>OZ005659.1:109966831-110564331 GCA_963930645.1 Salticus scenicus
AAAAAACCCTGAAAAAAAAAAAAAAAAATCGTTTTTTTTTTTTTTTTTTTTTTTTAATATTGTTACTGTGTGAATTTGTATAGGAAAATATAGAAGAAAGTCTTGTGGTGGCCACAACATACTAGTTTAACATCGTTTTTCTAAACTTTATGCTCGATAAGTTTAGCTTCATCATTTTTCGTGAATATTTTGACCGGTGTCGGTTGATTTTCTTTTTTCTTTTTATGCTTGCGATGTTAATATTGTTTGGACAAAACGAATGGCTATTAACTGATAAATCTGAAAGCGTTAAGAAACTTTTAAAGATTTTTTTCTTTTTTTAATATGTAAATTTTAATGTATCTCGCAATATTTAAACTGAAGGTTTCGTATAAAACTGTATTATTGCTTAAAATTCCGGTTTTTAGCTTCTTTACCTGATGATATCATATTTAAATGCCCTACTGATTGCTTCAAATGAGAGTTAAATTCCGTACCAGTGGAGGATGTGGGCATGATATATATATATTTCTTTTAATCATATGAAATCAACCAGTATAGATAAATGTTGAAAATTTTGCATGCATAACTCGCATTTATGAATTGAGTTCGTCATCCATTCGTTTACGTCGTTGCAACTTATTCATGCGATTACAGTTGTTTGTTGTGAGATCGGTAATGACTCGTCATTTGATGCAATTAATTTAATCCTATAACATCTCATTCTTGCAGAGCCATAACAAAGTAACCGTATCATCATTAATTATTTCGGATCATACATTAATTAAAAACGTATACAGGGTGATCGGAAAATGACTGACCAAAATTTAAATTGGGTTAGAGGTGGTGAATATAAAAGGATTCCATTACATTTCGTGTCTGGAAATGCCGCGTTTAAGTGGTAGAGGACGCTGTGTAAGGCAGTTGAGACAAGCCGGCAATGAGGGATTATTTTTTTTATGATGTGAGGAATATCATCAGCATTCGTGAAACACTGCATTCTGTATGAAATCACAGCGGGGGATGGCAGCTTCTAACATTGCTAACTTGTTTCGTCTGCCCCATAGATATAGTGATATATATATCATATATAAATCTATCATCCCCATGTTATCGAGCAAAAATTTTTGATGAAAAAAGTTCTAAAATAAGCCATTAGAAAATATTGAAAAAAAAAAGAGAAAAAAAAAAATGAATTCGAATCTGTATCTGGAATTTTTCATTTACCTTTAGTAAATAAATTATTCATAAATTTTATTTACTAAATTATTCGTGTGTATTCCTGTGTGTAGTTTACTCGGGGAAAGACAGCCATTTGAGTGACTTTTCCCGAGAAAAAAAGTATCACTATTTCCCTCTCGCTGATCAATCTATGTCTTATTATTATATCTATGGTCTGTCATACACCACGCCCTCTACCACCTTCACGTGGTGTTTCTAGACACGCATTGCACTGCAAATCCTTTTATATTCGTTCCCACTAACCCCCTTTTAAATTTTAGCCGGAAATTTTTTTTGTATCCTATATTATAAAAATAATTCTACACAGTACGAGAGATATCACAATGTCGATTAAATTATTGATATCAAATTTGACAGCTGTAATGTAGACAGTGACAAAACTGTAGAACTGAATTTTACAAGAAATGAGGAATAAAATGATAAGGTGATAGGAATTTCATACATCGCAAAAAAAAAAAAAAAAAAAAAAAAAGCACTTCTAGCTTGTCCTGAAAGACATGAAATATTTGCATTACAAATGTTGTAGCATTTGTAATCATGTAGTTACACAGACAGATACATATATATAAAACTGCGATAAGTGACGGAGTCATAGCTGTTTCGAACTTAAAGAAAATGTCTATCCACGAAGATGTTTTATTGGTTAAATTGACTCTGTTACCCTAAGCTTTGCGCAAATTTTCTTTTTTGAAATTGTTACGGAAGATTCCACTTACTAGTCAAGGGCACAGGAGGGTATAATGTTAGAAATCTGAAGCACTTCGACCATTGAGTCTAGAATAGATTCAAAGTATGTTACAGTACATGTAGTGATATGTGTGGAAGGTGTATAATTCATGATTAGCATTAGTGCTCGGTCCGTGATTCGGTGTTTGCAAGCAAAGCAATAGAGTCCAACCATAGCCTTCTAAACTAGATGCCTGTCGCGTGGCTCGGACACTTGGCAACAGTTCAAGCAGTAGATAGCGCCACCTGGTACATATTGCGCAATCTTTTTATTCAACTGTCACCAATAATTTTAAGAAGGGATATATGATATGTATAATCGGCGTTCCTTTGCTTCTATCCGCCTTTTATGAATGTTAAATCCCACTTTTAAAATTTTTGGTGGCTGTTCAATAAAATTTCGCGCAGTCTGTACCAGGTGGCGCTGTCTACCGCTTAAACTGTTGCCAAGTTTCCGAGCCACGCGTGACAGACAACTAGTTTAGAAGGCTATGGTCCAACAAAATATGTTTATACGGAGTACCACTCCGACATCATTTTACTAGCAGAGTTGTCAATTTTTATAATTTATTTCGAAACATTATTAGCACCCTTTCATCACACCACATATTTTTAGAATTTAATTTCATTTTCATGAATACGTGACTAAGATTAAATAAGAAAAAGTTATTCTATAAATATAGTGGTATAAAAAGAAGGCGGAGATAATAATGCTACGAAATAAATTATAATAGTTGGCAACTTTGCTGACGTCATAATCATCAGCTGGCATTGAACTTTATCGATGCGATGAAACCCTTCACATGTGAAACTGCAGGGAAAACTGCAACATTTTCATGTTTAATTTGCACTTTGTGGGGAAATATTTATAATTTTATGGGGAAATGTTTGTATACTAGCAGAAAATCAGAAGGAAATCGAGATTAAGAAACCAATTGGTGTGAAAAACAATCAATGACTTTAGCTTCAAACACCAGAAAACTGATAAGGTCCTTTCTTCTACGACTCGGCTTTTACACATGAAAATCCATACGTTTTTAGCTGTGATACCACCTAAAACTGTTCACTTACCTTGATCCAATCGAATCTCTATTTGACCTCAAAGATAGTCTAGCCTCATGTGCCAACATTTCTCGGCATGTACTAATTTCAACTATTAGCGATGTATTTTAAGAATAATAAAATTTTATAAATTTCCGTTGTGTCCTGTATAAAGCTATTATACGCCACCTATTTGTGAATTGAGAAACTCATTTTATTTCATGCAATGTAAAATTTCATCATTTCACTATGCTGTACCACACTTTAAATAAAATTTTTCATTTAAGTTTTTGCCACAAGCTAGTTGCTTTCTAGTTTAATTTGAAACATCCAAAATACAGTTCCCGTCGCTTATTAAAATCACATTCGTTCTAAGCCAAAGTGATTTTATTAAGCGGCTGATTTTTATATCCGGCGAACGTTCCTGCCTTTAAGAAAAATGTATTACTTCCCTGAACTTCGAAAGAAACTTTAAAAGGTAACGAATAATGGAATTAATTGTTTCTTCGATATAACTAAACGCATTCTAAGTTCCCGTACGCTTTCGTTAGAGGAATATCATCATTACTTTACGAAAAGTTCACGCTTTTTCTATAAATTTAAAACCTTTCCGTTTAAACCTCATGAATGATAGTAACATCAAAATAAGAACTAATAATTGCCTTCTAATAATTAGGAAAATAAAAAAAATCATTTCAAATAAAATTTCTATTTTATTACCGCACTTTCAAGAATACGTTCCTTGATATTGTTACGGAGATAAGTTATGGGGCGTGTTTAATTTGTAACTGTGGTGCAAGTGTAAAATCTTCAACAATGAGCGATAACGGAGGGTTTGTTTTGCTTTAATTTCTTTCTTTCTTTCTTTCTTTTTTTTTTTTTTTTTTTTTTTTAGTAAAAAAAAAAAAAAAAAAATGTAAATAATTTTTTGTTGGTATGCATAAATGATATTTTTGGCTGCTGAGGAGATATTTTTGAGTTTATTAACCAGCGATGCTGATTTTATTAAGTGGCGGCTTTAAAAGCTGTTTGTATTTATTTGATTTCGGTCCTGGCGATTTAATCAGATTAAGCGGCTGATTTTATCAACCAGTGATTTTATTAAGCGGCGGCTACTGTATTACATAAAAATTTTTAAAAGTTAAAAAAACATACTCTTTTTTTTTTTTTTTTTTAAATAAAGCATTTATCCGTTTTAGAAAATGTCACTATACTTACTCGGGATTTTCCCCAAATTCCCTAAATAAAACAGTTAAAAAAACGGCTCCATTTTCAGTGCGTAACTGTACTCTGTACATAGCTGGACCTTTCTTTAAAATAATTGGTACATTGTAGACAGACCGAGCTCCAATCGTTACAACTTTCACGCCAGGATCATTCTCTTGAATCAAACGCGTGCAGTTTTTCAAATAGTATTTTTCTGGAATCACTCCAGCATGGTTAACCTGTCCCAAAAGATAAATAACAAATAGGTAATATTAATTTATTTGAAAGTTTCAGAATGTTAAAATAGCCAAAAAACGTAAAACTCACTAATAATAAATCAAGAAGATTAATACTTTTCCGCCAGAATTATGAATACAGCAGTAAACAAAAATTATTAACTCAAACATATATGTAATAAGGTATACTCATTTCATCGACAGTATTACAATGTTAAAATAATCAAAAACATAAGAATTATTAATAATAAATGAAGAAGATTAATATTTTCCTCACACAAGTATGAATACAACAGGAAACAAAAGTTATTAATTAAAAAAAAAAAAATCATATTTTGTATTTATTTATACTACTGGCCATTAAAATTGCTACACCAAGAAGGAATAATAATAACGGAATGAAATTTGTTGGACATAGGAGGAATAATTGATTAAAATTTCAGGAAATTTGGAGTAATATGCACTGAAAAAACAGTACATAAAGCAGCGACCTCTGTGAGCAATAATAGTACTTATTTGCCTAGGCATTGAGTCGAACAGCGATTGGATGACATGTACGGATAGAGCACTTCATGATGTTTTAACACGATGCCACAATTCCTCGATCGAAGTTACTGGTGAGTGGTGGGGGGGCCAGTCGCTTTTCAACGATTAAACAGTCATTTTCATTGGGGCGAGATCAGGAGAACGCGCTTGTCAGGGCAACAGTCGATAACATTGTGTCTCAAAGAAGGTCCGAACAATACAAAACACTTGCGGTCGTGCATTATGTTGCTTAATTTTTGCGCTACGGAGGCCTCGAATACAGGGCTGAGGGGCGGGCCTTAACCCATTAGAAATTTAATGGCCGCTGTTCAGAGTGCCAGGAATACGAACAAGAAGTAATCGAGACGTGTATCCAATGGGAACCCATAACATCATTTGGAATGATGGACAGTTTAATGAGTTCGAATCCCAGCTGGCAATGTGCATTATTCATAATTCTGTTAAATACGGATAAGGCAATCTTCATGCTGTAAACAGGATTGTGATTTGTCTGAAAAGTGACTTCACGCCATTCCTGCGTCCAGGTTCATCGTTGATCAAAGATTAATGGCGCCCATATCAGTGATGCAGTTTTGAGGGTAATCAGAATTTTGGAAGCCGCATACTGAGTCACCACCTGGATTGATGGTATGTGGTACCATTGGATACACGTCCCGATCACCTCTTGTTTTCATTCCCGCCACTCTGAATACCAGCCATTACATTTCTGACGAGTTAAGGCCCATCGCTCTGCCCTATATTCAAGGCCTCCGAAGCGAAACATTTAAGCAGGACAATGCACGACCGCATGTTGTCCATATTGTCTGGACCTTCATTGATGCCGAATGTGTTCGACTGTTGCTCTGGCCAGCGCGTTCTCCTGATCTCGCACCAATGAAAATGACTGTTTAATCGTTGAAAAGCGACTGCCCCCCCATCATTCCCCAGTAACTTCGATCGATGAATTGTGGCATCGTGTTAAAACTTCATAAAGTACTCTACCCGCACATGTCATCCAATCGCTGTTCGATTCAATGCCTAGGCAGATAATTGCTGTTATTGCTCACAGAGGTCGCTGCTTTATGTACTGTTTTCTTAGTACATATTACTCCAAATTTCCTGAAATTTTAATCAATTGTTCTGCCTACTATAATGTATGTATCCAACAAATTTCATTTCGTTTTTATTATTCCTTCTTGGTGTAGCAATTTTAATGTCCAGTAGTGTAGTTTAAAATGTTTAAAAAAAAAAATCTGATGCGGACACCACATGACTTCCTTATACAACCATAGGAATATACATATTGTTATGAAAACATTGACAGTTTTGTGTGAGGTAACCGATTCGTAAATAAACAGGCGGATTCCAGTCCATGACTATTCCTTCAAAAAAAAAAAAAAAAAAACTGCTACTCCAACAAAAAAACTCAGAATAATACGATTATATATACCGCTGAGACAAATATAGTAGTTTTTTCAGGAATAGTACTCCAAGGCTTATTACAGAATCTCTAATTGACAAATGCACAGCTTAGAGTACAATGAAAATCATTCGAGTATAGATGGCCCAGTTTTGTTCTCTTTGGCGAAAATTAGTGGCGAGAAACGATAAATTTTACCAAAACATTAACTCAGTTAAAATTGAGAAAGGGTTTCCTGAACCAAATCCTGAAACAATATTTGACGCAAAATTTTATCACTAATCTCGCCAAGCCGCAAAGTAAAAGCCAACGTAGATTTTTGGTCTTGGTATCGAATTTGGCGCTTCTGCGTCAAATTTGGCGACTTGGCGACCGAATTTGACGAAAAATTGTAGTTTAGTTTGGCCAAAGATTGGAAGCTCTAACTTCAATAAGAAAACAATTCTGGAGTATTCCGAAAAAATTCATTGGTTTATAGCGCAGAACTTTCTTCGAAAGTTCTATAAATGACTCTCAAGATTATAAAAGAAAAGAAGAGTGATTGTTGATGATTGTAGACTAGAACTTGCGTATATGTTTACGTGCTACTTTCTATATGGTATTACAGTAAAAGTGGAAATAGATGAAAGTTTTTTATTTCCACGAAGGTGGGCTTTGATTTAGCGTCAAATTACGCATTCAAATGTGGCGAAAAATGGTAGTAAGGGATTCACAAATTTGGAAACTCTAACCTCAATAGGAGTCTAGTTCAGGAAATTTTATAATGATACATTGGCTTCTCGTGCAGAACTACCTTGAAAATTCCATAAACCACTGACAATACTCTCGATGAATTCAAACTCCATTCAGACTTCGAAATATTCGGTTGTTCCTGATTTAGTGAAATTCATGCTCTGTAGTGTATTTAACAATGTTTATTTGATGTCTGTATTAAGAATGACCATTTCATTGGATTGTTTCAAGAATATTAATTTTTGTAGCACAAAAGAGATTTATTTAACTGTTTACTGAATATTAATTAAATAAAGTGCATTCGTCGACTAGAACCTGCTTATTTCTTTAAGAATTACTTTTTACACGCAACGATGTTGATAACGTTTTTTAACAAAATCATTAAATGTTCTATCTACGGGCTGAATATTCATTAAATGGAGTACATTCGTCGACTAGAACCTGCTTATGTCTTTAAGAATTATTTTCTGCACACAAAAATGTCACCAACTTTCATAATAATATCATTATTGGCTCTATCTAAGCGCTGAATATTCATTTAATAAAGTGCATTCGTCGAGTAGAACCTACTTGTGTCTTTAAGATTTACTTTCTACACGCAAACATGTCGAACACTGTTATTATTATTACTTTTTTAATGAATATCATTACAAGCTCTATCTACGGGAGTATATACTACTACATACGAATGCAGAGATCAGCTGAGACAAAACTTTCAAACTAATCTATCGCCCAGAGAAAGATTTAGATTTTCCTCACCGTATTAGATTACATTCTGTATAAATTAGAATAGTTTTCTTTTCTTTTCCTTTCTTTTTTTTTTTTTAATAATTGACATACAATAGTGTCGTTGCTGCTAAGAACAACTATACCTTAAGATGACCCCAAGTGGGTTATGGACATTATGATTTTTTTTCGTTTTTTTTTTTTTTTTTTTGCAAATTACTTTATTAGAGTTACGGTACCTTGCTTTATCGAAAACTGTTTAAATTAAAAGTAAAATTAAATGCAAAATAAAAATTTTTTTGGAGATTTTTAAAATGTTTTCTGTTAAATGTTTTTTAATCACCCCCCCCCCCTCCTGGATTTTACATTTTAATTACACATTTTTCTCATAAATCAAAATGTTTACAGCTCATTTCAGGTCATCTTAAGGTATAGTTGTTCTTAGCAGTAACGGTGCTATTGTATATATATATATATATATATATATATATATATATATATAATATTCTAGTTGACACAGAATTCCCCTTCCCCGCCCCCCCCCCCACCCCGATTTTTCCTTTTTATAGTTTAACAGTATAAACATATTTACATATTATTTTGTAGTTATATGATAAATGAATTTTTTTAAATATTTTTGCGATGAAATGTTGAAATTTAATGCTTAGCATTCAAACATTATTTATTTACATTCAAATATTCCTGCAATATATATAAATATATACGTGTGTGTGTATATTAGTGCAGCCACGAACTAAAATCCAAGCTAAACCAATGTATTAGAATAAACGAAATAAAATTTTTCTGCATACATTTCAACTGAATAAAATTATGAAAAAGGACCATTTAACGGAAAAACTTACACCATAATCGCAGCTATGTATTGAGATAAAGAAAATAAAACTTTGTCCATGGTTTGCATGATTTTGAAAGATTCGTTCATCAGTTCAAATAATAAATTAAACGTGCGAAATTCGATCCATTTACAGAGATTTATTTAAAAAATTTACTTCAGTATGATGTATAATAGTTGTTATTATCTTATAAAAAATAAAATAAATAAATAAATAAAAACACAATTAATCAGAAATTATTCAACTATAAAAAATATTAAGTAACAGAAAAAATAAATAAATAAAATAAAATAAAATTCTATTTGAAAATAAATTATTTTTGTTGCTATGCAGAATTAAGTAGATACTCACAAATTCTTTACAATAGGGATCTCCTTTAGAATCTGTTCTAGTTCCTCCTAAAAACACCGGCAGGGTTTCTTTGTCAACATATTGCAGGAGAAACTCTGGAGTGCTTTCTAATAAATAATAAAATAATTTCAAATAAGTGTCGATGAAATGAAAAATTAGTTTTATAGGCAAGTAAAAATCACATGTAAAAAGATTATCCGAAATTAACTTTACTTTTATAATTTGCAAAAACTAGAACAGAATAACTGTAAGCGGGTAATGGGTATTTACTTTTTTCTTTCTCACCCTCCCCCCTCTATGATCTATATTGCAGTCATTATACTTAAATATGAGTTTGACATGTCATAAATCAAAGACATAAATTAGTTTTTATTACAATAAAGAAACTTTTATCATGGTTGGGACAAGAATATTCTGGATAAATGTTTTTTTCTGGTTGATTGATTGCCCATCAAAACAGACTTGTAGAATGATTTGATATTTTACTCAATTAATCAGATTGAAATTTTTAATTAATCTAATAAAAACTTGAAAAATAAAATCTTTAAAATAATTTTCAATTAAGGTAAGATAATAATCAGAATTTGAAATTTATAAGAATCTCTTGGAAACTTAATAATCCTTCATAAAAATCAAAATCTGCCCTAATCCAAAAGCTTCAAAACCTCATTAGAAAATGACTTTAAAAACATTAAATAGTCCTTATACTAAGAATTAGAAATTTAAGACTAATTTACAGGGTTATTCCATTTTATTTCTTATAAAAACACATGTTGTTTGTTTATATCTATAAAAGTGCAAATTACTTATATTTAAAAAATAATAATAATACGATTTTATTTATTAAAATAAATACACAAAGCTGCACAAAACAAAATTTAATCTAGTAGGATAGATTTTAAATTTTGTGAATGTATATTTTAATAATAATAATAAGAGCTTATCTATAATAATAATAGTCTCTGCATTTACTTGAATGTTACAATTATAGTTTTTCTTTTAATTAAAGATTGATTTAATATTTGATTTAATATTTGATTTAATATTTTTGAAGCTTTATAAGTGAATGTTGTTGCTCGACATTATTTCAATTGTATTGCATTGCAAAGGAACTACCTTTTATTCTCAATTAAAAAAATCTGGAGTGGCTCCACTCGACTTTCCGAACTTTAAGTAATTAACGGTTGTATAAATAAATTAAAGTAAGACAAGACATTAAATAAACAAAAGTAAACATTTTAATAGGGTATTTGAGAATTTTTCTCCATTGTTTAATTTTACGCTATTGCACTTCAAATAATTGGAGCGCAAAGATCATAATGACAAAGAATTTTCCGATGTGTCCTTGTAAAAATGTACAAGTGCAAGATTCACCGAAATCTATACAGATCGTGCAATAGTGACTTATAACATGTGCATAAATTTTCAGTTCAGACGAATAAGGTGTTTAGATGCTATCACACTTTAAATAATTTCGGCCCATAGACCATAATGATAAAGATTTTCTCTTTATATATGCATATAAATTTTCAGAGCAATCAGATGAAGCATTTAGACATTGCATTTAAAATAATTTGGTCCCATAGGCCACAATGATAAAGAATTTTTCTTTGTGTCCCTATTAAAAAAAAAAAAAAAAAAAAAAAAAAACTAAGTTCCAGATTCACCAAAATCAATAGGGTTCGTACTATGGTGACCTATTATACACATACCAAATTTCATCTCATTCTAACAGAGCGTTTAGGTGCTATCGTGTTCACTCACACACATACAACCATACATACACACGCACACACATACATACATACATATATACATCGTAAAAATTGTCAAAATAAATTCAGGGAGCCTCAAAACGTATAGAAACTGCAAAATCTCAAAGTCGGATTTTTGACAAGATTACAATACTTTCCTTACATATGTATGTTCGGAAAGTAAAAATTTATACTGATTGACTAGTTTTCAACTACAGTTTAAAAAAAACTGATACAATAAATGAATACCTTTAGAAGCAGCTCTGAATTTTCCCAACAAAGTGTCTTTCAGTATGGGCTTGAACATATTTAATATAGCTCCAAATATTGCAGGAGCTGTAAAGGAAAATTAGTAAGGTTTATCATTTTTCTATTCTAAATCACTTATTCAAGATTGCTGTATTTTTAAAGAAAAATTTAAGTTAAAAATAATAATAATAATAATTAACAGTAGAAACTTTTTATTGTGAAACCCTAAAAAGCGTGAAATAAAAATTTATGCTTGTAAAAACATGCAAAAAAGAAATGAAAGTTTCAACACTAAGCAAATTTCAGAGAAAAACGATATTTCACTTTCATCAGAGATGAAATTTTTTTAATATTCAAAGTATTTTAAAAAGCATTCGAGACCAATATTCTTAGTTATTAGTTTTTGCATAAGTATATGCTAAGCGATAAATTTCATAGGTCTCGAAAGCTTTTTAAAATATTTTTAATATTAAAAAGTTTTCATCTCTTGCAAAAGTGAAATATGTATATTTTTTTCCGAAAACTTTCTTAGTATTGAAACTTTCATTTCTTTATAGCATGTCTTCACAAGCATAGCTTTTTATTTTATGCTTTTTAGGGCTCCACAATAAAAAAAACTTCTACAGTTAAAAGTGCTTTTTTTTTTTTTTTTTTTTTTTTTTTTACTTTTTAATTACAAAAGGAATCCACGGCAGGATCGAATCCACGACCATTGTTATCAGCATGACGCTTTAACCCAAAATAGAAGAACAGCCAAGAAAAGTCATAGAACACGCTAGAACTATCTAACAAATGTATATACAAAAATAATATTGTTCTCAAATGCCTTTTAAAATATTTTGAATATTTAAAATTTTGAAAAAGGGAGATACCTATATTTCTCTTTAAAATTTTCTTATTTTTGAAACTTTAATTTTTTTATAGCATTTCTTTAGAAGCATATTTTTTTATTTTATGCCTTTTAGGACTCCACAGTAAAAAATTGCCAATTTTTGCTATCAGTTATCTGTAAGAAAGGAACTCATTAACCTTCGTGGACCGAACGCGACCATCCCGTTTTCAGCATGACGCTCAAATCAACTGCGCTAGCGAGTGACGGAAAAACGTTGCTAATAATTACATTAAAGCGGAGGCGCCTTGCTTTTCAGCGTGACTCTAAGACACGATGACACAAAAAAAAAAAAAAAAAAAAATCAGTTTCAATAAAAAGCTTCTAACTACTTAAATTCTTATTTTGTGATTTTTAAGTAGTAACAAAAAAAAAAAAAATAAATAAAATAAAAATAAATAAAAAAAAAAAAAACTTAAAAAAAACTCTTAGGATACTATGTAGACGATGAAATTTTTCTTTTATAAATTGGCATTATTTCTATTAATTATTTGCAAAATTTAACGAATCGTCCCTTCGAGGATCGAATTCACGACCAACGCCTTATCAACATGACGCTCTGCGACGACACGATCTGCTTACATTTACTTTAAAGTGGAGGCGCCTTTTTTTTAGTGCGACACGAAAACTCGATGACAAAATCCAATTTTAATAAAAAGCTTCTAATAAATGAATAAAAATCAATACATATTTTAATATTTATAGATCATTTAGATAATAACGTGTGAGATGATATTTAGCTTACCATTTACCATAAGAATAATTTTCCAGCTTTCAGGATAATGATCTTGATATAGACGCAAGCTGTCTAGACCCGTTTCAATTACTGAAATAAATACTAACTATCATTTGGTTATAAATATATACATCAATATCCATAGCATTTATAATATAATAAAATTACTTTCTTAATATCTTAAAATTACCTTTTTGGATCAAATTTTTGCAGTTGAAATTTTGCTATACTTTTTTTTTTCTGTATAACTCAAACACAAATACAAGAAGAAAGTACAAACTCAGTATTCTAAATTTGTATCATATGGAGATGCTGCATGAAACATTTTTCTCAAATTGGATAAATGGTTCGTGTACAGAAACATCGTGTAAAGGTTCGTGTACAAGAGAATTCAAACACTCTGAGTGAAAGTACTAAAAACTTTAAATTGCACAGGAAAAGAAAAAAAAAAAAAAAGAAAAAAGAAAGACAGAAAAGAAATGTACGTATATTTTTACTTTCCAAACATACACAAGTAATGAATGTATTGTAATTATGTCAAAAGTCTGACTTTGAGTTTTTGGTGTTTCTGTACGTTTTGAGGTCTCCTGAGCTCATTTTTGCTATTTTTACGATGTTGTATGTATGTATGTGTGAGTGTATGTATGTGAGTGAACACGATAGCACCTAAACACTTGGGCCGAATGATCTGAAATTTGGCACGTGTGTTATAGGTCACCATAGCACGAACCTTATTGATTCGATGAACCTAGGACTTAAAGTTTTTTATAGGGACACAAAGAAAAATTCTTTATCATTATGACCTAATGGGCTCAAATTTTTCAAAGTGCGATAGCGTCTAAACGCCTTAGTCGTCTGAGCTGAAAATTTACACACATTTTATAACATAAGGCACCATCGTACGAACTGTATAAATTTTGGTGAATCTAACACTATAGTCTTTTTACAGGGACATTAAGAAATATTCTTTATCATTACAGCCTATGGGCTCGAATTTTTAAAAATGCGATAGCGCCTAAACGCCTTATTCGATTAAGCTTAAAATTTATACACATATTATAGATCTCCGTCGCACGAATTGTATAGATTTCGGTGAATTTAACCCTTACGAATTTTTACAAAGATACAACGAGCAATTCTTTATCATTACGATCTATGGGCTCAAATTATTTGAAGTGCAATAGCGTAAAATTAACAATGGAGAAAAATACACAAACACTCTATTATAATTTTCAGTTTTGTTTATTTAACGACTTCTCTTACTATAATTTATTTACAATCGTTAACTATTTAATGTTCGGAAAGTCGAGTGGAGTCCCTCCAGATCTTTTACATTCACATTTTCTGGAACAAAAGAATTAAAGCGTGTAAAACAGCCAAAATCTGAGGAACTAAAGAATTCGTGAAAATTCTCCACGGTTTTTTCACTTTTTTACATTTTTTTAGGTGTGAGGGATTAAAAAATAGTGGAATTGATATAGTGTTCGTCTGTAGGGAACCTATTAGTTTATAAATGTGTTAGTTTATTAGTTTATTTGTCTGTGTACACGATATCTGAAGAACAAATGATCGCAGAGAGGTCTGATCGGATTTAAAATATAACTTATGACACTGGCAAGAACCTTATTCATATACAAAAATTTCTCCTAGGTTGAACCAAAACATGGTACATTTTTGCTGCCACCATGCGATGGTGAAACCTTTTACCATTATTTGGTGCTTTACTAAACCAAGGCTTGGTACTTCAATAGCTACATCCATAAGACGGAGAAATTTTTTACCATAATTTGGTGCTTTTTTAAACAAGAAATGCCAAATCATAGTAGAAGGTTTCACCATCGCATGGTTGCAGCTATAGTTGTACCAAGTTTTGGTTCAACCTAGCAAACTGAAGCTACTGTAGTACCAACACTTGGTTCAAACTTGAACTGAAAGTTTTAACAGTGTATAATATTATAATTTTAAAACTTCGCATGTTTTTCGAAATTTTCTTTTTCCTTTACGTGGGAAAATAGGGCAAATTGACGCATAAATGTGCATTAAAAGGAATATTTTTCAGACCAGCTGCATCTGTCCTTGGTGGTTCAGAAAATTATTATTATTATTATTATTTTAATTTTGAAAAATCTCATACAGCTTTAATTTTTAATTCTCTCTCTCCTACTTACTTCTTAAAAAAACGAAGAATAAAATCTACTCGATTGTTTATAAAAGTTTTAAGTGAGGAATATTTTCCGCGCCATAATTGGAAATATGAAATGTATCATAGAAATGTCTAATTCTGTAATGTTAAAAAATTATCAATGCTAAATTAGAAGAAAAAATTATGAGTTTGAATTTGAATACCTAAAATTATTTTTTAATTCCAAAATATATCCGATGTATTTTAAAATACGTTTTAAAAAAAAAAAAAAAAAAAAAATACTCTTTAAAGATTAAAAAAAAAAAAAAAAAAAAAAAAAACGCAGTCAGTTATACAGACACGATAATTTTGCATTATTCACATTAAAAAAAGAAAGTATTATAAACAGCATAAGAAATTGCCAGTAAGAAATTAATTTTCTAAAAGTAGAAAAAAATAGACATTTATTTTATTTATTTTATTTACTTTTTTTTTACGCCTTTGATTACATTTTGATTTTCCTGTGGAAAATGACGTTATAAGATTGGAAGAACAATGACTTCAGAAACTTTTTGTAAAATGGCAAATAGAGTACCTTTGTAAACTCGACGTTTTTAATTAATAATTTCGTTAATTAAGATGATAGAAATTTCTAACTGACTGAAATATCTTTATTGGAAAATTTCGCACGCGTTGATACCTCTTATGACGCGAAGAATCCTGCAATCTGCGAAGAGATGCGGTCGACAAGAAGACTAAAAAGAATTTCACGCCAGCGACAGTAACTTTTTTTTAATATTTAGAGATATCTCATCCAGTTTTCTTGTTCGTAGATATAGTTTTTTTTAAAAGTTATTCATATACAACGAAAAGAAGAAAGCAGCAGAAATAGAAAAATGAATACAGGAAGAAAATTCTGGTTTTAATATAACATTTGGATGCATATGCATTTTTACCTGCCTATAATACATCCTTAACACATTTCTCATTTAGTTTTCTTTTCAAAAAAAAAATTTTTTTTTTACTTTCATTTCTTCAAAAACTTGATTACTTTTGAATTAATATCAGTTTAAAAATTATATGAACATGCTATATAAAATTCGATTTATGATTTAATAAAGAACCTTCATCGCTTCATCCACATTTTATGTTTCTATATTCATTTAATTAAAAATTACGCACAAAAGAAGAAAACGAGAAAACAGGTTATAGCTCTAAATTTTGTACATTAGTGTTTTTACTGATTTTTGTTTGAAAATAAAAGATAAGAAATTTATTAAAACATCTATTTTGGATATATATGAATATATATATATATATATATATATTAAAGACACTTCTCTCAAATCTAGAGGATATTTTCATTTTTAAAAGACTGGATTTGTTTTAATGTTTTTTTTTTTTTTTTTTTTTTTTTTTTACACTGTGTTTAAAGAAATTTTTGTACACGCGTTAAAAAAATTTAAATTTAAGATAGAAAATGGGAAGAATCTCAGTCCTCTCTAACGATTTTTAATAATAATAATAAATAAATAAATAAATCTGTAAAATAATACTTTATTTTAAAGTAATAGCTTTTTTTTTTTTTTTTTTTTTTTTTTTTCGTGGAACGTATCTGAACATAGCCTCCTTAACTAGATGCCTGTCGCGTAGCTCGTAAACTAGGCAACAGTTAAAGCGGTAAGCAGAGCTACCTAGTACAGATTATGGGATTTTTTTATTCAACTCCTACCAATAATTTAAAGAAATGATATATGATATATACAATCGACGTTTTTTCGATTCTATTCGCCTTTCATGTATATCATATCCCACTTTTAAAAATTTTTGGTGGCTGTTGAATAAAAAAAATCGCGCAATCTGTACCAGGTGGCGCTGTCTACCGTTTTAACTGTTGCCTAGTTTCCGAGCTACGCGACAGGCATCTAGTTAAGAAGGCTATGATCTGAAGACAACAGAGGTATGATAAAATGCGGTTTGATAAAGCCATTAACACTTGTTAAACTAAGATTAGGAAGAATTTTGATAAGAATGATTCTAAAACTTTCATTTAATCGTTTAAAATTTTTGAAGACTTCACACGCGTGCGCACACACATACACACACATTTAAAAAGAAAAAAAAAAAAAAAATATTACAAGACATTTTAAGATGCAGTCTGATTTTGAGGATGGATATTTTTGCTGCGATATCTTTAAATAAGATATCGCTAGCTCAGAATTTAACTATGATACCTCCAATTGCTAAAATGATCATTTCTAAAAATTCCTTTGTTATTTTATTATTTTATTTTTTCATCGCCAGCATTTGAATTGTGTTATTCGGCTGACTCTAATAACACAAATGTTTGTTAGAATTTGAAAATGATTTCTAAATAAAAATACAACATACTATTTATAACTATCTGTTATGATTGAACACATATGTTCAATCACATTTGTAATTACATGTGTAATTTTTTATTTATTTATTTATTTTTATTTTGTATAATTTGCATGTGTAATCACATTCAGTATGAAACTCTTGTGAACAACAAATATGTCGCATTTTTTCCTTGCTCATGGAAGACTTTAAATTCGTTAAATGAAACTATAATGGAATTGTGTGTATTTATTTAAATGCAGAGTGATATACATACCTACTTTGCTACTGATATGTTGAATCGTAAGCCCATCTAAATCTACAATATAAACTATGCCATCACTCTTCTTTCCTGTCTATAAAAAATAAATAAATAAATAATAAAGTAAGAATTGTGCATTGTAATTAAAACAAATAAACAAAAATTTTAATTTATTATTAACCTATAAAATTTGTTTAAAAAATATATTTGATAAACTTTCACATTAATATTTTAATTAAATTCATACAGGATATACATTAATATCAGCCATCACTTGTCAATATATCGTTGAGGAAACTATTGCTTTCAATACAGCCTTAATTCTTTCAACGAGATGCATGACAGGTTGTTTGTGTAATCTTAGACTACATGTCGGTCTTCGCCTAGCTAGCTGTCGATAATTCCAAATGAACCTATTTTCAAATTTGCCGTATTTTCCAAATCAAAAACAGCGGCCAAATGTCATAAAAAATGGCCAACAATGAAAAAAACCACTAAAGAAAACCTAGTTGTCAAAAGAGTAATACCTTACAAATCCAATTTATGCACTCATGTTTGTGGAAATTGCAACACCATAAGCACATGATGTGATTGAGCTGAAAATGTCAGGAAATGCAAATTATAGAGTGTTAAGCAAGCGATTAACATTTCAGAGTCACTACGCATGCGTGGGCTGAGCAGCGCCCTCTGAAACACTGCTGTAGTGGGATAAATAGAGGATTGTAGCGGGACTTTAAAAATAGTCTACGGTTATTTGCTAATGGTAAACGTTAGGTAAGACGTAAAGCGCGTATCAGATACGACGCCTTTACAGGCTATTTTAGAGTCAACCACTGATAGCGCCGATTTTTCGGAAAAAAAGACTCTACTCCCTGTGTGATAGCGCACACCAAACTTGCCCAACTTTTTCAGAGCTGTCTTGATAAAATTGTCTCTATACACAATTTTTCCACAGACTTATCCAATCAGGATGCGCTATTTTGATACGTCATATTTCCAAGATGGCGGAACACGGAAATCGCTTGAAGTGGAGATTTGAACAAGAAATATTATCGTTAAGTACATTTATTTTACCGCTAGATGATAAGAATTTTGAATTAATTGTTTTTATTTTTCGTATGGTGTTATGACAATAGTTGTAACAAAGATCAAAATAGAAATAATAATGCGATATTTTACACAAATGAAAAGGAATTTTAAGACTAATCATTGCGTATTTTATTCGCACCAAGAAAAGTGATAAGTGTCAAAAGGTAGACTTCTTTCATCCAACTTTTCACCCGTCTGTTGTAATCTCTACGGTGTTTTCGCCGATGAGAAATCGGCTCTAAAGTTGGCTCAAAAATTGGTTGTTTCAAAATTGGTTGTGTCTGATACGCGCTTAACAATGCTTCTTCGACGAAAGAGGGTGACATTTATACATCTTACGGAGTTTGAACGGGGGAGAATCATTGGCCTTCATGAAGGAGGATTTTTCTATCGTGAAATAGCAGCTTGAGTGTAGCTCAACAGCAGTACAGTGATGTGAATTTGGAAGCAGTGGGCCTATAAAAATCAGACAACTCGAAAATCAGGGTGTGGACTCCGAAAGATGACGTCAACGTCGACGATAGGCAGACCTGGTCCGCTCTCCTGGACAATATAGCTTCATTTAGACAGTTGGCAGCACTTTGGTCCACTGCTGCTACATGTGTATCAATGTCTGCTTCATCAATTCTTTGACGTCTGCTGCACCGTGGGCTGGGTGTAATTACTCCTTTATACAGGATCCTCCTCGTACAAAACCATCGACGCCTGCGGCTGCAATGGGCTCGTGGACATAGAGATCTGTGCAGATTGACAACAAGTGATTTTTTTCTGACGAATCCTACTTTAATTTGTGGTATTATGATGGCCGTATACGTTACCTTCTGCAGTGCATTATCGAACGTTATAGTGGACGAACATCTGGTGCTATGGTCTGGAGTGCGATTGCGTATCATTGACGATCTCAGCTGCTACAAATTGTGTATAATCTTAACAGCAACAGGAACATCAATGAAGTGTTGGAGTCCGAAATCTTCCTTTCCATCAAGGCTTTCATGGAGTTACCTTTCAACTGTATAATGCCCACCTACATGTTGCAAGGAAAGTTCAAGAATTTTTTTCAGTAAAAAAAAAAAAAATAATAATAATAATAAAATACAGCTTCTTCCTTGGCATGCTTATTTGCCAGATATGTCGCATATTGAACATGTGTGAAATTTCGTTGATCGGAGTCTCGATCTACTCTTCCGCAGACAGGTATTCAAATTCTGTTTGACTCTATGCCACGTCGGATATGCCATGTTGCAGAGCGTGGTGGCTACACAAAATACTGATTCGGACACTTATTAGCTTTTTTTTTCTTTGAAAATTTAATCATTTATTTATGCCAATACTAGTCGTTTGTGAGTTAAATTTCTATAATTGTTAAAATTTCTCCATGGTGGTGTAATTTTCACAATCATGAATGTAATTATTTTTACTCTATTTGAATCGAATCCGATAACATAAAAACAGCTTTTATTATTATTATTTTTTAAATTTATTATCATTTATATTATTATTAACATTGTTAAATTTGTTGTTATTTGTTATAAACATTTCATTTTTATTTATTTATTTATTTATTTATTTTAACGTTTTCCTCCAATTATAGCTAAACGTACAACCATAATTTGGCAGTTTATAGCGGTGTTCTGGAAAGAAAACTGTAAAATCGCCAATCGGCAGCATTACGTAAAATTACATTTAATCTTTAAAATTATCTTTTATTCTTATTTTATTTATTTTAAATCATGGATAATTCTTTTTTCTAAATACATTGTTGCAATTCTGACGTATTTTTTTTCCTGCTAAATCATTTTTCTTCCATTATTTTCTTCTTTTTTCCAAACCAAAAATAAAATTTTATTTTCTTTATTTCAATACATTTTTCTGGCTAAGACGTTACTTCCTACAGTTACCTCTGGGAAACTTCAGCTTTTATTATTAAGAAGATGGTTAAAATAATTACACTTTCCAGGAGTGTGATACTAGATAATTGTGGATATAGATGTCGGATGATTTTTCAGCTCTATCACATAAACGTACAATCGTGGATTGAGATCTGATCTGCTAAACTCTAACTGCCTAAGCCCATCTACATGATGTAATTTAAAACAGAATGCATCGAACCATATTACTGTTTCCCAATTGTCTCCCGTTTCAATCCCTATGTATCTGAGTAAATTTGAAATGTTTTATCTTATTTGCTACTGACATCAATGGGGTTTGTACAGAGACCTCTTTGATTTCTATAAAAATATAATTAAAGCCCTTAATATCCTAACAGTACATTTTCTGTCCTGGATTTCCTCAGAATATCCTGAAAATGGAAGGGCATTCTCATGATATAGTAATTACAAGAGGGCAGATATACTGATAATATCCTGAGGATAGAAGAACATCCTAGTAACATCCTCAAAATAAAATAAATTTCAGTTTATTTATTTATTTATTTTTTAATTATAGGAGATTTATATATATATATATATATTTACTTCAATCAAAGGTAATATAGCATATGTTGTTTCGAAATAAATATGGATAAAACTTTCTATAGTTTTCCTTTTCTTTTGGGAGAAAATGAAATTATTTCATTCTAAGGCATAATACACAGTCCATGCATATAAATGTGACCACCAAAAACTTTCGGCGTCAATCTGAAATAACTAATCACAGAAGGAAGGTGGCAACATCAGCAGAGGAGGGTATATAATGGGTGTCGAAGGGCAGCAGAAAACATTGCAATCGTTGCCGTGTGTAGAAACGGTGCGATTTGTCTGACGTCTGAACAGGCTTAAACATTGACTTCTGGGCTAAGGATTGAAGCAATTTTGAAATGGTTCTTTTTATAAACGTTTTGCCTGTTGTCGTGGTAAAGGTATACCGTGCATAACAAAAATATATTACCTAAATTCAGCGACATGGCAAATGTGATGCAGTACGAACCATACAGGATAGTGGCAAACAACGGCTGTTGAGATGCGTTCTGACGAATAGACGTGCAACCGCTGACCAACTAACCAGCCTGATGAACCGAGGGGATACCAAAATTGTTTTCTCAACGATATTTCAGCGAACTCTGCTGCGTATGCGCCTCTGCAGTGGATGCCTGGTTAAAGCACCTATACTGACTTCTGTTCACCGGTTACCAAGGCTGAAATTTACGTACCAGTACTGCAATTGGACGTCCGCTTAGTGGTAAAAGCTAGCTTTTTCAGATGAATAACGTTTTATGTTCTATCTAACGGATGGACGTTGGCATATACGGCGTGAAGCGTCTGAAAGCAAACACCTTGAAATAATTTCTGGAAAGCTCCAAGCTGAAAAAGACAACATTTTGGTCTGTGGAATGTTTTCTTGGCAAAATTTAAACTTTAAAACTTCTTCACACAACATAAATTTAAAAAAGCACAACCGGTTTTCGAAAGGACGAGGCCTTTCTTCATTAGGTGCAAATGAATAAATAAAAATAGTAAATAAAATACGTACTACTGCCTAGAAGGCAAAAACAAGACTAGTATCTTTGTATACACCAGATTTTTATTTAGATTTTTTTTGGCAGCCCCTGGGTCCACTCATCATAGTCGAAGACATGATGAATCGGCAGAAGTATGCACCTATCCTTGCGGACCATGTTCATCCTCACATTCAGATTTTTTTCCTCTCAGCACGAGGACATTTACCTGCAAGACAATGCGACATGTTATATAACTCATAGGGCATGTACGTATTTCTAGGCGAACCAGGATAGGCTTGTTGTACTTCCCTTGTCACCAAACTCCTCGGACATAAACCATATCGAAAATCCGTGGGATTACTTCAAATGATATTTTTGCACCTTGGATCCTCAACCTTGCAACCAAGCGCAGTTGGCCCCGACACTGGAGTCAGCATAGCTCCACATCCTTGTAAATACCTTCCAGAGTCTCAATGACTCTCTTCCTGTACTTCTCGCATCGGTCTGAGCTGCGAAAATTAATTATTCCATGTTAAGTGGTCACATGCTGGACTGTGTATAACTTTATGAATTTTTACGATATTTGCTTGGGGTTGTCATATAATTAGTTCAATATATTTAACTAATAAATTATCCAAATGAAATTCTGTTAAAGCTTGCGCATTTATTAAAATTTATTCAATATAAAAGTTCACATTTCATCAGGTATTTTTTATATTCTGATCAGATAACATGTTGATATTCTAACTGCAGTACATTGTTTCTATTACAATATCTAGAGATTCAAAAATAACATTTAATTGGTTTGAAAATCCTACGTGATTTAAACAATCGACATCCGAAAAAAAAAATCGTCGATTTTAGTAAGAAAAACCTTATATATCCATGAATTATGCTATAGCTATGTGTTATTCTTATACAAATGAATACAAATAAGTAAAAGAAGCACCTGAAATCATATGACACCGCTACGACGCATTTCCAACATTACTTTTTACAGGGTGATCCCAAGCGTTTTTCTTTAATTTTTTACTGGTCCCCTTTGTGCTTTCAAGACAAAACTTTCATTAAGTTATTTGAGGTATAGCTGTTCATTACATTCCTGAAGTTTCAAGAGGATTTGTCAAGTACTTTTTTAGATATTTTACGAAACATTTGAATTCAAAAGTGTCCGGGTATTTATGGAAAAGTAGTACAGTTTACAATTCTGTGAAATTTAAATACCTTTTTGTATCCTTCTTCTTTTGCTTTGTTGTCGATTTCCAAAATGTAACAGAAATACAAAATTAAATGGTAGGTGGAAATAGACTGTAAGAAACCTGAAAAATATTTTGATCCATTTAATTTAGCAAAATGAGTAATTGTATAATCCAACAGATAATGCGAATTATGGCCATATTTCTACATACCTCGATAATCTATAGCCAGTTTTATATATCTGACAGGTGAACCGTCCTTGGCAAATCCAAGAAATGTGTCACCACGGTATTTTTGAAGAACCTAGAGGGATAAAGGAGTGAATTTTATTTTAACACAAAAACTTTCAAGTATTTTAGCATCAACGATTTAAAAATGAATATATTCTTTTTATAAATACACAATTTGATTACATTTTTAAAGTTAGTACCGATAGGAAACTGGCCACTACAAAATATTTTTACGTCATTCTATTGTATTTTAATAAAGAAGTTAGGTTGTTATTTATCATTAATGTACATATTAGATATACATTTAGCTAACTTCATCTATCTAGATTTAGGAAATACTGATAGCTGAAGTGACCTCGATTTGCTCCATGCTCTCCATTTTACTGAACAGGAATAAAGACTCATATCGAAACCATACAAATTTAGTGCAACTTAAGGGCCCTCTTCACTCACCGCCGCCGGAAGCCGAAACTAATGCTATTCTATGGGAAATTTTTCTTTACAAATAACTTATTAACTAATACATATTTTTAAATTCTGTTTTCACATTCTGAAAGTTCCCGGCTGTAAAATTGACGCACCTTTTTTAAAAATGTAATTTTTCAATTTTTAATATTTTATTTCGAAATTGCAAAATGAAAAAAATTCACATATTGAAAATTCGTATTTTGCAGCTTCAAAATAAAATATAAAAAAATAAAAAAATAATTTTTTAGAAAAGGTGCGTCAATTTTACAGCCGGGAACTTTCAGAATGTGAAAACAGAATTTAAAAATATGTATTAGTTAATAAGTTATTTGTAAAGAAAAATTTCCCATAGGATAGCATTAGTTTCGGCTTCCGGCGGCGGTGAGTGAAGAGGGCCCTAAAAACAGGGAGTGGGGGCTATTGACATTTAATATTAAGTGATGTGTGTGGCATAAATGAAAGTGTTATCGTCGATATACAACAGCGGTGAAGAGCTGAGAAAAGAAACGAGATACTTATTAAGATTGAGCGGATTTTGAGTTATACAGTAGACAATTCAAAATGGTCTGTAATTTACCCCAAGGAATGATTCAGAGATAAGCCATTGCACTTCTGACCCTCTGCGAAACGATGGCTACCCCGTTTCGGTACTACAAGGATTTTACTGAAGACTGACAGCTGTAGCAATAAGGTTACTCATCTGAATCTAAATCCTATGAATTCCTACTCTCTTTAACTTTAATTTTTCGTTACTTAAAGAACTACTTAAGCATCATTTTATCATTCCCGGTTCTCTAAGCGTCACAAAATACGCTCCTATTCAACAATTCCACACTAAAATTTCAATGAAATCCATATTATCTTTCAAAATCCTTAGAACAGCTTTATGGCTGCACAATAAACGTACTCACTTTTTCTCCCTTTCCATATGATCCTATGGGACATACATATATATACTATATATATATATATATATATTATACAGTAATTAAAAAATGAAGTTTTTCGAAATCTGTTGTTTTAATTCTATTTTTTGAACCTGTCGGTTTTTATCTCAGTGAGCATTTATATATATATATATATATATATATATATACTTTTTCATGAGAATAATGAAAACAATGAGAATATTAACCAAAGAGTTGAATAATTCACCCCAAAAACCTACAAAGGCGAATTTGGTAACTAGTAATTCTGTAAAAGGCAATTATAAGAAATAATGGCAAAACATCAACGATCTACCCTTCATTACACACTCTTTAATATATTTACGTTAATTTTAAACTAACTAGTAATTAGGATGTTGAATAAAAAAATTTCTTTCAAATTTTTTATTTTGAATTAATTAGAATTAATACACATAGTATCACCACAATTGCAGCTGTGGACATAGTGTATAAATTAAAAATCATTTATTATAAGCCTTGATTTGGCAAAAATAAAATATATGCAGTCATACATTTATAATGTTAATTAAAACATATTTAACCCTTTGCGGCGCAAGACAATTCGGATCATTTAAATTATACTGCCACCGGAATTCATGAACTAAATTAAACTAAAAGAAATTTTAAATTTTAAGTTTAAAAAAATCCGGCCTTTTCTGATATGTTATAAACGTAAATTTTTGCTAAAAAATTTCCGGGATGAATTTTTGCAGCTGGATCTTAAATTTTGCGTCCTCGCAGCGAGGACAGCGCACGTTAAGGGGTTAACAAGGATCTGAATAATGATCTAAATAAACATATTAAATAAAATTAGCAAATTACGTACAAAATACTGGCGAAAATGCAGCAATTTTAATTTTTTTAAATGTAAGCCTATATAATTTTTCATGAGAATAATGAAAAGAATGAGTACGAAAACATTTCTTTGTAATTAATTTAAATATATCTGAGACTGAAAATTAGAGCCGTTAGTATATTCAGTGAAATAAAATATTTAAATTTATTATTATTATTATTATTATTATTAATCGTTCACTAAGGTAAAAGGCGACATGTTCAAAAAGTTGAATTCAAAAAATGTCCTTTATGAATAATAAATCTTTATAATACGGAGCAACAAAATTTCATAGGTTTGCATGAGGCAGGATAAAGGATGAATCTTATTGATGTGCAACTTTAAGAATTATTGACCAAGATCCTTCAAATCAAAAACCATTTTTGCATTCAATGATCTTATTTAAAACGCTCCAATTCCTTCCTTCAACTTCCTAAGATATAGAATCCAACTATGTAATATAAATAAAATGCCAAATACTTCGCAAGCCTCAAGATCCAATGAGAGACCACATACTTGAATGAGACCACACAAATTATTTTAGTCCTTTTTAAGCTGTGAAAAAAATATAATTAATAGTTCCTTATCATTATCTAATCATTTTGCTGCAATTTACTCCATGTAAAGTAAGGCTGTATCTAAGATTCTATAGCGTTAGGTGCACAAACTGTGTGATAGGCATTATAAAAAATAATTCTAGTAGAGTTTGGATATACTGGGTGTCCGAATCAAATGTACCTATTTTGAGCAGTCGATTAAAAAGAAAGTTTTAGTGCTACGATGGCAATATTGGCCAAATGTGGGAGCTGAATTCGTAGAGTTTGGCGACAATATTTTTTTTTCTCGCGTCTGACGCACCTGCGCTTTTGCTGAGCCGACAAACGGAAAAAATGGCGTCACCACAAGAGAAGTTGTTCCGTGGTATGCAGAACACAAATCTGTAGTAAAAGTGCAAAGAAGGTTTCGAATAGTTTATAAAAGAAATCTACTCCAGGCTAAGAGCATAAAAAAGTGGCATGAAACGCTTCTTGAAACGGGAAGTGTAGAGAAAAGATTCGGAGGTGATCTCCATTCACTTTTTGATTGAACTGATTGAAGTGTACTGATTGTTTAATAAAATCTTTGTGAGTATTGGTATCTAATTTTACAGTTTTCTTATGTTTTTAAACTCTCTGTTAAGTACAGCAACCTCTCCAAATTAGGTATATTATTCGGACACCCTGTATATCATCAAACTGTCGGCTCTGCTAATAAAAACCTTCTGCGATTTTCTCTATGGTTACATATCAGCACTGGTTAGTTAAAACTGTGCTTAACTACATATGTAAAATGTTTATTGTGAAAGGGTAGTACTAAAAATTTGTTCATATTAAACAGTACATATCCCAGCTACATAGAATGTGTAGTAAAAAATATTGTAATAGCCACGACATCCAGTTTGGTATACGAAGGGTGTTCAAAAAGTATCGAATCTTATTTTTCTCGCGTAAACCAATGAAACGAGAGAGATTTCCTTCAGTGTAGATGTAAATGGGACACTCATGTGCACTCGTGAATATTTTCCGGCCCGCACAAAGCGTCAGTAGCTGGCAATCAGCCAGTAAGTGAAGATGTGTAGTGAACGGTCGTCGGATTTTAGTTTTTGTAACATGAGAGAAAAACTTGAGCTGTGATATTGCATCAAATTTTACCAAAAGTTTGGCGATACCCAAGCGAAAACCATTTGTAAGATTCAACAGGCTTTCGGGATGATAACACATTACGCATAAAAGAGTGGTGCAAACGCTTCAAAAAATGGCTGCACACAGTGGAAATGTTGACTGTTTTTCTTGACTTTCGCGTTGTGGTACATCATGAGCAGGGCCCGACTAACAAATTTTTGTGCCCAGGGCACTTCTAAATTTTTCGTGCCCCCCCCGCCCCCCGAAAAAAAGGGGGGATTATTAACGTACTACAATTTATAGCCCGCGAAAAAACAGACCGAAAAAGTTATTTGCTCAAAAAAATTCTATGCCTCTGTTTTGGGGTTCCCAGCCAACCTAGCGACAGACTTTATTTTAAAATTTTATTCATGTAAGTGAAACACAGTTGAGCGAGAAAAAAAAAAAAAGAAAGAAAGAAAAAGGAACATTTAGACCTTATATTTTAAGCATTAGTAAAATTTTGTGCCCCTCAGAAATTTCGTGCCCAGGGCACGAGCCCCAGGTGCCTGTGCGATAGTCAGGCCCTGATCATGAGAACGAACCACAAGGCCAAACTATCCCGAAGGAGTACTACCAGGAGGTTCTTTGTCGTCCTCGTGATGCTGTGCGGCGAAAACGACTAGATCTGTGTGTAGCGAAAATGTGGAGGCTCCATCATGACAACGCGTCTGTCCATTCTGCGCATTTGATTCAAACTTTCATCGCCAAACACAACATTCTTGTGGTTCATCACTCTCCCTACTCACCTGACATGATTCCCTGTCACTTTTGACTATTTACCAAACTGAAAATTCCGCTAAAAGTGTCCCAATTTCAGTCAAGAGATCACCATGTGAATGCGACGGCACGATTTCTCAACATTAAAAGAACTACGCTGCCCAGCAGTGCCGCCAAATCTGGCGGATTTTTTATTCAATAATCATCAATAATTTTGAGATGTGATATTTGATATATGTAATAGACTATCAGTATTCGAAGTGATTAGACAAACGTTACAATTAAAAATTATTGGTGATTACTGAATAAAAAATCCGCCAGATCTGGCAACACTGCTCCCCAGGTGTTTCCATCAGTGACAGGAACAATGGGCGAAGTCTGTGTATTACCTTGAAGGGTATTAGTGTTTTGGATTTCCAAATCAATAAATCTATTTTTGCCACTAAAGGTTCGATACTTTTTTAACACAACACGTAGTTATACGACATTTGAATTTGCTAAAATTGACAAAAAAGGTTTCTATTTCTTCAGTTAAATACTATGGCAATTTGTACTGGTTTAGAACAGACTTCAACAATGACATCCATTTATGTGTAAACGTACAAATTGTGTTTGTTTGACTTGAATTGCTTTTTAAATGACATTTGAAAAAAGTATGTAATGTGATAGAGTACATAAGTAGATATTTACCTCGGGTACTTCAAACGATTCAGGCATTGTATTTATTTCGTAGGTTATTCGATTCCAAAAAACCTGAAATTAGATTAAAAGTAAGAGCATGATATAAATTAGCATTGTAAACAATCTTTTGTATGGCACAGATAAAAATACAGAGTGTCCCATAAGTCTGTAGACAATTTAAAAATTCATAACTGTTGAATGCATTGATAGAATTGAACGCGGTTTGCAAAAAAATCATTCTTGTGAAGAAGGATTTTTTTTTTTTTTTTTTTTTTTTTTTCTTGTAAAGAAAACAAATATAGTTAAAATTTTTGTCGACGATAGTTAGACAAATAGTTAAATTTTTCACACGGATGTGAAAGAAAAATATGCAAATGAAAGTTCTATAAATTGCATAATTTTGCGATCAGAACAGTTCATTTCATATTTTGCCGCCTACTTGTACATACATGAAGTTTTAATTGCGATGCTGACTCCGTGGATAAAGTGTTATTGGTGAAGTTGTTTTCCCACAGGTAAGAACCGCCGACTAAAGCTGCAGTTAGCAGTGTTATAATTCGTTTGAAAACTTTAATTTGTGGTGACAATGGACACATAGAATAGGATTTATATGCTTGTAAACATTTGTATGCGAATAAGTACAGTTTTTTTATGAGAATGTGTGATCTGGTCACGCATTATGTTTTTCTTTACCCCCCCCCCCCAAAAAAAAAAAAATAAATAAATAAATAAATAAATAAAATAAAATAAAAATAAAATAAATAAATAAATAAATAAATAAATAAATAAAACAAATAAATAAATAAATAAATCGCCCTTTACGAGAATGAGTTTTTTGCAAACCGCGTTCAATTCTGTCAATTCATTCAATCGTTATGAACTTTTAAAATGTCTATATCAGAACTACACTGTTAAAAAAATGCAACTTTGCTGCCAGAAATTCTCCGTAATTTAAGAAAAAAAAGCCGTAAATTACGGAAAAATTACGTTGACAAAACATACTTTTCTTTAATTACAGAGAATTTTTGGCAGCAAAGTTGCATTTCTTTTAACAGTGTACAGTTTATTGGATGTTAAACGTTACCATGTCTAAATCATAAATTTACACTTATTTATTTATTTATTATTCAAAAATAATACATAAATTAAAAAATTTTAAAGAAAAATAGTTATTTATAATATACTAAAAACTCCAATTCAGCAGATGTGGATAATATGCATATATGCAAAACTTAAATTCAATCGGAGGATAAGAAGTAGTTTAAAGTTTGAAAAGAAATTTTGAAATTTTGAATTGCCCAGGCCCTCAATTCCCTCTCCTCTTCTACACTGTAAAATATATGTCTTATTTGCTGCCAGAAATTCTCTGTAATTTGAGAAAATACGTTCTGATAACGTAATTTTTTCGTAAATTACACGTATTTTCTCAAATTACAGAGAATTTCTGACAGCAAATAGGACATATTTTATACAGTGTAAGTCCGTTACTGCTTACGCATGAATTGTCGTCGGAATTATATGAAAATTTTCAGCTACATCAAATGATAGAAAGTGAGTTAAAATTAGAAAAAAATTTCAACTAAATTTGGGAGACCCTTACGTCTAAATCCGGTGCTACTTACTTTTGCGTGTATTGTCAATGATGTCAAAGATGCATGCAAAATTTCAGCTCATTTGGTCTAGAGGAAATGGGTGAAAATTTATTTCTTAGATTTAATCTACAGATATAAATAAATAAACAGCACAAGTGGAATTTTGCATAAATTTATCTTAAATTTTAAAATAAGTTAGCGATGAATATATTTCAGCTTATATATGTGTGTTTTTGTAATTACGTATTTTTCAAGATTTGCTGTATAGTTGTAGCATAGCCTTTCTCACAATGAATCGAACTGAACATTGTATATAATAATATTCTTATTTTAAAAATATACACATTAAAATTTATTTCATAAACAATCACTCAACGGAAAAGGCTGCTAACCTGTATTTTTTATCATGAACATTTGATCAAGTTTTGTTCAATACTAGCAGGACTTGTCCGCTTCACTGCTTACCATATTTAAATGAATTTTCAAAAAACTGTTTTTTACCATGTTTTTATTAACTTCGATTCTTGTTTGTTTGTTTGTACAAATTTGCAATCGATTTTTAACTAACTTCCCTACTAGCTAGACATTTGAAACTTTTAGAATAGCTCAGAACCCGGCGACAACACAATACTTTGAAACCCGATTTTCGAATTTTCGATTAGTTTTCTTTTAATTAATTAAAATATGAAAATAATAACCTCCTAATAGCTGTAAAAGTAACCATTCAAATATTATCTATAATTTAATTATTGCCAAAAAAAATTAAGAGTTTATTTTTTTTCGACATAAAAATAAATGCATTTCATTAAACGTGAATGTTAAAAAATTGTAAAAAGTTAAATTATGCATCTCACAAAAATTGACGTCATTATCCCTTTAAAAAATTTATAAGCATTGATAAAGTGCTAATGTAGTTCTACAACTATGATTCAACAGAAAATTTAAAAACATGGTTTATAAAAAGTTTTTTATCTTATAATTATTTTATATACTAGAGGGCTCTGGCCCTTGCGCGCTCTAGCGCTCCGCTCAGCAATCCTCCTGTTCGCTTCACTTATTAACTCTTGCGAGGCTTTTCGCTGAATAGGAATATTAATAGTGTTTATCGCAAGACAAAAGCAGTAAAATGTTATAGAAATTCCCATATTTAATGTCAAATTGAAATACATAATATTTAATACCACGTTTTTTTTGCTTTTTAAATAAAATGTTATGCTCAAAATTATGCGTTTTCTTTTTTTTTTTTTTTTTTTTTTCCTTCTTCTTTTTTTTTTTTTTTTTTTTTTTTTTTTTAATAATATCTAGACTATTTTGTGTTTCAACTTTAGTATATGACCGCCTTGGAATTTTTAAAAATTTTGTCATTATTTGGCGATGAATGTCTTGGTATAATTGCTTGTTTAAAAAAAAAAAAAAAAAAAAAAAGAAGGAAGAAGAAGGAGGGGAAGAAAAAAGAAAGAAAGAAAAAAAAATTAGTACTTATAATCTAAAGCCAATACTTTTTCCTAATACCTATATTTTTTTCTAATGCCTACACTCTTAAGGTGATGAATTTTTTTCTAGCCATCATTAAAAAAATCTGGTGTGAAACAACCATGCAACTTCCATTACCCACTATTACACGTATTATATGCATTTCTGAGAGATAATGTGATCAGAAAACATAAAAGTGACCTAAAGAGAAAATCGTTAGAACCGTTTTTGAGATACCAACTTTTACAAAAAATCAATTATTGACCGGAAGACAATAATTACATACAAAAGGATATTTAAAAGTGAGTTAATATGGCGACTTTGAAAAAAATCCGTACAATCTTCACGTTTTTAAAGGAACACGCTTTCAAGACCTGAAATTGAGCTATTTATACAGGACACCTATCAATTTTCCTGAACTAACCAACTATATCATTCAAAGGACATCTAATACAGTGTTTATATAACAAATTTGAAGAAAATCGTTAAAGCCGTTTTTGAGATACGGACTTACGGTCCCACTTCCGATCTCCGATGTGCTACTTCCGTTTTTTCAATTTTCACCAAAATTTGGAAAATTCATCTGTACATCAGACCTGTCTTGATTTTGGAGTTTTGTAGTTCTATCTTTATTAGTTTCGGAGAGATGATAGCCAGAAGATTCCACACATACATACACACATACACATACACTGATCAATTGCCAAAAACCACTTTTTTGAACTAAGGGGACCTTATAACGTGTAAATCAGGTGAAATCTCGATATCGAATTTTTGGACCAAATACAATACTTCCATTACCTTCGGTAGTAGGGTAATGGAAGTAAAAATGAAATGTGTCTCAGAAATGTCTGACACTGTAATGTTAAAAAATTATCAGTTAGAAATTATAAAATTTAAAAATGAGTTTGATCCTGACTTTATTTGGAACAACTTGCAGATTGGTCCACAACTGTATTTGGCAATATTCTTTTGGTGATTACGGCGAAATGCGGTTTTCGGAAGTGGTTTGCCAGGGATTCCAAATGCAAACAAATCGAAAACGCGTTTTTCAAAATGTGTCTGTTTTGTAATATACATAAATAAATTAAGCCTACTTTTAATATTAATAAATAAAACAAATATTTAAAAATTAACTTTCCTTACTTTGCAAGAAAAAATAACAAGGATCATCAGTACGCATATATATATATATTCTTCCCGAACATTTAAACCATTTAAATGTTTTGCAGTTGCCGAGAAAATACGATTATATAAACCAGATTTCCTAATCCACATTTCACAATCATTATTTGGAAAAGAAAGAACATATATATATATATATATAAATATATATATATATATATATATATATATATATATATATATAAATGATAAACTAAGAAATTTCCAGGAATAGAAATATTTTTTTTAACAGCAACATTGACATTGATTTCATTATTTTTTAGTCCATGGATCACATTTTAATTTTCCCGTGGAAAATGATGTCATGACAGAATAAAATAATCTGGTGTGTCACTCACACGACTTTCTTCTACCCTGAAATTTAATACTATAAATACAGATTGGAGATTAAAGGGTAAGATAGCGAGTACTGTTATGCAAACCTATGTTAAAACAATTCAAATTAGGCTTCGGAGTAGCTTTATTTGACAAGAAATTCTGTGTGAGGGGGACTACCGCCCCCTCAACCCCCCGTTTTACTACTGTACCTACATTTATATAGAATTCGAATCTGTTATTAAATTCAAAAGTTCACTTATAACTTAGAGAACTATATTTCTAGTTTACGAATTCACAAAATTACTACTAATTCGTTTTAGATAAAGACGATATATATATATATATATATACCGTAAAATCCCGAAAGTAACCCCCCCCCCCCTTTTCTCGCTCAAAGTGAAATGTCTCCGTTATCCTGAAAGTAACCCCCCCCCCCTTTTTTTTTTCTCCATCCAACAAAGCTACATCCAATCTTCGGGCGCACTTACGGTACGTCGGCATTGGAAGTTAAGTTTGCCATTGAATTAAGTTTTAAGATTTATATATTATTTCTAATTTAACTAATTTTTCATAAAGTGTCGGATGCATGTTATCAATGGTCATTACACAGTTTTTTTACCTTTAATGCAAGAAATTACCTTTAATATTTCTTTTTAAGTAAGTACCGTAAAATCCCGAAAGTACCCCCTCCATCCAATATAACCTCCCCTCCCTTTTCTTCATTTTTTAAAAAAGAATCTTGATTATAACCCCCCCCCCCCACCTGAAATGTATCCGTTTTGCTTTTCAAAAAAAAGGGAGGGGGTTACTTTCGGGATTTTACGGTGTATATATATATATTATTTTTTTTTTTTTTTTTTTTTTTTTTTTTTCAGTGCAAGGAAAAGATAATTTGTATACATATACCTCTCGAAAGTTGTCTTCAGCTTTCTTCAAATTGAAATTTCTTGCTGTAAAATTATTTTAGATTAAGATAACATTGCATTACAAATTCTTTATATTATAAAAAAAAAGATTAGTAAGTAACAAGAACATTTTACAAACTAGTTAAAAAGTTAAAATAAATAAATAAATAAATAAAAAAGCTGTGTCTGTAAGGGGTATAGTATTGTTTTAATTATTATTAAATTTTTTTTTTTTTTTTTTTAATCGAGATAATTTAAATTTCCTACAGCATTTCGAATGAGGGCATCATTGTTGATTACTGCGGATGTGCGTTGCTTCAATCTATAGCTTCCTGAAACTAAACAAATCAGCAATGATAGCTGTAATTTACAGCAAAATTTATTCAAGGATCAAGTAATATACGGAATAAATTTAATCCAGTTATCTCCGCTATTTCTAGAAATAATTAAAATTTTGTGATACCACTCGTGTGAAAGGGTTAAAAAGACGTTCTTTAGAGTGCGCATCCCTCATTGAAAGAAGCAACATTATTGAAATCCCGTGATAAGTGCTTTTCAGTTTCCACCCTTAAGGGCCCTATGGGAAATTTTCTTTACTTATTACTTATTAACTAATTCATATTTTTAAATTCTGTTTTCACATTCAGAAAATTCCCAACTGTTAAATTGACGCACCTTTTTTAAAAAAATATTTTTTTAACTTTTAATATTTTATTTTGAAATTGCAAAATGAGAAATTTCACATGTTGAAAATTCGTATTTTACAGCTACAAAATAAATATTAAAAATTTAAAAAATAAATTTTTAAAAAAGGTGCGTCAATTTAACTGTTGGGAATTTTCTGAATGTGGAAACAAAATTTAAAAATATGGAATAGTTAATTAGTTATACGTAAAGAAAGTTTCCCATAGAATAACATAGCTCGGGCTTCCGGCGACCGTGAGTGAAGAGGGTCGTTAAAGGTCACGGGATCACTCTCCTCTAAGGCTCCTATATATACGAGCTGGCGCATCAGGCATTTTGTTGACTTAGGGTTGCCACATGTACCCAGTGCGTTTCATTGATAAATAAACGGCAGCCATTACTTTTATTGTCTTGTGTAACTTTAGAGTACTCCTTTTATTATATTTCATAGTTTTAGCTAAATAAAGTATGATATGAGATTTGTTTAACGATAAACTGCTATAATCACTCAAGAAAAGAACATAAGATGTTCAGATTTCCATAAGATAATTTGAGAAGAATGAAGCAACGTTACTTATATTTACTTTTATTTTCCTTTGTAATTCTGATATGTGTTAATGTAAAAATACAGAAAAATGTGTCATTTTAATTATATTATTTATATTAATATTGATAAATTGATTTAAGGAGACCTTTTATTACTGCGTATTTGAGTTTTGGCAACATTTTGTATAAGAAACAAAAACAACCCTAATGCCACATCTTATTTCCAATGCATCCACAGGATATCCTGATAATGTAATGTGAAAGTCTGCCCTCTTCTAAAAGAAAAAAAAAAAAAAAAAATGGCGGCGATGCGTTGGCCTATATATTTTATTTAAGGGGCTCACCTCCTCTGAGAAGGGGTGACAAAGACTTTTCGTCGTGTCTTCCAACTGCACCCAGAAAAATGTCCAATGGTGTCCAATGTTCCTTTGTATTTGGATACAAAGAAAAATTTGTCATAAGACGATTCTTCATAAGTAAGTATATACTTTTAAATTTTGCTGAAGTATTAATATAATATTAAATGAAATAATAAAGAAACAAAATGAACATTTCTTTCTTTGTATGGGTGCATACTAATTTAGTTACCGACAAATAACAGTAATAATTTATTTGAAAATTTATTTTGTTTAAAGTGTATCATAAATTGCAATTAATAATAAATTACGCATAATTATTTGGATTATTCACTCCATTTCGTGTTTTTCTAAAATATTACAACTTAATAAGAGAAAGAGGGGGGGGGGGACATTTTGCAGCAGCGATAATGAGCCAAGCGTGGAAAGCAAATAGTTGGAAAAGAGCCAAGTGGGGAAAAACTGAACGGATCTGATCGTTTCACTCGTGACTGACGAAAAATCACGCTCAATGTTGGTTACTTCTTTAGATAAGAACTTCAGTATTGAATGCACACACTAGTAAGATTATCTTCTAATCGTTCCATAGGTTTATTCAATCTACGACTTCTAGAAATAAGCAAATTAACATTAATAACTGTGATTATGCAGAATAAATTTTACCCTGATAAATCTTGTGTAATGATTAAAATAATTTATTTGTAATGGTTAACACGTTGAGCGCCACGCAAATTCTTAAAATCCATTAAAATTCCATAATGATTTCTCCTGTAATAAATAAAAATTAAGCAAATTTTTAATAAATTTTCAATCATTAAATGTACTATTTTTAGTTTATATCCTATATTATATCCGCCACCGATGGTTGACGCGACTTTATATCATATTTGACACTGTCAGCCACCGATGGCTGACAGGGCGCTCAACGTTTTAATTTTTTATTGGTACTGCTTTACTTTCGGCGTAAAACTTGCACTGAAATGTTTGAAGTATAACAAGATCTGCACACTCCTAAAGTTTCAAGATGATTCCTTCAGTACTTAGAGATACATGTCAAAATGTCTAGAATCTAGAATGGCTGACATGGCGTTCAACGTGTTAAAATAATTTAACATAAAAATTTTGGAGTAGGTTGAACCAAAATTTCGTACAACAGTAGCTGTAAACATAAGATAGTGAAATCTTCTCCCTGGATTTGGTGCTTCTTTGTGTCAAGCGTGGGAAACAAATAGTTGTAAAGGAGCCAAGTGGGGAAAAACTGAACGAATTTAATCGTTTCACTCGTGACTGACTAAAAATCACGCTCAATGTTGGATACTCCTTTAGGTAGGAACTTCAGTATTCAATGCACACTCTATGCTCTAATCGTTTCATAGGTTTATTCAATCTACGACTTCTAGAAATTAACAAATCAACATTAATAACTGTGATTTACAACATTAAGTACTTAAACCTCAATTAATATGCAGAATAAATTTAACCCTGATGCATCTTTTGTAATGATTAATATAACTTATTTGTAATGGTTAAAATAATTTATTTATAATGATTAAAATAATTTAACATTAAAATTTTTGGAGTAGTTTAAGCCAGAACTTCGTACAACAGTACACTGTAAAAAATTGGCCTTTCATGCTGCCAGAAATTCTCTGTAATTTGAGAAAATACGTTCTGACAACGTAATTTTTTCGTAAATTACGCGTATTTTCTCAAATTACAGAGAGCTTCTGGCAGCAAAAAAGGCAAAATTTTTACAGTGTAGCTGTAAACATAAGATAGTGAAATATTCTCCCTGGATTTGGTGCTTCTTTGAGCTAAAACTTGGTACTACATAGCAGTAAACATAATATGGTGAATTTTGAAAAATCTAGGGAAAGGCCATGTCCCTCTCCTCCTTGCTCATGCATGCCATCGTCCATGAAAAAGCAATATCATGAACATAATGAACTTGACCAAATTGGTCAGGAATTACCCAAGTTCGGACGAGGTTGTGTTTACATAGATCAAACCTAGAGCGTAACACTTTCAGGGGCCGCCGTTTGCATAGTGCAAACGCAAATTTTAATTCCCAATTGCAAAAACTTGGCCTCGGAAATTTTTTTCTAAAATTTTTCTGCTATAACCTAGAGGAATAATTTTATTTATTTATTTTCTTCTAATACTGTTGATGAATTCTGATGAATTTTGATTTTAAAAGAAAATTTACTTGCCTTCAAAGGATTAAAGTAGTTTACGAACCACCACGAACAATCATATCTAAAACGGAAATAGAACCCTGAATCTGGGAACTGGAGACCAGCGCGCTAACTATTCCGCGAACAGATGGATCGTAATCTTCCGTGAAAACTCAGTAGTAGAACATAAGAACAGTAGGCAATTAGATTCTTGAAATTGGCTGAACTTATTATAAAAATTATTCAATTTTCTTTCCTAAATTTCTTGATACTTAATAATGATTCATTGGTTCATTATAAAACTATTCAACCAATAATTAATTCATTAACTTATTACAAAAATTATTCAATCTTCTATTCTAAATTTTTTAATGCTTAAAGATGACTCATTATAAAAATTGCTCAGTAAACAATCAATTTGTTGACTCATTATAAAAATATTTAGTCTTCTGTTCTAAATTTCTCTATGCTTAATAATGACATAAAAATTATTTAATAAACAATGAAATCATTAACTCATTATATAAATTATTCAATCAATAATTGATTAATTGATTAGTTAAAAAATTATTCAAACTTCTATTCTAAACTTCTTAATATTTAATAACATTTCGCATATACCATAAGTAGTGATGTTGAAACCAATCTTTCTTTGGATCACGCAGTTAATAGTACCTTTTTTTTTTTTTTTTTTTTTTTTTTTTTTTTTCCATAAGCGCAATTTTTGTACGAAATTTTATTTTTTATCAACAAATCAAAGAACGAAAATTATTCGAATGGAATGGAACAATAGGGTTACAGGTAATAGTCTCTCTTGTCATTCTCCGGTATTCTTCAGGACTGAGATGTTTGTACTGGAGGAATAAAAAGCAACGGGATAAGGAGGTACTTTTTGGAGTTTCCCATATTTCATCAATATTGCCGAAAGTGGGCTTTATCCAGAAGAAAATACTTAAGAGATATTAATAAGAGACAGCTTTTAAAACGATTCAAATAATCGAAATTCGGAGAAAAATTACAATTCGTGTCAGTTACATCAAGAAAATAGCTATTGCTACATTTATCTTTAACCCCCTTTTAACTCCACTAGGACATATATGCCCCAGTGGGGTTGAATGATCGACTGTCAAATGCAACAAAACTGATGTTGAACGTTGGAGATCATTTGCTGTTGTAAGGGCCAACAAGAAGATGTGACCGCTGGGCCAAACAAAATGAAGAAACCTAAACAAAAACTCTTTGCGCCATGCGTAAATTTGCACTCTGCAAAAATTGGTTTGCAATGCACCATACAGTCGGTAACAAAAGTGTTCGAACACTAGCAAAAATTCCTATGTAAAAAAAGTACACTTCATAAGGTTTTGTTAAATAAATCCTTGTCGAATTCTGTTCTTACTCAGTGTAAGAACAGGATTCGACAAGGATTTATTTAACAAAACCGTATGAAGTGTACTTTTTTTTACATAGGAATTTTTGCTAGTGTTCGGACATTTTTGTTACCGACTGTACATGCATAAATGCATGACTAATGTTGAAATCGATCGTAATCCAATCGATTAGTAATAACGTCTAGTTTATAACGATATAGTTAGATTTTACTTAGGAGATCGTCTACATATTAAAACTAGCATCAAATTCATTTTTTTTTCAATGGCAACCCCTATTTTTAACCTCATACTCAAATTTCTGAGCTCATGGCGATTCGGAAAGAGGTCCTAATTATAAATTTCTAATTAATTCTTGATAGAGATAATGAAAAATAACCTTTAAAGTGATTAGCTAAACGTTTCAGTTAAAAAACGAAAGTGGAACAACGAAAACAAATTAGGGGTATGTCCATATACGTCCAGTACGTACGTCTTGTAATACTTTTTTTTTCAAAAGTACTGTAAAATTAATTTAGAATTAGGGAATTGAACTTTTCACAGTATTTTATATCGCCAACCCAACTCCACTGGGACACATGTAGGCCATCTAGAAAGAGCAGTTGAACATATATGCCCTGCTTTCCCAGTTGCTCCTTTCAGTTAACCCTTTATCTACTGCATTATGAAATAGACAAAAATCGTGTTTGAAACATATATTTTTAGTCACTAAAGAGCATTATTTAAAGATTTATACGTTAAAAATTATGCATATCACCTCATCATAGTAATTAATGAGAATTTTGTGAGGTCGCACTTTAGTGTACCACTGGTACATAGAGGTCAAAAAAAGTATTTTGACATGAAAAATGTGTAAAGAAATATTTACTTTTTATGTTCCTCATATTTTTTCTAAGATTAGTGGGATATTCTTGAAATAGTATATGAATTAATTATAACGCGCATGAAGATCGTGAAAAATATCAAGCAAAAACAGCAAGTGCACTCCATAAAATTCTTTATGGAACAAAAATGGCTACATGTATCGTCTAATGCTTTGTAGTGTGATTAAAGAGAGGTACATCTGTTCATTTATTATAAATATATTTGAAATTTCTTCTATAAGTTCGATTTTATACTCTTTTTAAAGAAATGGTACTTTAAAGTACCGTCAGTAGATAAAGGGTTAATTTTTGTTTTTATTTCGGTAGAATATTTCTATTTCTATTTTATTTGACCTATTAAAGCTTTAATTAATTTATTTATTTATTTGGAAAGGAAAAAATTGGTAGCGAAAGGGTTAAAGAAAGATTATGCAGTTATAGAGAGAACTAACATGATCAAGCGTTAATTATCAGGTACACAGTTAAAAATTTACTGTAAATAATTATCACTCGATTCATTTGTATGTATATATATGTACTTTGGATGAATGTTTTATATAATTCCTTACCTCTCAACCATTTTAAAAGCTCTCTGTCAGTATGTGCTGGAGTGAGGAAATCCTTCAGATCTTTTCGAAACTGTAAAATAGAGAAATCGCATTCTATTTAAAATTACAATAAAAACAGGTCTCTTTAAAATTAAGTACAGTAGAAGCTCGATTTAATTACAGTATTCTAATTAAAGACAAATTTAAATAATAAATATAATAAAGTGATAGGAAAAAGAAAAGCAAATGAACGTGAAAGTAATTATCACAAGGTATTTAGATTTATTTATTTCTGTATTATTCACTCAATAACTGCTTGTATTTTTTTTTTTTTTTTTTTTTTTTTTTTTTTTTTCGAGGATACATCACTATTTCTGAAGAGTTTGTTTTATGTGTGCTATTTAATGATATAATATATATATATATATATATTAATTCTGAAGCATAAGTTAATACAGGCAAAAATATTCTGATCAAAAATTCTTTTCAAATAAATTGAGAGGTCGTTTTAGAATATAGCGCTATTTCTTCCGCATGCTCTCCATGCAAGTTAAACTCTGTTGTCAATTTCTTCCATGATGTATTCCGTTCATCGTAATGACTTGTCCCAGATAAGTATAATTGCATACAGATTCTAATTCATATCAAGAGTAAACTTGAGTGGAGAAGCAAAGGAAATTTGACATAATTTTGTTTTAATTTCATTTTCAATCCAACGAGCTTGCTTTTTGTTTTTTTTTTTTTAATTCTTGTAGCACTTCTTGTGAATCCTCAAATGAGGAAGCAAGCAGTAAAATGTCACCCACAAATCTCATATGATTTATAAATTCTCCATCAATTTTCATTCCTGTCTCTTCCTAATTTAGTTTCATAAAAACTTGTTACAGTACTGCAGTGAGCAGTTTAGGTGAAATTGTGCCGCCTTGTCTTACACCCCTTCTGATTTTGAATGCATTACTCGAGCTTTAATTTGGCTGTTGCATCTTTACATATGTTTCCAATAAGGTGAATACATCATTAATATTAATAGTCCTTAATAATTATGTTAATATCAGTATTTTAATATTACTACAAATATTAGAGAAGAATACAAATATTAATAGAATTAATATTAGTATTTTTCAATGCATCCATATCTGCTAGTGGTGATACAGAGTTAAAATCTTTTTCACAGTCCACAGAAACTACACAGAGAGGGAGTTCGTATTCATTATTATTATCATTTTTTCAATAATTTCTCTAATTGCATGAGTAATGTCGATGGTACTGAAACCACTCCGAAATCCTGCTTGATTTTTAAGTTGCGCTGCATCTAATTGTTTCTGTAAGCGATTTGTCCGAATTTTATACGGAATTCAGAGCAGGTTAATCGGAGGATAGTTTCTGCAATCTTCTCTTTTCTAGAAAAGAAAAAATGCATTTATCCAGTACATAGGAACATCATATAATGATATACATTTGATGAATAGTTCAGTGAGATCTTCAATTGCTTTATTCCCTGCTTCTTTTAAAATATCCGCTGTCAGTTAGTCTCCTCATGAAGCTTTTTCATTTTTCATTATTTTATAGCCGTAGTTACTTCTTTCTTCAATACAGCTGGTATAGTATTTGTATATGTGTATTATAGTCAATTGTATTTGATAAAGTTGGTAACCCCTGAATTGTTTTGATGAAGTGTATAATTATGAATAAAAATTTGCTGTCTCTTTCAGAATTTGCTGTTTATTCTGAATAATACTTCCACTTACTACCTTCAAAGTTAGAATTATTTTTCTGTCAAGCATTAAATTTCGTTTAGCAGCCTTCAAACCGTTAATCTTTGCAATGACTTGCTGGATCATATTGCCATTAAATTTCCTGGTGACTTCTGCAATCTTTTTCTCCAGAATTTTACATATTTCTGAAAATTCAATCTTTGTAATAATATTTTCATTGTTATGTTTCATTTTTCTTCTCTTCTCCATAAACTGTCGTATCTCATCCGAGATTTTCATAATAGATTTATCTTCTTTGAAACCAGCAACATTTTTTTTTTTTCCTGATTCCAGAACAATATCGACAAAATTCACTGTGAATTGATTCGCCATCCTCTTTGAAATAGCGACGTTTAAAATTTTAAACTTATCTAAAAAACGTATATATGAACCGATTTGCTTCAAACTGTGTTTGTACATAGAACATATCACTGTCTGAACCAAGTTCATTAATCAGTTCGTGCCGCAACCTTGTTTCAAAATGATGGTTCCCTAAAAAAATTAAACTCAGAATGTAAAAATATCAGTTATGAACAGTTTTATTTGAAACTCGCCATGTACATAACCCATATCAAAATCTTAGTTAAGTTTTTTAATAAGATCCGCCATCTTGTTTCGAAATGGTTGCCACTTGAAAATTTTAAAATTTCATAAAATATGTACTATTGCGATGAGTATAAATGTAAACTGATTGTAAACCTATTTTCACGAAATTTGTTATATACCTAGAAAATGTCAAACTCTCTACCAAAATTATTAATCAGCTTCGCCCCCTATGTTATTTTAACATGGAACAAAGGACACTTGGAACAAAAAAAAAAAAAAATAAAAAAATAAAAAAAAATAGTAGCCTACTATTTCGATTGAGGCAGAAAATCTTGTTTGTTTCTTTCTTTTTAAACAAAAATAATCTGGTGTGTCACTCACACGACTTTCTCTTACCCTGAAATTTAATACTATAAATACAGGTTGCAGATTAAGAGGTAAGATAACGAGTACTGTTATGTAAACCTGTGTTAAACAATTCAAATTAGGCTTCGGAAGAGTTTTATATGATAATTAGTTGTGTGTGAGGCGGGTTACCGCCTCCCTCAAACCGCCGTTTCATTAATGCACCTACATTTATATAGAATTTAATACTGTTATTAAAAAATAATTCTGTTTCTAAAAAATAATTTATTAAAATTATTATTTAAAAAAATTATTTTCCATCATAATGGAGACGATTTCCATATTAGAGAACACTAAATATCCAAAAAAAAGTTGAATTTATTCTCAATATTACATTAAAAAAAATTTATTTATTTATTTATTTTTATTTTAATTTTATTTTATTAGTTCCCCATCATACTATAGGTATGGGGAACTTAGGTAATCGTGAAAATTTTCGACCTCGGTTTTTCGACTTTTTTACACGTTTTCAGGTGTGAGGAATCCGAAAATGACAAAATTTGTATGGTGTCTGTAAGTGTGTCAGTGTGTTAGTCCGTTAGTTTGTTAATCTGTTAACACGATATCTCACGAACAAATGATCGCAGAGAGGTCAGATCAGTTTTAAAATATTACTTTCGATACTGGCAAGAACCCTATTCTTTTGCAACATTCGAATTAAAAAACTTCGTAAGTTATGAGAAATTTACGATTTTCTTAACATGGGAGAATAGGACAAAAATTCCCTTAAACGTGCATTAAATGGAAACTTTTTACTGTAAAAATGTCAGACCAGTTTTAAAGTATCAGGTTTGATGCCGGAATGAACATTAGTAACTATAAATGTGCTACTTTGAAAATTTCGCAAGTTATTGGAAATTTACGAATTTCTTAACACGGTAGTATAAGGCAAAATTTCACATAAACGTCAATTTTTAGAGATATTTTCATCGTAAAGATGTCAAACTACTTTTGAAATATTATTTAGAACACTGGCATGAATATTAATGACTATGAGTTTTCCAAATTAAAAATTTCGTAAGTTATTGGAAAATTACGAATTTCTTAACATGGCAGCATAGAGCCAAATTTCACATAAACGTCAACCTTGAGGGATATTTTCATCGTAAAGATGTCAAACCACTTTCGAAATATTATATAGGATACTGGCATAAATATCATAGATTATGATTTTTCGAATTTAAAAAATTCGTAAGTTATTTGGAATTTACGATTTACTTAACATGTCAGAATAAGGCAAAATTGAGCATAAATTTCCATTTTGAGCATCATAAATACATTAGACAACTTCAAAATTACATTTATGATACTTGTTCGAACTTGATTGAATACAAATATTCTAATAGGAAAATTTCGTAAATCATTCGTAATTTACGATTTTATCAACATAGCGAAATTGTAAACTTTTCATATAAATATGAATTTTGAGGATTATTGCATTGGAAATAGTAGCATGAAAACTAAACAACGGAATTGACCCTGATAATATAAATGAATAGATTAGAATAAGATATATATATCGAAGTTAACGGTGGATAGCCTATTAGGCGGGGATTTCATTCTGTCACTTTATCAAGCTTTGGTCAAATTCATTTCATTTAACATGATTATAATATGTTTCGCACTAGAAATTTATGAGAATATAAATATGATGGGGAACTGAGCAGAGTCCACCTATGCCAACTAGTTTTTTTTTTTTTTTTTTTTTTTTTTTGTTAAAAACGAAAAAAATATAACTTTATTTTAAATTATCGCAGATCGATGGTTCAACCATTCGTTTTAAAGGCATTGGCGAGCTCTTTTTAAGGATACCCGTCATGAAAATTTACTCCCCTCGAGGGGGGACTTTCCCCCGGGGGGGGGGGGGAAAGCGAAGCTCCTACATACAAAAAAAAATTTCCCAGTTGACTATCTCTATTACAAAAATATATATTCGTTTCATTTGGTTTAGTTCAGTCTATAGATGTTAAACTCTACTTACTTTCAATTTCCCCCATAGACGTAATGTATTTGAATACTTTTGAGTGTCCCAGTACACGAACCATTTGCTTCATCTCAACGAAAAGATTACTGTAGCATCTCTATATGATACACATTTAGAATACCGAGATTGGAATTTCTGCTATTATTTATTCTTGAGATATGCTGATAACAGACACACAGACCATTCGCTAAAAACATGATTTTCGTATTCAGGGGACCTCAGAACATGTAAATATAACAAAAACTCACATTCGAAAATTTGACCCTAAAACGATACTTTCTCGACCCTATGGGTAAGAAAAAGTAAAAATACTGAGTGATTTTTATTTATTTATTTATTTATTTTATTTATTTATTAATACGACAGGACTATTTCTTTTAGACAGCGACTTTTCATGTCGTTATTTATTGTATTAACACCTTGAATTTGCCAAGATGCTCACCAATATCCAATTTCACCATTTAATTTCTTAAACTATCTTAAATTGTTATGTCAAATCTGTAAAAACTTTGACATGTTTCAAAATCTGCTGATAAATGAGAAATTCATCCTTGGTTGTACGTGAAAACCAATCGTCGATTTCAGTATCCGAAACCATCACCATTCACAAATTGGATAGCTTCTAAATATTTGTTTTCAATATCTTCTGAAAAAGTATTCACGATGGCTTCTGAATGTTGGCGATATCTTTTGAAGAAGTATTTATGTTGGCATCTCAATAATTGTTGGCGGTATCTACTGGATATGTATTGAGGATCACTTCTTAATATTTATTGACGATAACTTCTGAATATGTATTGATGATGGTTTCTGAATACTTGTTGGCTATTTCTTCTGGGCATATATTGTTGATGGTTTCTGAATATTTGTTGGCTATATCTTCTGGATATAACCATTAATTGTTTGAAATTTGTCACCGAAGATGTTTACTTACGAAAATGCGATACCCATTTTAATTCATCGCCAAAATGACAACAAAAATATAAAATTCGACAACGGGTTCCTATGCTAAAGCTATACCAAAGTACTTTTAAGAAATGAATGCAGTAACCAATGCTAGGGAATGAAATATAGTTACTGCATGCCTTTATGTAGAAGAAAAGATTAAAATAAATCCTGTCGAACTAAATTAAATTCTGTTTACAAAGAATGTAAGCATTTTTTTGGCCAGGTGGTTCGGTCGGCAGGGGACTGCCTTCTGAATCTTCTGATCCCAGGTTCGAATTCTGGTGCGGGCATGGATGTTTGTGATGCCCTATGTCTACAAAATATTGTGCATTTGTTTTTGTGAATTTCTGTAATATGGATCAATCGAGACGAAAGTCATTGTAACTATATAGGCATACTTGCCAACATACTAATTAATATTCCGTAGTACTGTTAGCCCCACCTTCTTTTTCACACCAGAATCTTTTTAGAATCTTTTTCTTCTTAATTAATCGTAATTGCATTTAGATAACATTGCTCTAAAAATTTACTGGTGTGGAAAAATGGGTGGGACTAACAACACTACGGAATATTAATTAGGACGTTGGCAAGTATGCTATAGTTCTCAAAGCTGTCAAATAAATGTCAATAAGCATTTTATTTTATTTTATTTTATTTTTTTAAGACAATAATTTAGTTTGAAAGATTTATAGCTCATCAATTATTCCATGAGTTATTAAATCTTTAACAAATTAGTGCATTGTTGAAGAATCGATTAGGGAAAATAGGGATTATTTCATTAAATATAATACTGATTTCAGATTATTGTAATGAAAGCAATAGATTAATATCTATATCGGAATTAAGGTATTATGCAGATGATCTTTAGAAATAATTTAAAAAAACTCGGATACCTTGGTATTGAAAAGTACTAAATATAAGATTTTTTACAATTTTCTAAAAACTAAAAGTAACATTCTTTTTTTTTTTTTTTTTTTTTTCAGACATTGGCTAATTTTAGATTTATAAACATTTATGGAGCGGAATATGTATATATTCATATTTTATTTCTGAATAAATATTAAAAATAAATGTCTCTACTTAAAAATGAAAAAAAAAGAAAACAAAAGAAACATTCATTTCTAATATTTATTAGAAGTACCAATCACCTATGAATTTCCGTTAGTATTCAGTTAAAATCATATAAAGAATTTTTTTAAACATCTCCATTTATTTTTCCTTGTAATTTTACATAAGACTTAAAATAACAATACAGTAGTTTTCAGTTGTAATTTGTAACAGTATGTGTTTAATTGTGATGGGGGTTGATTGTGTGTGTGTGTGTGTTTGTATCTACACGTGAGTGTTTCCAATAGAGGGAGGAGCCTTATTTATACTGTTATTTTCAACAATGTTTTAAAAATTAATTATAATAATGATAAAAATTATGGTAACGTAACATTTAAAAATAATTATCTGTGTGTTTTTAACAGCGTAAAAGAAAAAAATTCCACTGCAATTTTTTCCCTCTAATTCGTTTACATTGCATCTTATTCGTTACGGATATACAAGCATTTTTTATATATTACTAATTATAATTAACAAATAAATTAATACGCTAATACATTAAAAATGTGTTTACAACGAATGTAATTATAAGATACGGATATAAAAATTTCACAAATCGATGTAGAACTTAATCTAACGGTGAAAAAATAGTAATTACCTGTTTTAAAATTCCTTTTTGGTATTCATTTAGGAAAATTGCTTCTTCTTCCTCCATTACACTCTCTGGGTTTGTAAAACCTAAAATTATATACATATGAAAACTTTCGAAAATTACTAAAGTATGAATAGATGGTAAAAGATCATAATAAAACGAAATCAAATTAATTAACAAAAACTCACAGATTCGTGACAACTTTTGGGACATTATACGAACTGTGCAAGCAAATTTTGTCGTTTTCTGTAAGTTATGAGTAAATTGCTAATGAATTCGTAACCTTTAATGCTCGAACCACAATAACAAAAGTAAAAAGAAGTGAACAAATGAAAATACATATGCACACACACACACATATATATACACATAAAGAATACGAGAATTTTTTACCAGCTAAATGAAAAGAACATGTGTATACAAATGAAGGCGAAGGGCAGTTTACAGTTAAAATTTAAACAAAATGTCTTGAGAATATTAACATAGAGTAAAAATAATAAGTCGAATGGTATAGTTCGATTTTGCTTAGCGAGTTGTCTACATATTAAAACTGGCATCAACTTCATTTTTTTCAATGATAACCCCACCCTTTTTTTATATATATAATTTATTTGCATTATTTGGATGAAATATCGCGGAAAATGGTGTAATTTATAAATTTTGCTAAATTTTTCATGGAGTCAAAGTATGGGGATGCTAATGTTAAATTAATGCGACAAACATTAGTCCTGTCTTCCCAGAAAAATTATTATATTCAAATTCTATTCTATTTTATTTTTTATTTTTTTTAAATGCGTTAGAATGAAGTGACCCAAGCATATTCCATGCATATTTTTGATCAAAATGAAAATTATTATTAAATTCATATTTGAAAAAATTATGAATTATGACCTCTGTTAATTTTGGCACGAATAGAACAGGCATCATCAAAAACATGGGATTCCAAATTTTCAGCTCGTTCCTAACATAAATTTTTGAATTACAGTGATATTTCATTTTTTGTTGCTGTTCGGGGGCCGTCACTTGTTGATTTGTATCCTCTGTGAGTAAAATCTGTATATATTTTGACGAAAAACCATTTTAATTTACCTTTACGTTATTGTTATTGTTTTCTAAGCAACATTTCGTTGTTTATTATACAAATTGGCTTATTTTTATAAAATTATCGCAATGCAGGTGAGAGATTGTGAAAGAATTCCAAAAGAAATCAAGCCCCGCCTGATTAAAATTTTACAGATTGAAAATAATAGTCTTCCGTACTAAGCAAAACTCTGTCCCCGACCGTCGCCAATTTCCCACTGCGCAGCACTAGTGCGACGTTAAATCCAGAAAACCAACCTGTCTTTGACAAAATTCTTAATTGTATATATATATATATATATATGTATTATTTATTTTTTTATTTTTATTTATTTATTTATTTATTTTATTTATTTATTTATTTATTTATTTATTTTTGCTTGTATAACGACACTTTTTTCCTATCTCGTAAAGCGAATTTTAACGAAGGTTTTCTTGAAGATCACATTGTAATAAATTTCTTTAAAATAAAACTTATAAATATCATAACTATCTGCTTGCTGAACTTGAAATTATTGGTTGAATATTTAACCAACGGATATCATTATGGAAACAAATAAATCAAGTATTTATCATGAGAATGATCTCTATATAACTGCTAAAAGTTTAATCCGATAAAACAAGCAACTCTTAAATATACATCAATATACAAAAATAGTATTATTACCTTAAAATGATATTCAAATGATAGTATCAGAACAGATGATGTCAACAGCCTCTTCTTGAGAAAAAACTAACTTCTTCCTGAAAATTCACTTTCAGTTGCTGCGGAAAAATCAAGGAACAATGATTATACAAAGTAAAATAACAACAATAACAATAGTTCCGATTATTACATCTTATCACTTTTTTTTTTTAAATAACGGTGTCAATAGCTTTCGAGATCTTAAGTTTTTGGTGATTCTTTATCGGACATTAACATTTTGGAAGAAAGGAAAAAGTTTCAAATGACACATTTGCGTATCAGAATGAATAGTGCCGAATAGATAATGAAAAAATACGCAGTAGTAAAAGTCCGTAATAGTACAATGGTATATCATGGTACGTAGTAAAGAAAGTTTTTAACGAAAATGACTATATATGAAAACCAATGTAACATTTAAAATGAAATAAAAAATACAAAAATTTAAAACTTTAAAAATACATTTTAATTAAAAACATTAAAACACAAGACAGACGTTTCGGCTAGTACACTAGCCCTCCTCAGTGTCAAACATACAAGCACAAACAACATTTACAAAAATTCATAATACATAATAGCAAGATTAAATATTCAGGAGGAATAGCTTTAGCCTCGTTCAAGGCAGAATGTTGCATTTTGGTTACATTAGAAGCTAAAATTTTAAAGTTTTCAAAATCCGGAATATTGAAAACTTTAAAATTTTAGCCTCTAATGTAAATATCTATGAATCCCGTATTTTTCTAGAGGGCGCTTTTACCAAAATGCAACATTCTGCCTTGAACGAGGCTAAAGCTATTCCTCCTGAATATTTAATCTTGCTATGACGTATTATGAATTTTTGTAAATGTTGTTTGTGCTTGTATGTTTGACACTGAGGAGGGCTAGTGTTCTAGCCGAAACGTCTGTCTTGTGTTTTAATGTTTTTAATTAAAATGCATTTTTAAACTTTTAAATTTTTGTATTTTTTATCTCATTTTATATGTTACATTGGTTTTAATATATTAATGAGACGTATAAATTATGTTTAATTTTATTAAAATGACTATATACGAATGAAAACTATTTTAAACTTTCTAGTTTATGTTTTTATTAAATCTTTTATTAACCTCATTGGGAAATAAGCAAAAAATGTTAGGTAAAGGCGGATAAGTGTAACCCACTTTTTAACATAGTTCGGCTTTCAAACTCATTTTATTCAGTTGCTATTATGCTGCATATTTTTTAAGCATAAATTAAAACTAATTAACATATAAAAAAAAAAAAAAAAAAAAAAAAAGGCATGTAGCAACCACACAACTTCCATTACTCAATTTTACACGTATTGTATACACTTCTTGACGATTATGTTGTCAGAAAACATAATTGAACTAACAATTTTCATGCAAGGAAACTGATACATGTGAAAAGATAATAAAAGAATTTACATGGCGAGAAGAAAGAAAGAAAGTAAGTAAGTAAAGAAAGAAAGAAAGTAAGTAAGTAAAGAAAGAAAGAAAGAAGAAAAAAAAAGTAGAGATATTTTTGGAAACACTTTCCTGTAATAACCAAGCAATACACACCTATAAAGGGGTTTATGTAGCAATTTTTAAGAAAATCGTTTGAGCTGTTTTTGAAATATTAGTTTTTGGTACCAATTTCGATTTTCACCAAAACTTGGCAAACTCATCTGTTGACCGAAAAACATTAATTACATATCATAGTATATCTAAAAGGGAGTTAATATGGCAAGTTTGAAAAAAAAAATCCTTACAGCCGTTTTTAAAGAAGCGCTTTTGCGAGTTCTCAAAATGACCTATTTATACAGGAAGCTTGTCAATGTGTTCCTGAACTAAACAACTAAAACACACGAAAGAACATTTAATAGGGTATTTATATAACATTTTTGAAATAAAATCATTAGAACCGTTTTTGAGACACAAACTTTCAGTCCAAATTCCGATTTCTAATGTCCTACTTCTGGTTTTAAAATTTTCGCCAAAAATTGGGAAAATCTATTCATCAGACCTGTCTCAATTCTGATGTTTCGTCGTTCTGACTTTGTTATTGTAGTAGATATGATAGTTAGAAATTTCCACACATACACACTAACCGACTGTCAAAAACTACTTTTTTGAACTCAAGACACCTTAGATTACGCAAATCACATTAAAACTCGGTATCAAATTTTTTGGTCGTATAAAATGATACCTAATTGTAGTATTGTTACAGTAGTCGACTAATGGAAGTAATATGAGCTTTTCATAATTTAAAATTTGACTATTATGAACGCGTGCTCTTGAGAATTTAACAATTTGATGCTTAAAATAATTATAAGATAAAAAACTTTTTATAAACCATGTTTTTAAATTTTCTGGTGAATCATAGCTATAGAACTAACTATATTATATTTTAATCACATTAAAACTGAGACAGATAATACATATTAAAAATATACATTTTAAAATATTAAAAACACAAAAACATAAATTTAAGCGTTTCGAGCCTATTACAGGCTCCTCATCAGTAAAAACATCAAGTGCAAATGATGAGATGAACAACAGACTTTATGTGAGTACAACGTATTCATCAGGAACTGCGCATGCCTCATTAAGTGGAGAAAAATGTTGATTTGTGTACCAGCCCTCCAGGAAAATTCTTGAGTGATAATTTAAACAATTAGATACGATTATTTTAGTATTGTTAAAATCAGGTAAATGGTCAGTTTCTATGGCATGTTGTACTATTTTTGAATGTATATCACGGTTTTTGAAATTTGTTTTATGTTCCTTAATTCGAGTATGAAGAGAACGGCCAGTTTGACCAATATAAACTGAACTACAAGATTTACAAGGGATATTATAAACAACACCAGTACGGGAAAAAGGGGGGATAACAGTTTTAAAGTTTGAAAGGAAATTACGAATTAATTCGTAATTTCCTTTCAAACTTTAAAACTGTTATCCCCCCTTTTTCCCGTACTGGTGTTGTTTATAATATCCCTTGTAAATCTTGTAGTTCAGTTTATATTGGTCAAACTGGCCGTTCTCTTCATACTCGAATTAAGGAACATAAAACAAATTTCAAAAACCGTGATATACATTCAAAAATAGTACAACATGCCATAGATTCTGACCATTTACCTGATTTTAACAATACTAAAATAATCGTATCTAATTGTTTAAATTATCACTCAAGAATTTTCCTGGAGGGCTGGTACACAAATCAACATTTTTCTCCACTTAATGAGGCATGCGCAGTTCCTGATGAATACGTTGTACTCACATAAAGTCTGTTGTTCATCTCATCATTTGCACTTGATGTTTTTACTGATGAGGAGCCTGTAATAGGCTCGAAACGTTTAAATTTATGTTTTTGTGTTTTTAATATTTTAAAATGTATATTTTTAATATGTATTATCTGTCTCAGTTTTAATGTGATTAAAATATAATTTTACTACGAGACGTAATGATTTTTAAATATTTTAGAACTAACTATGTACAATAGCATTTTATCAATGCTTATTGTTACGAAATTGTAAATAATTGTATTTATTTTTGTATAAATTCTTTCAAAGAGGCTTAGTAAGTTGATAAAATGTCAATTTTCTGCATTTCCAGCTTTTTAATTTTCCCTTTAAAACGCATTTAAAAGCTACAATAGGTAGGTAATGATTTGGCGAGAAAATCCTTATTATCGATATACCAAAGATGGACGCTCTAATGTGATTGGTTAAGGAGTTACGGGAAATTTCCCGAACATTCTGGGTTCGGCAGAGATGTATAAAAGGAGCTCCAGCGCGCCAAAGCCAGATCAGTTCTCAGTCAGTTTCGTCAATGCTTGAAGTGCTATTGAAGGAGTTCTGAGCCTCTTTGAATGAGATTTGCTTTATATGTTATTGCTATACAGTTTGTACTGTGGATTTGCTGTTGGCAGCTGTTTCTTTAAACTTTGTTTATTGGTGAAATTAAAGCTGATACTCAGTTTATAGATCTGTATTCTTCTGGAATTTTCTGTAAATAAAGCTCCTGAATTTTTGCAAGTTTCACCTCCCATTCTCGGACAACTTACGAATCCTCAAGTACGCAACAGTATAAAATGTTTAAATTGATGATGACATCAATTTTTGTGAGATGCATAATTTAACTTTTTACAATTTTTTAACGCTCACGTTTAATTAAATGTATTTATTTTTATGTCGAAAAAAAAATGAACTCCTATTTTTTTTTTTGGCAACTAATAAATTATAGCCAATATTTTAATGGCTATTTATAAGGTATTAGGAAATTAATATTTTATATTTTAATTAATTATAAGAAAACTATTCGAAAATCGGACTTTGAAGTATTGTGTTGTCATCGGGTTATGAGCTATTGTGAAAGTTTCAAATGTCTAACTAGTAAAGAAGTTAGTTAAAATTCGATTGCAAGATTACCAGACAAACAAACACACACACAAACAAACAGGAATAGAAGTTAATAAAAAAAAAAAAACCCATGGTAATAATAATAATACAGTTGACGCTCGTTATAACGATCTTTTGCGTCCCACAGTAAAAGGCCTTTACAACGAGAAGTCGCTATAGTGGATGTAATTTTAAAATAAAGTACACATGTACCATCAGCATGTTCGGTAAAAATAAGCGATTTTTAAAGAGATTTTAAATAAATACTAAAATCAATTTTTATCACTGGTATTAAAATTAAATTTTTTTCATTAAAATTATTATTTTGAATTTAATTATTAAAATTAAAAATACAATTTCTAAAACGAGTTTTAAAGTAGAAAATAAGGGCAAAAGGTGTTATATATTTACAAAACATCTTCTACAGAAAAAAATTAGAAATGTTTGTTTGTCTTTTCTGTATACGATTTTTACAAAACATAATTTTCCATTTAATTAAAATGGTAAATAATGTTCTGTAATTTCTTGCATTTAATATATATATATATATATATTAAAGTGTCAATTGCATTTGAAATATTTTTTTTGTGTTAAGAGGCTTAGGCTATCTCTTCGTCTTATTCATCGATGATGACATAATTTCTTTCCAGTGCACAGTAACAAGACATTATCTCATTTCCACATTTTCTACATGGACATATGCCATCATCATTTTAGCTAAATAGTGGAAAAAAAATATTTTTTATATTTTAAAGTAATGTTTATAGCTATTTATTTTGTCTATGTGTTAAGTTATAAAATGCATGTTTAATTTTTTATGTAAATCGTTATATTTTTCTATAAATAAACACAACGTTCAAAATCATTCGATGGGGCAAGTTGAAACAAAATATTGGGGCAAGTTGCAACATTCATGTTATTAGACATTTTATTTTAAATATTAATAAGCAAATTATTCCTTCTATGCCTTGTTCTATGAATTTGCTTTTTATTGTTTACAATGAGGAAATATAAAAAGAAATCTGAAAGAGCTTCAAAGGGTCCTACATGATTTTGGCTACAGCTGAAATCTTCGAGAAAGGTACAAATATTAGACACCATCACCCGAAAAAAAAAGCATTTGAAAAATATTTTGAAGGGATAATTAAAAAGTAACATAAACATAAAGAGAAAGAAAAAAAGAAAAAGATTAAAGAAGTAACTAAATAAAGAATAAAATGAAAGAATAAAAATATAAATAAAATTATTTTAACTCCAGATATAAATTCTGAATTAAAGGAGTGGATTTACTTAGCTTCTGGAGATGCCTACATCCAGGGAATAGCCTCCTAAACTAGATGCCTTCCGCGTGGCTCGGAAACTTGGCGGTAGACAGCGCCACACAGATTGCGCGAATTTTCTGTTCAACAGCCACCAAAATTTTTTTAAAGCGGAATTTGCTATGCATAAAAGGCGAATACAATCGAAGAAACGTCGATTATGTATATCATATAATACAGGACTGCCAACCATCTCATTAATAAGCGGAGACTTGTTAACGCCCCTTGAAAGTACGCCCCCTTTTCCCACACCACTTTATATTTAGAGCAATTCTCTCCAAATAGATATATCATTTCTTCAAATAATTGGTGACAGTTGAATAAAAAGTCGCGCAATCTGTACCAGGTGGCGCTGTCTACCGCTTGAACTGTTTCCGAGCCACGCGGAAGGCATCTAGTTTAGGAGGCTATGACAAGGGATCGTAGTCTCCGCCCCCACCTTTCTTTCTTTCTTTTTTTTTTTTTTTTTTTTTCCAGGACATTTTCATAAATGGGAAATTTATGTCTTTTTCGCTACCACTATTTTTACACAATACTTTCTATCCTATTTAATCACGACACATTACTTTAAAAATGCAATATAAATTTTCCTAAGAAAAAAAGGGGTGCCAAAACAGACGTAATTCCTCATCCCTGAAAGTGTCCTGAAAAAAGGAAAAAAAAAAAAAGGCGGGGACAACGACCCTGCTACCTGAAGCAGAAGAATGGGTATAATGCTTAATTTGCAAAATATGGGCACACATTAAATGTGTGAGAGAGAACATGAACAATATATATTTGTTTTGTATTAACTTCATTTCTGATAAAGAGTGATTTCTATATTGATTAGATATCTAATTTTCTCTTTATTTTACTATAATCATTTGATATAAAATTTATTGTTACTATACCAAAAAGGTATAATTTAATATTACTTATTTATTGCTTTTTTTAATTGAATTAATAAAAGATTGACAGCAAAAATATTTTGAAATATTGTCGTTTTTTATTTATTAGTATTTCCCTCATAATTGTTACAATTTGCCCCCACGTGTGTTATAATTTGATCCAAATGTGGGGCAAATTGTAACAGGCAAATAATTTTGAAAAATATTTTTTGTGCTACAATTCGCAAAATTAACGAAAAGGTTTTTTTTTTTTTTTTTTTTTTTATGAGTATGAAGATGAATATGTATGCTATGAAAAACTGCAATTATAAACAGTAGAACGTAAATACATTTTAAAATATATTTAATTTCTAAAAACTGTTACAAACAGCCCTACGCTTCCCTATAGCTGGATCTGTGCTTTAACCCCTTAACTGTCGCATATACATACTTGCCAACATCCTAATTAATATTCCGTAGTGTTGCTAGTCCCGCCTTTTTTTTTTTTACACTAGTAAAGTTTTAGAGTAACATTCTGCAAAGGCAATTACGATTAAATAAGAAGAAAAATACTTTAAAAAGATACTGGTGTGAAAAAGAAGGCTGGCTAACAATACGACGGAATATTAATTAGTATGTTTGCAAGTATGCATATATTTCAAAGGCATGCCCATAGGACCCACATTTTTGTTTAAAGAGAAATTGAAAATGATTATATGAATAATATGTTTGACTACTTATTTCCAAATAAGGTATACAAGGTCTGTCCCAAAAGTAATGCGCCTATTTTTATTTTAAGAAATTTATTGAACCGATTCGTACAATTACTCAATATTTTTCGAAGTACATCCCTCCTGCTTCAACACGCTTCTTCCGACGCGATTTCCATGCTTTATATGAGTCCTGGTTGGCCGTCACAGAGATGTCCTTTAGTAAAGTCGTCGTAGCCGTCTTGATGTTCTCCAGGGTCCCCAATTGCTGTCCTTTGAGGGATTTTTTAATCTTCGGGAACAAAAAGAAGTCTGGCGGGGACAAATCAGCACTGTAAGGCGGCTGGGAGAGCGTTGAGAAGCCGGCTTTGGTCAGGCTTTGACCTGCGATTTGATCATTATTACCTTTTTGGGGCGTGGGGACGACGGCGTGTGCCACTCTGCGCTCTGTCCTTTTTGTTTCTGGGTCGTGCAAGAAGATTCAAGATTCGTCACCACTTTCGACATTATCCAAAAAAGTCGGATTCCATCTTGATTTCGACCGAGTACTCACACAAGGGTTCACTGAAACAGGCACTGTGACTCTGCAGGAGGTCGGAGTCGACTGACGCTGGTGGCACTGTGTTCCCAAAACTCCACCCACCCTTCCGTGCAAGCGGTAACCCTGTACGACGGATAGTCGTGGCAGAAGAAAATGGGACGCATTAATTTCGGGACAGACCTTGTATATAGTTTGGTGCTGGCTGGTGAGAGCTTTCTTATACTACCATAATGTATTAAGAGAAAATTATGCCAGGGGCGTGGTCATTGCTCGATCTGGTCTCGGGCGACACAGGTGAAGGGTTAAAGAGATTTTCAGTCTTTATTATTTGCTACTCATTAAAAGAGCAAATAAGTTAATTTAAAAAATAAAATTCATTTATATAGATATAGATATAGATATATTTTAAATGTGCGTGATATAAAAATCAAGGTAATGAAAAGCATAATCAGTCGAAATTATTTGAGCTTCAATAAGCCCTTTCAAAAAGCTTCATGAAAGGAGCGCTTTTTAATTAATTAATTAATTTTATTTTTTATTAATTTTATTTTATTACTAGCAGGCTACGCCCGCTTCGCTGGTCACTATTTTTAAATGAATCACAAAAATTAATGAATTCTCAAAATTGCATTAATTTTTATCATGTGATAAAAAAAGAGAAAAAAAAATTCTGATCAGGAAAAATGTCGCACCGGGTCCCCACTGCCTTCGGCAGCGTAGACCCGTGCGCTGCGCGCACGTATTCCTTCACCATCCTTATGACTTCTCAAAATTCCCTGTTATTACTCATAAACTTTCATTCTTAAGAAAAGGAATTAAAAAATATATCATTTAGCATCGGGTAAAAACTCACACCGGGACGCCACTGCCGTCGGCAGCGCAGACCAATGCGCGCACGTTTGAGGATATACGTGCGCTGTACACGCATATTCCTTCTCAACTCAAACTTTTAGTATTAAGAAAATAAAATTAAAAAAAAAAATCTTTTATCAACGGGTAAAAACTCGCACCGGGTCCCAAACCCATGCGCGCCTATTCCTTCCCCACCGTTCCAGCCCCTCCTAATTAACTTGCATATACCAATTTTGAACGGTCTTACTCAATTAGCTGAGATGCAAAAGAAAACCTGATCAGGACACTTTAAATTGTAAATCAGGTGAAATCTCGAATTCCACTTTCGATAATGTAAAGGAACTTTAAAATATCTTTCGAATGATGTATTAGAAATAATTTAATCATAATTAGAATATTGAAATTTAAAAATATTACAGCGCCATCTGGCTGTAGAAATTTCTGTAATCTATTGTTCCATTCCAGATCAACAAAGCTTTCAAATGATGTATTACTCATGAAATTATTTTAATTAGTAGATGAGATACAAAAGAAAACCTAATCAGGAGACCTCAAAACGTGTAAATCGGGTGAAATCTCCAATTCCATTTTCGATAATGTAAATGTACTTTAAAATGTGTATCAACTAAAATAAGCTTTCAAATGATGTTTTACTTATGAACTTTTTTTAATTAATAACTGAGATACAAAAAAAAAAAAAAAAAAACTGATTCAGGACACCTCAAAACGTGTAAATCTGGTGAAAACTTTCGATAATTTAAAAAACTTTAAAATATCTTTCGAATGATGTATTACAAATAATTTAATCATAATTAGAAATTGAAATATTGAAATTTTAAAATGTTACAGCGCCATCTGGCGGTACAAATTTCTGTATTCCACTGTTCGATTCCAAATCAAAAAAGCTTTCTAATGATGTATTACGAAATTATTTTAATTAGTATCTGAGATACAAAAGAAAACTAATTCAGGAGACCTCAAAACGTGTAAATCTGGTGAAAACTGTCGATAATATAAAAGAACTTTAAAATATCTTTCGAATGATGCATTAAAAATAATTTAATCATAATTAGAAATTCAAATATTGAAATTTGAAAATATTACAGCGCCATCTGGCGGTAGAAATTTCTGTAATCCACTGTTCGATTCCAAATCAAAAAAGCTTTCTAATGATGTATTACTTATGAAATTATTTTAATTAGTAGCTGAGATACAAAAGAAAACCTAATTAGGAGACCTCAAAACGTGTAAATCGGGTGAAATCTCGAATTCCATTTTCGATAATGTAAAAGTACTTTAAAATGTGTATCAAGTCAACAAAGCTTTCAAATGATGTATTACTTATGAAATTTTTCTAATTAATAACTGAGATATAAAAGAAAACTGATTCAGGACAGCTCAAAACGTGTAAATCTGGTGAAAACTTTCGATAATTTAAAAGAACTTTAAAATATCTTTCGAATGATGTATTAAAAATAATTTTATCATAATTAGAAATTGAAATATTGAAATTTGAAATGTTACAGCGCCATCTGGCGGTACAAATTTCTGTATTCCACTGTTCGATTCCAAATCAAAAAAGCTTTCTAATGATGTATTACGAAATTATTTTAATTAGTAGCTGAGATACAGAAGAAAACTAATTCAGGAGACCTCAAAACGTGTAAATCTGGTGAAAACTGTCGATAATATAAAAGAACTTTAAAAATCTTTCGAATGATGCATTAAAAATAATTTAATCATAATTAGAAATTCAAATATTGAAATTTGAAAATATTACAGCGCCATCTGTCGGTAGAAATTTCTGTAATCCACTGTTCGATTCCAAATCAAAAAAGCTTTCTAATGATGTATTACTTATGAAATTATTTTAATTAGTAGCTGAGATACAAAAGGAAACCTAATTAGGAGACCTCAAAACGTGTAAATCGGGTGAAATCTCGAATTCCATTTTCGATAATGTAAAAGTACTTTAAAATGTGTATCAAGTCAACAAAGCTTTCAAATGATGTATTACTTATGAAATTTTTTTAATTAATAACTGAGATATAAAAGAAAACTGATTCAGGACAGCTCAAAATGTGTAAATCTGGTGAAAACTTTCGATAATTTAAAAGAACTTTAAAATATCTTTCGAATGATGTATTAAAAATAATTTTATCATAATTAGAAATTGAAATATTGAAATTTGAAATTATTACAGCGCCATCTGGCGGTACAAATTTCAGTATTCCACTGTTCGATTCCAAATCAAAAAAGCTTTTGAATGATGTATTACTTATGAAATTATTTTAATTAGTAGCTGAGATACAAAAGAAAACGAATTCAGGAGACCTCAAAAAGTGTAAATCTGGTGAAAACTGTCGATAATATAAAAGAACTTTAAAATATCTTTCGAATGATGCATTAAAAATAATTTAATCATAATTAGAAATTGAAATATTGAAAGTTAAAAAAATTACAGCGCCATCTGGCGGTAGAAATTTCAGTATTCCACTGTTCGATTCCAAATCAAAAAAGCTTTCTAATGATGTATTACGAAATTATTTTAATTAGTAGCTGAGATACAGAAGAAAACTAATTCAGGAGACCTCAAAACGTGTAAATCTGGTTAAAACTGTCGATAATATAAAAGAACTTTAAAATATCTTTCGAATGATGCATTAAAAATAATTTAATCATAATTAGAAATTCAAATATTGAAATTTGAAAATATTACAGCGCCATCTGGCGGTAGAAATTTCTGTAATCTATTGTCCCATTCCAGATAAACAAAGCTTTCAAATGATGCATCACTCATGAAATTATTTTAATTAGTAGATGAGATGCAAAAGAAAACCTAATCAGGACACCCCAAAACGTGTAAATCGGGTGAAATCTCGAATTTCATTTTCGATAATGTAAAAGTACTTTAAAATGTGTATCAACTAAAATAAGCTTTCAAATGATGTATTACTTATGAACTTTTTTTAATTAATAACTGAGATACAAAAAAAAAACTGATTCAGGACACCTCAAAACATGTAAATCTGGTGAAAACTTTCGATAATTTAAAAGAACTTTAAAATATCTTTCAATTGATATATTAAAAATAATTTAATCATAATTAGAAATTGAAATATTGAAATTTTAAAATATTATAGCGCCATCTGGCGGTACAAATTTCTGTATTCCACTGTTCGATTCCAAATCAACAAATCTTTCAAATGATGTATTACTTATGAAATTATTTTAATTAGTACCTGAGATACAAAATAAAACCGATTCAGGAGACCTCAAAACGTGTAAATTAGGTGAAATCTCGAATCCCACTTTCGATAGTATAAAAGTACTTTAAAATATCTTTCGAATGATGTATTAAAAATAATTTAATCATATTCAGACTTCGAAATATTGAAATTTAAAAATATTACAGCGCCATCTGTCGGTAGAAAATTCTGTAATCTACTGTTCAATTCTAAATCAATAAAGCTTTCAAATAATGTATTACTTATAAAATTATTTTAATTAGTAGCTGAGATACAAAAGAAAACCTAATCAGGAAACCTTAAAACGTGTAAATCACGTGAAATCTCAAATTCCATTACTTATGATAGTCGGTTAATGGAAGGTGACAGAAATTTGTGGCGTCTACTCTTGAAATTCCATTCAAATAAGTTTCAAAATGACATATTACTTTTGAAATTATGCTAATTAGAAGCTGAGATACAAAAATGATATAAACACTATTATAAAACGATTTATGTCTGACTTTTTCGTGGTTTTCTCCGAAACTTGGGTAATTCCGGGCTAAATACTGTTCAAAATCCATAGTATGAAATGTGAAAGGAGTATCAGAATTCGAAATTCTGCAAAATATAAAACAATAAAGGCGTTCTGGGTTTTCCGTTGTTTTCTCCGAAACAACCGTTCCTTTTCTACGTTTTTGCCCCTTCCCCCCCTTTCCGTCCCTTCTAATAATTTTACACTTGAAAATATCTGCAATCGATTTATCTTTCCTTGAAACCTAATAATAACAATTTCAAACGCTGTAACTCTTTTTATTTATTTATTTATTTATTTTTTATTTTTTCTGGCCGTTTGCTTGCCCCCCCCCCTCCCCTTCAAGCCCTTCCTAATAATTCTTCACTTTCAAAAATATTCAGAATCGAAATATCGGGCGTTAAAAACACCAATATTACGAAATTTCAACGGCATATCTCAATTTAAAATAGTTGAAAATATAATACAAAATTTAATCTCATTTTTTTGTTTATCCACATATTTTCATGAAAATTGAACAGTAGCTTTATAATATGCTGTCTAGGCCGAATATGAATTCAAATGTAACGTGAATTAAAATTTGAAAAAAATTGAAAATTGCAATATTTTTCCCTACTACAAAACACGTGACATCTTGATCGGTTGCAATCATTTCCTTTTTGATGACAGACGATGGGTCTTCATTACTGGCATTTGAAATGATGTTGCCATAGAAAATTCATACTTTAGTTAATTTTAAAAAATCTAATTGTTGTACCGATAAACCACTTGCACACTTAGATTCAGAAAAAATGCCCCTTTCATTTGGTATCGAAATTGTAACGATCGGACAAATATTTCTAATTTATTTTCCACTTTTTCTGCTTTGAGATCGCTTTTAGATTAGACATGAGTGGACATTTTAATTAATATCTCCACAACTAATTAAAATTTTTAAATTCTGTTTCGAGGAAAACATCGGAAAGGCTCCAGAGCATCCGTATGTCAATTTTTGTACGTCTGCGTTCAATAGGGGCTGAACGTATAAAAGAACAGACAGACAGACAGACAGACAGATAGACAGACAGACAGACAGACAGACAAACCTTTCCTTTTATATTTTACTAGCAGGCTACGCCCGCTTCGCTGGTCACTATTTTTAAATGAATCACAAAAATTAATGAATTCTCAAAATTGCATTAATTTTTATCATGTGATAAAAAAAGAGAAAAAAAAAATTCTGATCAGGAAAAATGTCGCACCGGGTCCCCACTGCCTTCGGCAGCGTAGACCCGTGCGCTGCGCGCACGTATTCCTTCACCATCCTTATGACTTCTCAAAATTCCATGTTATTACTCATAAACTTTCATTCTTAAGAAAAGGGATTAAAAAATATATCATTTAGCATCGGGTAAAAACTCACACCAGGACGCCACTGCCGTCGGCAGCGCAGACCAATGCGCGCTGTGCGCGCACGTTTGAGGATATACGTGCGCTGTACACGCATATTCCTTCTCAACTCAAACTTTTATTATTAAGAAAATAAAATTTAAAAAAAAATCTTTTATTAACGGGTAAAAACTCGCACCGGGTCCCAAACCCATGCGCGCCTATTCCTTCCCCACCGTTCCAGCCCCTCCTAATTAACTTGCATGTACCAATTTTCAACGGTCTTACTCAATTAGCTGAGATGCAAAAGAAAACCTGATCAGGACACTTTAAATTGTAAATCAGGTGAAATCTCGAATTCCACTTTCGATAATGTAAAAGAACTTTAAAATATCTTTCGAATGATGTATTAGAAATAATTTAATCATAATTAGAATATGAAATATTGAAATTTAAAAATATTACAGCGCCATCTGGCTGTAGAAATTTCTGTAATCTATTGTTCCATTCCAGATCAACAAAGCTTTCAAATGATGTATCACTCATGAAATTATTTTGATTAGTAGATGAGATACAAAAGAAAACCTAATCAGGAGACCTCAAAACGTGTAAATCGGGTGAAATCTCCAATTCCATTTTCGATAATGTAAATGTACTTTAAAATGTGTATCAACTAAAATAAGCTTTCAAATGATGTTTTACTTATGAAATTTTTTTAATTAATAACTGAGATAAAAAAAAAAAAAAAAAAAAAAAAAAAATGATTCAGGACACCTCAAAACGTGTAAATCTGGTGAAAACTTTCGATAATTTAAAAAACTTTAAAATATCTTTCGAATGATGTATTACAAATAATTTAATCATAATTAGAAATTGAAATATTGAAATTTTAAAATGTTACAGCGCCATCTGGCGGTACAAATTTCAGTATTCCACTGTTCGATTCCAAATCAAAAAAGCTTTCTAATGATGTATTACGAAATTATTTTAATTAGTAGCTGAGATACAAAAGAAAACTAATTCAGGAGACCTCAAAACGTGTAAATCTGGTGAAAACTGTCGATAATATAAAAGAACCTTAAAATATCTTTCGAATGATGCATTAAAAATAATTTAATCATAATTAGAAATTCAAATATTGAAATTTGAAAATATTACAGCGCCATCTGGCGGTAGAAATTTCTGTAATCCACTGTTCGATTCCAAATCAAAAAAGCTTTCTAATGATGTATTACTTATGAAATTATTTTAATTAGTAGCTGAGATACAAAAGAAAACCTAATTAGGAGACCTCAAAACGTGTAAATCGGGTGAAATCTCGAATTCCATTTTCGATAATGTAAAAGTACTTTAAAATGTGTATCAAGTCAACAAAGCTTTCAAATGATGTATTACTTATGAAATTTTTTTAATTAATAACTGAGATATAAAAGAAAACTGATTCAGGACAGCTCAAAATGTGTAAATCTGGTGAAAACTTTCGATAATTTAAAAGAACTTTAAAATATCTTTCGAATGATGTATTAAAAATAATTTTATCATAATTAGAAATTGAAATATTGAAATTTGAAATTATTACAGCGCCATCTGGCGGTACAAATTTCAGTATTCCACTGTTCGATTCCAAATCAAAAAAGCTTTTGAATGATGTATTACTTATGAAATTATTTTAATTAGTAGCTGAGATACAAAAGAAAACGAATTCAGGAGACCTCAAAAAGTGTAAATCTGGTGAAAACTGTCGATAATATAAAAGAACTTTAAAATATCTTTCGAATGATGCATTAAAAATAATTTAATCATAATTAGAAATTGAAATATTGAAAGTTAAAAAAATTACAGCGCCATCTGGCGGTAGAAATTTCAGTATTCCACTGTTCGATTCCAAATCAAAAAAGCTTTCTAATGATGTATTACGAAATTATTTTAATTAGTAGCTGAGATACAGAAGAAAACTAATTCAGGAGACCTCAAAACGTGTAAATCTGGTGAAAACTGTCGATAATATAAAAGAACTTTAAAATATCTTTCGAATGATGCATTAAAAATAATTTAATCATAATTAGAAATTCAAATATTGAAATTTGAAAATATTACAGCGCCATCTGGCGGTAGAAATTTCTGTAATCTATTGTCCCATTCCAGATAAACAAAGCTTTCAAATGATGCATCACTCATGAAATTATTTTAATTAGTAGATGAGATGCAAAAGAAAACCTAATCAGGACACCCCAAAACGTGTAAATCGGGTGAAATCTCGAATTTCATTTTCGATAATGTAAAAGTACTTTAAAATGTGTATCAACTAAAATAAGCTTTCAAATGATGTATTACTTATGAACTTTTTTTAATTAATAACTGAGATACAAAAAAAAAACTGATTCAGGACACCTCAAAACATGTAAATCTGGTGAAAACTTTCGATAATTTAAAAGAACTTTAAAATATCTTTCAATTGATATATTAAAAATAATTTAATCATAATTAGAAATTGAAATATTGAAATTTTAAAATATTATAGCGCCATCTGGCGGTACAAATTTCTGTATTCCACTGTTCGATTCCAAATCAACAAATCTTTCAAATGATGTATTACTTATGAAATTATTTTAATTAGTACCTGAGATACAAAATAAAACCGATTCAGGAGACCTCAAAACGTGTAAATTAGGTGAAATCTCGAATCCCACTTTCGATAGTATAAAAGTACTTTAAAATATCTTTCGAATGATGTATTAAAAATAATTTAATCATATTCAGACTTCGAAATATTGAAATTTAAAAATATTACAGCGCCATCTGTCGGTAGAAAATTCTGTAATCTACTGTTCAATTCTAAATCAATAAAGCTTTCAAATAATGTATTACTTATAAAATTATTTTAATTAGTAGCTGAGATACAAAAGAAAACCTAATCAGGAAACCTTAAAACGTGTAAATCACGTGAAATCTCAAATTCCATTACTTATGATAGTCGGTTAATGGAAGGTGACAGAAATTTGTGGCGTCTACTCTTGAAATTCCATTCAAATAAGTTTCAAAATGACATATTACTTTTGAAATTATGCTAATTAGAAGCCGAGATACAAAAATGATATAAACACTATTATAAAACGATTTATGTCTGACTTTTTCGTGGTTTTCTCCGAAACTTGGGTAATTCCGGGCTAAATACTGTTCAAAATCCATAGTATGAAATGTGAAAGGAGTATCAGAATTCGAAATTCTGCAAAATATAAAACAATAAAGGCGTTCTGGGTTTTCCGTTGTTTTCTCCGAAACAACCGTTCCTTTTCTACGTTTTTGCCCCTTCCCCCCCTTTCCGTCCCTTCTAATAATTTTACACTTGAAAATATCCGCAATCGATTTATCTTTCCTTGAAACCTAATAATAACAATTTCAAACGCTGTAACTCTTTTTATTTATTTATTTATTTATTTTTTATTTTTTCTGGCCGTTTGCTTGCCCCCCCCCCTCCCCTTCAAGCCCTTCCTAATAATTCTTCACTTTCAAAAATATTCAGAATCGAAATATCGGGCGTTAAAAACACCAATATTACGAAATTTCAACGGCATATCTCAATTTAAAATAGTTGAAAATATAATACAAAATTTAATCTCATTTTTTTGTTTATCCACATATTTTCATGAAAATTGAACAGTAGCTTTATAATATGCTGTCTAGGCCGAATATGAATTCAAATGTAACGTGAATTAAAATTTGAAAAAAATTGAAAATTGCAATATTTTTCCCTACTCCAAAACACGTGACATCTTGATCGGTTGCAATCATTTCCTTTTTGATGACAGACGATGGGTCTTCATTACTGGCATTTGAAATGATGTTGCCACAGAAAATTCATACTTTAGTTAATTTTAAAAAATCTAATTGTTGTACCGATAAACCACTTGCACACTTAGATTCAGAAAAAATGCCCCTTTCATTTGGTATCGAAATTGTAACGATCGGACAAATATTTCTAATTTATTTTCCACTTTTTCTGCTTTGAGATCGCTTTTAGATTAGACATGAGTGGACATTTTAATTAATATCTCCACAACTAATTAAAATTTTTAAATTCTGTTTCGAGGAAAACATCGGAAAGGCTCCAGAGCATCCGTATGTCAATTTTTGTACGTCTGCGTTCAATAGGGGCTGAACGTATAAAAGAACAGACAGACAGACAGACAGACAGACAGACAGATAGACAGACAGACAGACAGACAGACAAACCTTTCCTTTTATATTTTACTAGCAGGCTACGCCCGCTTCGCTGGTCACTATTTTTAAATGAATCACAAAAATTAATGAATTCTCAAAATTGCATTAATTTTTATCATGTGATAAAAAAAGAGAAAAAAAAAATTCTGATCAGGAAAAATGTCGCACCGGGTCCCCACTGCCTTCGGCAGCGTAGACCCGTGCGCTGCGCGCACGTATTCCTTCACCATCCTTATGACTTCTCAAAATTCCATGTTATTACTCATAAACTTTCATTCTTAAGAAAAGGGATTAAAAAATATATCATTTAGCATCGGGTAAAAACTCACACCAGGACGCCACTGCCGTCGGCAGCGCAGACCAATGCGCGCTGTGCGCGCACGTTTGAGGATATACGTGCGCTGTACACGCATATTCCTTCTCAACTCAAACTTTTATTATTAAGAAAATAAAATTTAAAAAAAAATCTTTTATTAACGGGTAAAAACTCGCACCGGGTCCCAAACCCATGCGCGCCTATTCCTTCCCCACCGTTCCAGCCCCTCCTAATTAACTTGCATGTACCAATTTTCAACGGTCTTACTCAATTAGCTGAGATGCAAAAGAAAACCTGATCAGGACACTTTAAATTGTAAATCAGGTGAAATCTCGAATTCCACTTTCGATAATGTAAAAGAACTTTAAAATATCTTTCGAATGATGTATTAGAAATAATTTAATCATAATTAGAATATGAAATATTGAAATTTAAAAATATTACAGCGCCATCTGGCTGTAGAAATTTCTGTAATCTATTGTTCCATTCCAGATCAACAAAGCTTTCAAATGATGTATCACTCATGAAATTATTTTGATTAGTAGATGAGATACAAAAGAAAACCTAATCAGGAGACCTCAAAACGTGTAAATCGGGTGAAATCTCCAATTCCATTTTCGATAATGTAAATGTACTTTAAAATGTGTATCAACTAAAATAAGCTTTCAAATGATGTTTTACTTATGAAATTTTTTTAATTAATAACTGAGATAAAAAAAAAAAAAAAAAAAAAAAAAAAAAAAATTGATTCAGGACACCTCAAAACGTGTAAATCTGGTGAAAACTTTCGATAATTTAAAAAACTTTAAAATATCTTTCGAATGATGTATTACAAATAATTTAATCATAATTAGAAATTGAAATATTGAAATTTTAAAATGTTACAGCGCCATCTGGCGGTACAAATTTCAGTATTCCACTGTTCGATTCCAAATCAAAAAAGCTTTCTAATGATGTATTACGAAATTATTTTAATTAGTAGCTGAGATACAAAAGAAAACTAATTCAGGAGACCTCAAAACGTGTAAATCTGGTGAAAACTGTCGATAATATAAAAGAACCTTAAAATATCTTTCGAATGATGCATTAAAAATAATTTAATCATAATTAGAAATTCAAATATTGAAATTTGAAAATATTACAGCGCCATCTGGCGGTAGAAATTTCTGTAATCCACTGTTCGATTCCAAATCAAAAAAGCTTTCTAATGATGTATTACTTATGAAATTATTTTAATTAGTAGCTGAGATACAAAAGAAAACCTAATTAGGAGACCTCAAAACGTGTAAATCGGGTGAAATCTCGAATTCCATTTTCGATAATGTAAAAGTACTTTAAAATGTGTATCAAGTCAACAAAGCTTTCAAATGATGTATTACTTATGAAATTTTTTTAATTAATAACTGAGATATAAAAGAAAACTGATTCAGGACAGCTCAAAACGTGTAAATCTGGTGAAAACTTTCGATAATTTAAAAGAATTTTAAAATATCTTTCAAATGATGTATTAAAAATAATTTTATCATAATTAGAAATTGAAATATTGAAATTTGAAAATATTACAGCGCCATCTGGCGGTACAAATTTCAGTATTCCACTGTTCGATTCCAAATCAAAAAAGCTTTCTAATGATGTATTACGAAATTATTTTAATTAGTAGCTGAGATACAAAAGAAAACTAATTCAGGAGACCTCAAAACGTGTAAGTCTGGTGAAAACTGTCGATAATATAAAAGAACTTTAAAATATCTTTCGAATGATGCATTAAAAATAATTTAATCATAATTAGAAATTCAAATATTGAAATTTGAAAATATTACAGCGCCATCTGGCGGTACAAATTTCAGTATTCCACTGTTCGATTCCAAATCAAAAAAGCTTTCGAATGATGTATTACTTATGAAATTATTTTAATTAGTAGCTGAGATACAAAAGAAAACTAATTCAGGAGACCTCAAAACGTGTAAATCTGGTGAAAACTGTCGATAATATAAAAGAACTTTAAAATATCTTTCGAATGATGCATTAAAAATAATTTAATCATAATTAGAAATTGAAATATTGAAAGTTAAAAAAATTACAGCGCCATCTGGCGGTAGAAATTTCTGTAATCTATTGTTCCATTCCAGATAAACAAAGCTTTCAAATGATGCATCACTCATGAAATTATTTTAATTAGTAGATGAGATGCAAAAGAAAACCTAATCAGGACACCTCAAAACGTGTAAATCGGGTGAAATCTGGAATTTCATTTTCGATAATGTAAAAGTACTTTAAAATGTGTATCAACTAAAATAAGCTTTCAAATGATGTATTACTTATGAACTTTTTTTAATTAATAACTGAGATACAAAAAAAAAAAAACTGATTCAGGACACCTCAAAACATGTAAATCTGTTGAAAACTTTCGATAATTTAAAAGAACTTTAAAATATCTTTCAATTGATATATTAAAAATAATTTAATCATAATTAGAAATTGAAATATTGAAATTTTAAAATATTATAGCGCCATCTGGCGGTACAAATTTCTGTATTCCACTATTCGATTCCAAATCAACAAATCTTTCAAATGATGTATTACTTATGAAATTATTTTAATTAGTACCTGAGATACAAAAGAAAACCGATTCAGGAGACCTCAAAACGTGTAAATTAGGTGAAATCTCGAATCCCACTTTCGATAGTATAAAAGTACTTTAAAATATCTTTCGAAAGATGTATTAAAAATAATTTAATCATATTCAGAATTCGAAATATTGAAATTTAAAAATATTACAGCGCCATCTGGCGGTAGAAAATTCTGTAATCTACTGTTCAATTCTAAATCAATAAAGCTTTCAAATAGTGTATTACTTATAAAATTATTTTAATTAGTAGCTGAGATACAAAAGAAAACCTAATCAGGAAACCTTAAAACGTGTAAATCACGTGAAATCTCAAATTCCATTACTTATGATAGTCGGTTAATGGAAGGTGACAGAAATTTGTGGCGTCTACCCTTGAAATTCCATTCAAATAAGTTTCAAAATGACATATTACTTTTGAAATTATGCTAATTAGAAGCTGAGATACAAAAATGATATAAACACTATTATAAAACGATTTATGTCTGACTTTTTCGTAGTTTTCTCCGAAACTTGGGTAATTCCGGGCTAAATACTGTTCAAAATCCATAGTATGAAATGTGAAAGGAGTATCAGAATTCGAAATTCTGCAAAATATAAAAGAATAAAGGCGTTCTGGGTTTTCCGTTGTTTTCTCCGAAACAACCGTTCCTTTTCTACGTTTTTGCCCCTCCCCCCCTTTCCGTCCCTTCTAATAATTTTACATTTGAAAATATCCGCAATCGATTTATCTTTCCTTGAAACCTAATAATAACAATTTCAAACGCTGTAACTCTTTTTATTTATTTATTTTTATTTATTTTTATTTTATTTTTTTTCTGGCCGTTTGCTTGCCCCCCCCCCCCTCCCCTTCAAGCCCTTCCTAATAATTCTACACTTTCAAAAATATTCAGAATCGAAATATCGGGCGTTAAAAACACCAATATTACGAAATTTCAACGGCATATCTCAATTTAAAATAGTTGAAAATATAATACAAAATTTAATCTCATTTTTTTGTTTATCCACATATTTTCATGAAAATTGAACAGTAGCTTTATAATATGCTGTCTAGGTCGAATATGAATTCAAATGTAACGTGAATTAAAATTTGAAAAAAATTGAAAATTGCAATATTTTTCCCTACTACAAAACACGTGACATCTTGATCGGTTGCAATCATTTCCTTTTTGATGACAGACGATGGGTCTTCATTACTGGCATTTGAAATGATGTTGCCACAGAAAATTCATACTTTAGTTAATTTTAAAAAATCTAATTGTTGTACCGATAAACCACTTGCACACTTAGATTCAGAAAAAATGCCCCTTTCATTTGGTATCGAAATTGTAACGATCGGACAAATATTTCTAATTTATTTTCCACTTTTTCTGCTTTGAGATCGCTTTTAGATTAGACATGAGTGGACATTTTAATTAATATCTCCACAACTAATTAAAATTTTTAAATTCTGTTTCGAGGAAAACATCGGAAAGGCTCCAGAGCATCCGTATGTCAATTTTTGTACTTCTGCGTTCAGTAGGGGCTGAACGTATAAAAGAACAGACAGACAGACAGACAGACAGACAGACAGACAGACAGATAGACAGACAGACAGACAGACAGACAGACAGACAGACAAACCTTTCCTTTTATTATTATAGATTATATTTTATTTAGTTACTTATTTGTTTATTTGAAACCAAAGCCCATATTAGTAATAGGTTTTTTTTTTTTTTTAAATACTTCCTTTTAAAAGATTCGAAAAATTATTTTAGTTTATTTGTCTGACTTTATAGCTTAAAAATAAAATATATTTAAAAATTCAATGCTGGTGTTAGAGATTAAAACCATTTGACTGCATTAGTATCCATGGCCTGCATGTACCCTCCTTGGCGTCTTTTTAAGGGGTGGGGTCTTAGCCCGAATTTACGCAAGTTTCCTAGGCCAATAGGTGAAAGGCCTCCTTGAGGGTCTTTCTAAGGGGTCCTAATATATATTCACGCGAGTTTCAAAGAAAACCACGTAAAACTTCGAACGGCTAGGTCGATGAGCGCGACTTGGGATTGAAATCGACGCGTGTAAAAGACAATGAACATTACTGTAAAGAGTTTGATTAATTTAATATATTGTTTAGGAAATTTCATTCTTTTTTTTCTTTTTTTTTAATACTCCTTTTCTTATCCAGGTTTGCCAATAAACAATATACATTGTGTCCCAAATTTACGTATTTTAAAACAATGAATATATTTTAGAATTCTCAATTTATACCAGTATTTGCAATTTTAAATGCAATGTGATTTTACAAAGTATGTACAAAATGAAAATTTGAACAAATGTTGTGACTTTTCACAAAGGCTGCATTTCTAAACTTCACATTCCTTCTTCTGAGGTCCCACCTGTTGTCGAGCGGCTCTACGCTCAAAGCTAGTAGACTTGAAATGTCGGGTTCAATCCCAGGTCGCACGCCTTGTCCTTCGGAGGTCAATTGAATAAAGAAAAAGAAACAAAAATTAATATCTTATAAATATTAATAATTTGTGATATTTTATGATAAATACTAATAATTAGTGAATATTAATCAACATCTAAATTACATTGGTCTACAGTGGTTCGGTAACAACGGTCAAATTACTATTTTTATTATTAATTCCAATTTTTATTTAAATATCTGCAAGTAAAAAAGTCCCACCACGTCACATTTTTCTGTTAGAGTATCAGAAAATGGCAATATTCACGATTTTTTATCACTTTCACAGTAACACAGGTGGTAACTCTTCCTGCTGGCAACCCAGAGTAATGGCAATCCAGAGTCCCGGCAACCATGATTGTTCCATTTTTTTGTTAAAGTATCAGAAAATGGCAAATTTCACTTTTTTTTTTTTTTTTTTTATGATTTTTACAATACAGCCGACAGCAAAAGTATCCAAGCACTAGCCAATAATTCCGATATCGAAAAAGTACATTTAATACTATTTTGTTAAATAAATCCTTGTCGAATCATGTTCTTAGACTGACTAAGAACATAACTCGACAAGGATTTATTTAACAAAGCAGTATTAAGTGTACTGTTTTTTTTTTTTTTTTAGACAGGGATTATTGCTAGTGCTCAGATACTTTTGCTGCCGACTGTATCACACATGGTAAAACCTTACGTGCTATCAACCTGCCTCTGTGCCTCTTGGCCATCCTCTCTGCTGGCAACCCTGTATTCGTACCTTACCTGTTTTTTTTTTTTTTTTTTTTTTTTTTCTTTTCCTGGAATTCTAGTTAACAGATATTCTTTGTTAAGTATGATTGTGCTGTTTTATAGTTAAAGTTTTGTGTTCAAAATGGCAAGTTTTCAGTGTACAACTTGTAAAATCGTACCCTATAAGTTTTGCTGTATTTCTGAACTATTCATATTAAAATCACAAGGTAGACATTTAACACAAGACATAAAAAAGCCTATTTTTTGTATTTTGGTTTTAAAATAACAATAACAATTCAATCCTTTAGTGTATTTTCCATGGTTTTATATTCTACTTAGTCTACAATATGTATATTATCTCCATATTAACAGTATTCCATGCTAAATTAATAATATTTATAGTAATAATGCATGTCTTCCAAAGACTTTTGTACATTGCTTCTAGTACAGATTAAATAATCATAACAAAAAAACTGTACGTGTTACAGATTTTTCACTATTAATTTTTAATTCTACCCTACAAAATTAGTTGAAAATAGTTAATTTCATTTCTGTTACCCCTTAAAAAATGTTTTTTGTCGACTAGTGTTATTAATTGATTTTCTTAAGAGTAATTTAGAATCTTTTCAAAGTCATAATTTTTTATTCCTCCTCCCCCCCCCCCCTCTTTTATGATTTTTCAATTGCTACGCCTGTGCCTGTATATTTAAAACTGTATGAGTTCAACTTAATTGATAATTTAACGCTTGTAGTTAAAGATACAATACCGAAATAAATTTGTGACATGTTAATAATGAAATATAAATTTGTGACATGTTATAAAACGACAAAATGTGTGATAAAATTTACATTTAAATCATTTTTTCGTGTTTAGGGTAGATTAACAATCTAATCTTTTTTCTTTTCTTTTCATTCTTTCTCTCTCTTTTTAAAAAATACTAGTATCGCCCAGTGGTCGAAACTCGACCATTTTTTTTTTTGCAAAGCGAGGCAAAGCAAAGTTATTGCCTTGTCCTAAACAGAATGCAATTGCAACACAGCTGCGGCAATTGTTTGCCGATATTCACTCTAACTGAATCAGTAGAGTTTTACTTAATATAACTATTTCTCTCTGTAGATATTAGCCTTTCCTGAAATGAGAGAAAATCGCAACGTGAAAACGCCCCTTGTTGTGTGATACAGCACAGACGCTAATAGGTACCATGTCAGACCAAGGTCCAACCAAGTATCAAATTCTGTTAAATTAATTCGATTGGTTCATAAAGTACAGTGTTTGAACAAAAAAAAAAAAAAAAAAAAAAAGATATTTTTTAAAAATGGTCGAATTGAGTTCGGGAAATTTCAAAACGTGTAACTTTATCGAAAACCGAAAATCTAAAACATTTCTGAATCTTATATTTTCTACTTATATATGCAGAGGAAAGAATAATAAATCCACTTTTTAAAAAATAAAAATAAGTAGTCAATTTCACTAATTTCACTTAATTAAAATGCAAGGAAATCTCAAAACGTGTAAATTCATCGAAAACCGGAAATCAAAAGTTTTTATGAATCTTCAAGCTTCTTCTACCCACAAAAGCTAGCAATAAAGACACTTTTTTAAAAAAATAAGTAGCCAATTTCAGTTAATTGAAACGTAAAGAAAGCTCAAAACATGTAAATTCAGCAAAAAACGGAAATCGGAATTTTTTCCGTATCGTCTACTTATACTTGCAGCAGTTAGTAACAAATCCATTTTCCTTTTATTTAGTATATTAGTTCAATATTTATTGTTTAAATATCACCCTTTGAAATGAAATGTTTATGTTTACATTCGAAACTGGAAGTTTGCCATTTTTTTTTTTCTGGAGTTTTGTGATTTTAAATTAAAATTTTATCAATTTTACAGAAAAAATAACTCAATCAAACACATGTAGACAGTAACTTATATATAACTATACCCAAATATCGGAATTAAAATCGGCAGATAATTTCCGTTATTTTTTAATAATTTTTTACAAAAAACTCAATGGACAATTAACATAGAAAATCTTTTACATGGCTCCATGGACAGGCAGTGACGTCATCACTTCGCTTGCGTATAGTGATGCTACCAACGAGATATATAAATTAGAGTGCTGATTCAATGGCTGAAGGATTAGCTTTCCGTGGTTCAAGATGAATCACGTGACATGCTCCAATAGCAGGGATGGAACACGGGCGCAGAATTCATACCGGAATCCGTTTAAGAAATTTCTCTACCTATAATATCGTTGATTTAAGAAGTAGAAATTTTTCTTACATTGAGAGTGGTATGAATTCTGCGCCCGTGTTCCATCCCTGCAATAGGTTACTGTGTTTGGCCCTTTATCGCTATTTTGGCATTTAAAATATCAGTTCGACAAATTATCATTATTATTAGGTAACATGACAGTCCTATGACTGAAATAAATTGTTTTTAAAATAATTTTACACACATTTCACATTTTAATAAATAATAAAATACCTTTTTTTCATCGTTTCCTAACAAAGTTTAAATGTGTTTATAAAAGAAAATTTAAACTTTTAAAGAGCTAAATTTAACAACAAATAATATTTTTTCAACTATTTTTAAACATTTTATCGGTTAAAGTTCAACTAAACGAAATTAAAAAGAAGTAAAATCAAAATCAAAATGTTTTAGAACAAAAGAATATTAAACTACGTAAGTAAACAAAAACATTGGCTGCGAAGAACAATCTCCAAACCGTTGCTATAGAAATTTACTGAAAATAAGCTGTTACCAAGGGAACCACCGAATACGCAGGTGCAAGGAGAGCATGTCACATGACTCATCTTGGACCTTCTCAAGGGTTACCATTTATCACTCTACTTTATATATCTCGTTGGATGCTACATTATACAAATTACTGTGCCTATGGTTTTATTTGAGCTTTATGAAATTGCCAGATTTAACAACTTTCTACTTTTAGGTATTTTTTAATGTGAAGGAATACGTGTATAAAAGGGAAAAATGGGGGAAAATGCATAAAAAATAAATGTAATTTTATATACCTTCTTGGCATCGTAAGAAAATAATATTTGTATTCGCACCTTCCGACTAACCATACCTTTCGAATGATACCATTTTCAACCCTCTACTCCCATAATTAATATGTTAAAAAGGGACAACAAATTTTATGCTTGCCTATTAATATATAGATACATTAAGGCTACCATTCTTTATATGAAATAATTAAAATTGAAAAGGAATGTACGCAAGCATATAATTTGTTTTCAAATTTATTAAACAAACAAACAAAAAACATTCTCATGAATTAATTTCGAGGTAATTTTGAAGATATTATTTGTTTTAAGAAATCTACATTTAATTTGCATTATCAGATAACACTAGCTAAAAAGTTTCAGAATTAATTTTGCACAAAATGTTAAATTTTATGTTCTCCACACGTATTTTGAAAAACTGTATGTTTAAATTTTTATTGTATCAGATTTTAAAAGCAATCGAGTATTTTTTTCTTTCTCTTTTCGTTCTTTTTCTTAACAAATAAATTAATTAATTTATATCTGTCTGCCTTTATATATATAAATTTTTAATTATGTGCCCAACAGTGTGGCACAACGGAAAAAAAAAAAAATATTATTAATAAAAATAAATTAAAAATAAAACTAAATTTCATCAGCACACAATGCTATTCGATAGAGTATGTGGCCAACCAGGGAACATTAATGACCCCTAAAATTAATAATAGAGATTGATAAAGAACCATTTTCGAGGTAGAATCGCCATTGAACATATCAGTCCTTGTTATCTAAGTCCGTGGCAAGTACTATTTTAGAAAAAATTATGCATAGTATATATTTTTCGGATATTGGGACATATTATGATATATTATCTTGCTATAAAATATGTTTTTGATTTTACAATAATACGTTCATTAGAGATATTGATTAAACCTAATAACAAAGAGTATCATTCCGCTGTTCATTCAAGCATGCCAAAATCTGCAAATAAAAGTTGAAAAGACCGAAATGCTATTTATTTTTATTTCTTAATAAGTTGGCCATAGCTGATATTTGACTTAGCAATTTTAGGACAAATAAATATGCCATACTACAAATAAATATACCATAATCCTATACATGAAAACACATCAACGTACAAGTGTTCGACATTTATTCCTCAATCGTTTCCATTCCAAGACAACGCAGCGAGTGAGCTAAAACAGTCAAAAGAGGGTTACTTTTCAATCTAAAACAAGCGACACTATCGTCCAGTTGTGATAATTTCCTATCCTGGATTTGAGCCCCCTCTAATAAAAAGTCTTAGCGATGTCCATGAATGAAATAAATACAGAATAATTGTATCTAGGGATTATTAGTTTTTGCCATTAAAGTAAAAAGCTTAATTAATAACAATGGGAGCAATCTTTTCCTACTGTAGGCAGTGTTCTTTACTTTGAGGAAATTTTTCTCTTTTTAGGGAAATTCAGTGTCTCAGAGGGAAAAAAAGGGAAGCGAAGTAATGAGGGGAAAAAATCCCTCATTGTAAGAGAAAGATGGGATAATGTTTTCAGACTGAAAAATCTGATATATCCATTCTAACTGCTTTAAGAATAAGACCTTAATGTGTTTTCTGAATACATAAAGTGATACCATCTTGTTAAATAACATAGAAAGACAATGATGCTCGCGGAGCAGATTAATTTTGAACCAAGTGAGGCAAAAATTTGCGATTCAGCCTATTCGCATATAATGGATAACTTCTTGTTCCGCTCGCTTCTCAACTAAACTTCTAGGCAGACGACATACCACTCCATTCTCCAATATGTATGAAAGAAAATTTACACGAGATCGTGATATGGCATTGTTTTGACCTGTCACTGTCGTCAGTTTCTTTCGCACTGCGCGATTCATGCTGTCAAACTACAGAACAAGCAAATAAAACAATTAAATTTCTATTATCATAATTATTAATTTAATTTTTTTTTTATTCGAGGATATCCTAAGACATAAAGTATTTCAGTGTTCTTTTCTATTAAACAATGGCTTAAATTTAGTTGCATCGAGTGTTTCAAATATTTCACTTGTATTCATTCATTTTTTCCCCTTACAGATTCCAAAGTAATAAATCCAGCTGTAAAATTTAGTAGAAAGACAAATACAATAAAGTTGTACAAAAATTAATTTAAACTATGTGCTTGTTATATTCGTCATTTTATTAAATAAAGTTTAATGAGGAAATTATTTGAAATTTTCTTGCAACTTCTGCAATTTTTCATAATTTATTAAATTTTAATATCATTCTTAATCAAATCTTTATTTCAAAGGTAAATTAAATGAGTCATGATGATTTTGTTAATTTTATAGATTAGCTAGGGATGCTAATAGAATTAGACTCTCGTTTAAAATAAACATAGCTCCTTTTTTTCCGAAAGGCGGGTCTTATAATAATATGCAAATTCCTATTGGGCTAATTTCTTTTCTTTCCGAAATTGACCAATTGCAATCACTTTGCTTATCTATCTATAGATAGATAAGCAAAGTGATTGCAATTGGTCAATTTCGGTATAGATAGGTATAGTATATATATACCTAACCGAAACGCTTTACAACGTAAAGTACGCGATTGCAACTCTATTAGTCATATAACAGAAACAACCAGAGGTCGATTCCATTTTTATTTAGAAGTATGTAAAAGGTTTTCCTTTAAAGCTATTGTATATTGTAGCTTAAATTTCATTGGAATATCTCTCCGGTGTGGATATAACATACTTATAATTAAGTGTTTTCTTGGTAAAATATTAGAAAAAATGCAAACATGGTAGATTTATAACAAAGTAGAATTATCTGATTTTCTCGCTGTTATAAATTTTCAATTTATATAACGAGCAAAATCGTTTTTTAATTACCCTATCACTATGACCTGAGGTTAAGGTGGACCCCAGATACTTTATAACTTACTGAAAGTAATAATACATATTATATTTTGAGAGGTCATAGTCAGTGACATTTCACCTCAAGGTCTTCGGATCTTCGGATGGAATGGATGGGAGACACCTGTGACAGCGTCACGCATCCTCCAGTACCTAGATATGGAAACTAACGGAGTGAGGGTCCCGAACAACAATTCACTGCAATGGAGATAGGGGGGGGGGACATAAAAGGCACAAAAAACAATAACAGATAATTTTAACTAGCATCTAGCCAGCGACGAGCAACTAACACACTTTCCTGCAGATTCCGCGCATGCGTCATATGCCGGCGCTAAATTCTGCGTACGTTTATTTTCAAGATTCGCTGTCGTTTTTACTTTTTTTTTGCCTCACTTCGAGTTCTGTTTATGTTTTCTGCTATGCATTTAGCAAATCGGCCCTTTTGAGAGCCAACAGTTTCTTTTTCAACCGTTGATGACCTGAACTGTAGCAATGGATAACGATTTTCAAAACGAAATGGAACTGGAATATAATTCTCGAATCACTAACGATATTAACGATCTGAACCGACCACTGGATAATGATTTTCAAAACGATAACATAAAAAGAAATATATCCACTTATTTATTTTTGGCATCAATATATATTTTTTTTCTTTTAAATAATTTTAAAGTTAAAATGAAGTCTGTCCTCAATATATTTTTAATCAATTATCCGATTAAACTAAAAAGCATTAGTTACATTAGTTGTCCTTATTAATAAGTGTAGCAATTTTTGATAAAATCTAATAATTCTGGACAGATACAATAACAAACTTTCAGCTTTATATGTTTTAAATAAAAATGTTTGCACATTCATTTAGTAATGCAATAAATGGTGACAACGCAAAATTGCTATCTAAAAAAAATAGTGTGATCTGTCGTACTAGCAGTGAAAAATATTTATATGAAGAGACTTAAGAAAAAAATTATACTTTAGGATTATGTAATGGAATATTACAATTCAGAGTATAATTTTTAATTAAGTATAATTAATTACAGAATTTATATTAATATTTTAAATAATATTACAAGTTTTATAGCTTTTTCGAAACTAAATTTGTTACAAAATTTTAATCGTACAACACCATAAAAAGAAAGCATACTCTCACTATCAGAATTATTTCAACATGTTTCAGTATTCAGATATTAAAATTTTTAATGTCTTTTTGATTTTATAAACATTCTAGCACTTTTGCACTTTAATAAATTAATTTACAATCCTTCAATGGAGGGAGCATTTTGCATGAAATTTGTAAATCAAAAATAATAAATTGTAAAAAAATAAATAAATAAATAAAAACTGCCTGGGTATATTCAAAGGCTGCTTTTTTTCGTTTGGTAATTCAAAATCAGGATATCTCGCTTTTGGATTTAGTATATAGATAAGAAAATGGGCTGTTATAAATTTTAATTACCATGTTATAGCACATGTCTAGTTTTTAAAGATCACTTAGTTCAGTTTTGAAAAAAACTAGAAAAAATGAGAGCAACGTTTTCAGTTATACAATTTTTACCTTACATTGATTTCTCTGAAATAAATTGTCTTTTTATTATTATTTCTTTTTATTATTACTGCAAACTTTTCTACTTATTGCATAAGAAATAGTTTTTCTATTCTAATTTAGCCCCCCCCTCCCCCCTTAAATAATAGTATGGCAAGTTTTTAACAGGATTGCCACGCTACCTGGAAAAATCAGAGAATTCGAAAATTGACAGTAAAAGTCAGGGAATATGAATATTTTATCCAGAATCTGGAAAAGTCAGGGAATTTCATATGATAATTACCATAAAATAAACAATTTTTCTGCCAACGTATGGTCATTTTTCCTTTTTTAGCTTCTGCCATTTGTTTTAAACACTCCCACCCTTCTTTTCCCGCTCATGAAAGAAATTTCTTATCTCGCTTATAAGCAACAGATGGTATCACTATATGCAACTTTTATCATATGTAACTTTTGTTTTTTTCAAGTGGTACCATAATGATTTTGCCCTCGACACAGTTAATGCCCAATATATGGTTACATTGGAATTTTTTTAGAATATTCCTGGAAAAGTCAGGGAATTTCATGCTCCTGTTTGAGAGGCAACCCTGTTTAAAAAATCTGCTTTTAATATTTTGTCTTTATCATAAAATATTGGCTGTCATTTTTGAATTTTTCCCTGGGAGGAGCACTAAACAAACTTGCCATTAATAATATAAAAAGTGAGAAAATAACACTCATTCCCCCTTTACTCCTCATTATGTGTGCTTGACAGAAAACATTCTATGTTTAGAAAATGTCCTTGTTGATTTCAAATGCCCCGGGTAAAATCATATGTTAAAAGTTTTGAATAAGATATTTATTCTATTACAAAATGTCTCCTATTCTGCGATATATAAATTATTTAATTGACGTGTAACTTAATATATAAATAATAACTATATTTTCCCTATGGCTAATCTAAATGCTACTTGTTTTCTATTGATTGTGCATCATGGTGATTCGAGTGATAATTAGATAATGAATTTTCAAATTGAAAATAGTTCAGTGGTGTGGCCCTTATATAAGTTTTATTTAAAAAAAAAAAAAAAAAAAAAAAAAAAAGATTTTTCAAGATTAAAAAAATTTATTACCTGAAACCTTAAACAGACATAATAACAATGTTTTTATAATCATTTTTTATTGTTAAAGAGAATAAATACTGTAATTCTTGTTGAAATCTAAAGTGGTCAGGATGAATAATTAGTTTATTTAACATGGAACGATCCAAAGATCATTCCATTAAAAATTAAAAATAAATATGTTACTGTTTTATTTTTTTTTTCCTTTAATATCATAACTATTATAATACCATTACAATACTTCCTTATACTTTGCATAAGGAAGTAAAAAGGATAACAATGAGATCAGGAGTTATAGTAAAAAGCTTATTGCAACTATTTAAAAAAATGGAATTTTTGCAGTAATCCATTGTATTCCACTCTACAAATTTTAAAATGTGTAGCTAATGATATAATAAAAGACATTTTTGAAACTTAAAAAAAAAAAAAAAAAAGCCAACTTACTATAAATATGTAAGTTAAAATAATAATAATAATAATAATAATAATAATAACAAGTATAGGTAAGCTGCGTGTTAAAATAAACCCCATGAAATTCTCTTTAAAATGAGGCCTCAAACAATCCTCTATGTCTGACAGAACTTGGGAAATTTAAGTCTACACAAACCAAACAATAATGTTATTATTATTATTTTTTTTTAATTAAAAAATTAATTACACGAATACCCAACGAGATATAAAAATTATAACGTTATAATGATTTTATAACGTTAATGAGAATGATTCCCAGAATTCCTGTTGAAATCTTAGAAGGTTGAAATTTAAAATCTTGTTTGATTTGATATGGAAAATAATTCAAACAGTTATATTGACCATCAGATGGCAGCACTACCAAATTAGGTCTTGGATGAAAATGGGAAATAAACACATCGAATAAACATAAATAAAATTCAGCACCGACATACGACGCATGCGCGAAATCTGAAGGAAAGTGTGAGAGTTGCTCGTCGCCGACTAGACGCTAGTATAATTTTAGAGCTTATGGAAAGAGAAAACACAATAATAAAAATGAGTAGGAAGGTTAAGTACAGCATTACACAACTAGGAGAAAGTTTAGGGATAGTAAGAATATTTTTTAATTTTCAGAGAGTAAATTTTTTAATTTTTTTGGTATTTTTAAAAACACAATTTTTTTTTTTTTTTTTTTTTTTTTTTTTTAACACAAGGACAACAATAAAACACAATACAAGACAGCACAAGGACGAGGACAGGATATAATCTCCGAAGAGAAGTCATTCACCTCAAGATGTGTTCCCTGAGAGTAAAAATGCAATTGCATAAATATCAAGGGTGGTTTAAATGTTTTCATTAAAAGTATAAAAGTTTTATTTCTAGGACATTGTGATAGGGTTAATTACAGAATTCATATCGAAATTCAAACCGTCGAAAATTTCAGTCTGGTATTCTCTCTCAGATACTTTTTATGTAATAATAATAATAATAATAATAATAGTAATAATAATAATAATAAAAGAGTTTTTATTTTTTCTTACATATTGTTCAGTTTAGCCAAATTACTACTGAAATCAATTTAAAATTTTTAGATATTTTAGGTCATTTACAGATTGTTTAAATGAACGACTTACGTCTAATGAATTACGTCAAACTCAAAACTAACCGACAATTTTATTCAAATCCAGATTGAAATTATAAGCTTTATCGATTCATAACGCTTCCTTCACTTACATATTACTTTTTTTTTTCCTTTCTTGTTAAAAAAATAATATAGAAAGACATACTGAATAATCGAAGAGCTACAATTATTACAGTAAAAATTACAACTTTTTTTTTTTTTTTTTTCATACCTGTCAAAATTTTATTTTATTCCACATCGTTGTTAACCGCCCCCTCCCTCCCCCACTTTTTTTCACACCACTTCTTTTGAAAAGGAATGTCAGAGTTGCCAACTTTTATTATTTCATACTTGCCAACCATCTGATTATGTATCGTAACATTTTTAGTAAATGTTTTTTTTTTTAATCTTTTTCTATAGTAGTCTTCTTTTAGAGTAATTTTATTCTTATTCAATAGAAACTACATTTGGAGAAGTTTACTTTAAAAATAAAGTGGTGTGGAAAAAGGAACGTGTTTTAAAGGGAGTGTAACATTGTTGTGATTCTTAATGCAATGGTTGGCAAATTTGTTATTTATGCCGGAGCATTGTTAACCCCGCCTCTTTTCACATCATTTTTTTATGTGTAATTATTTTGGTATTTTATAGTAGTTATCTATTAGGGAAAAAATTCTTCAGATAAAGCGCTGCGAAATAAAGGTGGGACTAAAAATGCTCTGGAATAAATTAAATAAGTTGGTAACTCTGGATTTTTTGCATTTATTTATCATATTTACATATCGAAGAAAATTTAAGTACAAATAAAGTGGGGTGAAAAAAAGAGTGAATGCTAACAACATACCAGCCAATATCCTAATTATGAGTAAGAAGATTTTTAGTACACGCCTCTTTTTGGCAGGTATGTAACAGTGCTCCGGAATGAATTAAAATGAAGGCAAGTCTGTATTTTCATTGTTAATTAAGCTACGAATTTTATTAAATAAGTTGAAGTTTAACTAAATATCTTTCACAAAATTCAAAAACAAATTTGAAAATCTGACATTTTTATGTTTATTCCCCCTGTCATTTTTTTTTTATTTTTTTTTTTTAGAAGAGTATTGCAATTGCAAACTACTAGTTTAAGGGGCAAAAAAAAAGATAAGTTATTAATACTATCTATATTTCCCCCCCACCTTTTTTTAATTTTTATTTATTTATTTATTTTTTAATAGACATCGAAAATAAAAGCGTTCGTCACGTAGTTTTCAAACGATTTTTTTTTTTTTTTTTATAAGAAGAGTTTGGTTGGTGGAGCTAAATAATCACATTTAAAGAGCATAGATTTGTTAAAAGGTTAATCCCGATTAACACATTTGATTAAAATAGTCTGAAAATTATACAAACACGGTGCCAGTACCAACAAACAATTCAGATTTTTTTCGGAACAGAATACTCAGACCAATGATTTTCATGCCAATATCCAGTACACCCCGCCCCTTTTTCAGAACACTTTAAGAAATGAGCAATTTTCGTCATTTTTGATACCACTTATTTTATACAAAAATTTATTATAGTGTTTTCATAGTAATGTGATACTAATAAACAGGATAGAGATTATTTTGCGAAATAGTGGTAGTAATAAAATTGGAAATTTTTCATCCCCCCAGAGAGTACCTTTGCCAGTACCATACATGATAGTTTAAAACTGAACCTACATCTCTTCAATGATGATATTTCTCATATAATCGACGTTTATGCAAAAAAATTTCCCTTCTCCTTAAGTTAAGAAAATTGGAAATTTCGAATAATTCACGAGGTTTCCAGGGTAGAATGCACATAGTTAATAATGTTTATGCCTATATATATATGTATATTTAACTAGACTGATAGGGGGTTTTGCCAGAAATCCATAGTTGCCAACATCCTAATTTATATTCCACAGTACTACACTGGTTCTCATAATTATAAGGACACCCGTTTTTCTATATTAACTAAACACTGAACGCTATTATTTAAATAAATATATTTTTTATTAATTTAAATTTCATTAATAGACTATATTTAAAAAGTTTTATCGTTTTTCTATCTTAAAAATCTTTAAATACGGACAAAAACATGATTTTTCAGGTGTTCACAATTATAAGGACAGCTTGAATCTTAGTAATTTTTTTAAAAGTTTTTCTTTAAATTAATATTTTATAGGGTCTCTTTTTAGGTTGAAACAGTCAGACATTCTCTCTGAGATATATATATAAATATATATATATATATATATATATATATATTAATATTCAGTTTCAGTACCATTTCATACAGCATAGATGATATTCTGAATACATTTAAATTATTTAAAATTGCTTTCCACTTGCAGGCACTTTTCTAATATGATAACTTAAAGTTTTTTCAACATTTAAGCCACGGGAAAGGCAATAATACGGAAGTTTCTTTCTTCACACCATTTCCTATTTCTCTAGAAGTAGAGCAAAAATGTAACTCTTGTTGAAAAAAATATTATTACCCCCCCCCCCATCCCCCCCTCAAATCTAACAAAAATCTGAGAATCCCACGTTTAAAATTTGCAGATAGTCTCTTGATGTTCATAATAATAGAAAACAAATTACTAAATTCATTCTGCCTTCAGTAGAAACAGCTCCCCAGATCACCATAGATCCAGCTTTAAAATGCCCGATTCATAACAGCCTTTAAAAAATCTGCTCTGTCTTTCGCTATCTTCAGATCGTGCCAGTAACTGTTAAAACAATTTGGTTAATCAAGAAGAAAATGTTTTTCATCCGAAAATGCAACATTTTACCGTTTAATATTGTCTTTATTCAATTTTAACACAGACGTTCTTTTCCCCATTAAATGCTTATTGATTATTACAGGCTTTTTATTCATTTTAACATATTAATTATTTTAAACATGCATAAATGTGGACCCCAACCTTTCATTAAAAATTACGAGCAAAATCAGCAGCAGGCTTTATGATTAGAACAGTAAAAGGAATTAGGAGTCTTCTATCTCTGTAAAACAAGTCTGATTTTGTATCAGATCTCTCTCCTATCGAACCAGCAGTTCAACGTTTGATCACATTTCCTTCAGCAATTTTAGATCTTCGAATTTCAATAAAAATTCGGTGGATTGAAATTATCCTTCCACTTAAAAAACACATTTATCATACTTCACTACATCAACGTTCTTTTTTTCGAGGAATTATCAGTAATGTCCGTCCAAGAAAAATTGAAGGCTTATTACGAATTAATCTTACTTAGTAGTTAACAAATTCGCATGTCAACTGTAATTTTTCCACTAGTAAGTTAAATAAAATGAAAAAAATCTCGATTGTCCCTATAATTATGAACATCTAAAAACGTGGAGGAAAAAATATTTTGCATTATTCTTTATTCATTTTGTTTCATTTTAAAAATCTATAGCAGTTTTGGTTTTTAGAATACTAGATATATTAAGTGCACTTAGTATAATCATGTTCACAATCATTTTTACATTAGTTATTTCAAAATATAAAGTGTCCTTATAAATATGAGAAGGAGTGTAGTAGTAAAGTGCCTTTTTATTCAAACCAGTCTTTTTTTTTTAGGGTATTTTTCTTCTTATTTATTCATAATTAAATTTGGAGGGAACTGCTCTAAAAAATAAAAGGTGTGGCGAAAGGGGTGGGAACTAACAATACTATGGAATATTAATTAGGATGTTGGCATCTATGGTAATATAAGTGATGTTTTAAAACTGATCTAATTTCACAGTCATTCATTCTTCTACACAAAATAATATAGTAGTTAATGAACGAACTGACTAACACACTGGCAAATTGATCAACTTGTAATTTCCGGATTCCTCACAAAGCGTGTATAAACGTAGGGAGGGGAAGGGAAGATTTCGAACAGTTTTATGATCATCTAAGTTGCCAATACCTATGATGGGGAACTATAAGATGCAAACCACCGTCGACATTACTCATACAGTTAGAAAATTTATTGAAAAAAATAATGAATACGAACTCCCTCTCTGTATAATTTTTATGGACTCTGAAAAAGATTTTAACTCTGTATCATCACTAGCAGATATAGGTGCATTGAAAAATACTAATTTTATTTAATTCTATTAATAGTAGTATTCTTGCCTAATATTTGTTGCAATATTAGAATACTAATATTAATATCATTTTTAAGGAATATTAATATTAAAAATGTATTCACCTTATTGAAAACATGTATAAAGAGGCAACAGCCAAATTAAAACTCCACAAAACGAGTAATGCATTCAAAATCAGAAAGGGTGTAAGGCAAGGTGACACGATTTCACCTAAACTGTTCAATGCAGTACTGTAGTAAGTTTTTACGAAACTAAATTAGGAAGAGAAAGGAATGAAAATTGATGAAGAACTTATAAATCATTTGGGGTTTGTGGATGACATTGTACTGCTTGCTTCCTCATTTGAGAATTGTAAGAAGTGATACAAGAATTTTTAAAAAAGCAAACTCGTTGGACTGAATATGTACTACAGTAAAATAAAAATTACATCAAATTCCTTTGTTTCTCCACTCAAAGTTACTCTTGATGTTGATGAATTAGAAACTGTATGCAGTTATACTTATCTGGAACAAGTCATTACGATGAACGGATGCATCATAGAAAAAAATAACAGAGTTTAACTTGCATGGGGAGTATGCGATACAGAAAATTTTGTTCTGAAATATTGTAACTTGGTAGAATAACGCCCACAGACGGATCTTACTATCAAAAAGACGAAAGCATGTGATCATGAAAGTTTTAAGTAAGGGTAAAAATGCTGTAACAAGAAAGAAGTGGGAGGAGTCCTGATAAAACCTGGCAGAACATTGACTTTTATCAATTTGTAAATTCTTCATTAGCAAATTTTTAGACAATTTATCTCGATAGAATATATCTCAATGCTAAAATGGGCAACTGATTTATTTATGCATCAAACAACACGTTTGTCGATGCTCTTTCGATAATTAGTCCAGGCAACGAAGGCCAAAATTTCACGAATAGAAACAAAAAATCGTGTAGTTTTGAAATTTTGCATACTCATAGCCGAGAGGGTCCTGAACAACATACTAAAAGTCCCCGCCCGTGGTGGGTGAGAGGGGGGCAGGGGGCATTTAAGGGGGGCACTTTTCAGTTTTTATTAAATATCTTAAAAACTATCACATTTAGAGAAAAAATGTAAATTACAAAATTAATCTATGTAAAATTTCCTACGAAAATGTATACTAGATTTTGTTTGTATGATCAATAGTTTAGAAGATATGGGGGAACGAAATAACACATTTTCTTGAAAAATTCTTTTTTGCAATAGTAAAATCAACTAAAGTGTGCAATTAAAAGGACTCTTGTCAGATATTTTCTAATGTACAAAACAAATATATGCATAGGGAATATTCAAGGATAATACAGCATGTTTTGTACATTTTAAATAATTTTAAAGTTAGTAGGCACAAGTTATGGTTTAGGTAAAATTGCTTTTTAATCCCTGACTTAAAACAGGGGTGTTATAAATTTTGAGCCTTTGTTTGTCTTTATACTTGTAGTCATTTCATTTAAACATTTTTTTTTTTTTTTTCTTCTGGGGAGTCATTTCAGGCAGTGCAAGAGAAATGCTTTTGATTCATTAAAAAAAAAAAAAAAAAAAAAAAAAAAAACTTTTTTATTATTAAAAATAATTATTTTTCAGTAATTTAAAACACTGTAAAGGAAATATTCTAAAACCATGTCAATATATAAAAATGAAAAATTGCCATATAAAATCAGTCTGAAATCATAACTACTCGTTTTATAGACAAATCTATTTTTTTTTTTTTTTTTTTTTTTTTTTTAATGTTATTTACAATAGTAACATAAACTATAGCTCGTAATTAAAAGGATTCGGGTTAAATATTTTTACTCATACAAATAAATATCTATATGTGCGCGCAATGCGCCAAGTTTAAAGGGTGGAAGTCAAAATATACAAATCGAAAAATTCCACTTTTCTGTAAGATATCCGTGAGATACAAAGCAACCTTTATATTTTCTTAACTATTGATCATACTAACAAATGTAATAGGCATTTTCATGGGAAATTTTACGTAGTTTAATTTTGCAATTGACATTTTTTATCTAAATGCGAGTTTTCAAGATATTATAAAAACTGAAAAGTGCTTCCTTTAAATGCCCTCTGCCCCCCTCCGCTCTACCCCCACGGTTGGGGACTTTTAGTATGTTGTTTAAGACAGGACACTTAACCTTATAACTGTGCTCAGTTTCAAAGCTATACTATTTTTTTTTTTTTTTTTTTTTTTTTATGTTGATCGGTTTTGGGTCTTCGTTATCTGGATTTTTACCTAAACCACCACTTGCACGTACTAACCTTAAAATTATTTAAAATGTACAAAACATGCTGTATTATCCTTACATATTTCCTATGCATATATTTGTTTTGTACATTAGAAAATATTTGACCAGAACCCATTTAATTACCCACTTTAGTTGATTTTACTATTGCAAAAAAAAATTTTCATGAAAATGTGTTATTTCGTTCCCCTATAACTTCTAAACTATTGATCATACAAACAAAATGTAACATACATTTTTGTAGGAAATTTTACGTAGATTAATTTTGTAATTGACATTTTTTCTCTATATGCAATAGTTTAATTTTGTAATTGACATTTTTTCTCTATATGCGATAGTTTTAAAGATATTTAATAAAAACTGAAAAGTGCCCCCCTAAATGCCCCCCTGCCCCCCGCTCACCCACCACGGGCGGGGACTTTTAGTATGTTGTTCAGGACCCTCTTGGCTATGAGTATGCAAAATTTCAAATCTACACGATTTTTTTTTTTTTTTCTATTTGTCCTATTTTGACTGGACTAAATTGCTTGTTTTGGATTTCCTTCATTATTTTTTTAGGCGTGATTTTATCGATTCAGGCGTGGTTGTACTGATTATTAGCGAAATTTCTGAATTTATAACTACAGAAAACGAACTGATAAGGGCTATAGTTTTATACGTCGAAAAACATGTTTATATATGCTCTTTCAATTAATGCTTGTTTGGATATTTTTATGATTACGGTATGGGATGATTTCCCGGTAAGCCAAAACTCCTCCCCATCGTAACAATAATAATAATTAAAACATTAAACAATGAAAAAAAAAAACCTTAATATGTATATAATTTGAATTCTATTATTATTATTATTTTACTTTTACGTAAGCATTTTTTGTGTCACTTTATATTTCTCCTTACTTCTGATATTTATTTTACTTGTAACAGATTCACACACAGACCAACTGTTAAAAACCAGATTCATAAGATCTCAAAACGTGTAACTCTAACAAAAAAGCAATTTCGAAAATTCGAACGAAAAGGTTAGTTTATTTACCATATATGGGTAAGAAAAAGTAATAAACGTCCCTATTTAATAACTTTAACTAAATATTTAATATTTAGTAGGTTAAGTAGTCACTATTTAATAGGTTTAACTAATCAAAGTAAATATTCCACTTAAGTTTCAATATCCATTTTAATTAAAATAAAACATTTAATCTTTTTAAAAAAGATATATAAACAAAATATTTTAAATATTTACAAATTTTATTTATTTATTTTATTTATTTATTTATTTATTTTTTAATATTCACTACTTATATTAATTTTTCATGAAAATAAAATTGCCTTGAGTAAATAAGCAAATAAATAAAACATTTTACCTGGTCTAATTTTTAAATTCTTTATGTGCTGTATTAGTTCATAATTTGTAGTTATTTTAACAAAACATAAGAATAAATAAAATTCAGATAAATCGCATCATGTTTTGCTATCCAAGACGTATGCTCACTGTATGTGTAACAAAAACTGTTGATAGTAAACTGTTGATGTGTAACTGTTGATAACGGACTTCCACCACTACTATACTCTATTTCCTTTAGGCAGTCACCTCAAGGCCACGCTGAAATGAACTGTGATTTCACTTCCCCTGTCCGTTGCTAGGTTACTGAAGAAACAACGACATCTCACTGGGTGGAATTGAGCATGTGATCTCAGTCACATGATCTCCCTCTCCGCATTCCCTGGCCTTGAAGTGCCTCCGCTGGGGAAATAGACTATAGAAGCTAGATTGATCGCTACTTGCTTTGCGTTGTCTTACAGAGTTCATCAATCTTGTCGTAGAGCTGTCGCGCATTGTCGATGGCTCTGGAAGCAGTGTTGCCAGATGTGGGGATTTCTCCCTATAGTACGGATTACGAGCTCTACTTTTGGCGAAGGGGGGGGGGGGGGTATTATTCTGCTTTGAAGGGATTTTTCTATTATCTAAAGAAAGTTATGAAGTTCTTTTTAAAAATGCAAAAAGTTTTAAACTTATCTGTAAAAAAGTTGCTTACAATACCTTGTTTCTGATACATTATTTTATTACAGATTGATGCGAAGTGAAGCATCTCCCCTAACAGCACACTTATCCAAGGGACATCCTGAGGATGTCCCTTGGATGTAATTTCATCCATAGGATATCCTGAGGATGTCTTGTGGATGAGATGTGCTGTTAGGGTCATAGCTCAGAGTTGTCAACATCTATAATTTATTCCAGTGTATTATTAGTACCACTCTCTTTTCGTACTTTTACTACTTTTTTATAAGAGTAGTTTTCTTCCTGTTTAATCTTAGTTACAAACTCAGTAAAATTACTCAAGAAAATATGTAAGGGAGGGAGGAAAAGTGGCATTACTATGATTGCTCCGCCATAAATTAAAATAGTTGGAAAATTTGCATATTTTTAATTTGTCCCCCCTTTTATTATTATTACTATTATTATTCCGAAATGGTAAATTTATTATATAATTTTAATAAAAAAATATAACATTTATTTAATATTTAGATATAATTAACATCAAAGTTTTAAAATAAATTGGACGATAAGTGTTAAAATTAAATTTCCTCGAAATGCTAATTTTTTTCATCAGCACTTGTCAAGTTATTTGTATACACCCACTCCTCAAATAAAATATATTGTACAGTACAAAATCTTAATCGTAAATATATTATACTGCTCTAAAAGTGTATTTTATTGTGTTTTACGTCAGAATGCGTTGTCCTTTCTGTAAATTAACCTTTTTATTTCTCTTTGACGTGTTCACACCACCCATTTCGTGTAGTCACACCCCCTAAGGACTCAGAGTAAGATATCTATCAAGTCGGCATTCGCTGGTTTAACATTGATTATTTATTACAAAATTAAATTTATTAGATAAGTTTGATGTGAAAACATATCAAAAGAGATTAGTTGTTTGATTTAACAATTTAATGGAATACAGAGCTAACAGTATTGAATTTAAATAAATTATAGAAACATAGTCCATTTCATTTACTGTGTTTTCACGAATATACATTTGCATATATATGTATTAGGTACTTGTTTTTACTTGTCCGTTTGTTTCAACAATCAATTATGTGTATATTAATAAGAACGGATTTTTTTTTTTTTTTTGCTCTTTTTTAATGCTAGAAAATACTAAATTAATAATAATATTCATAGTTTTGAATCGTAGGGTAAAAATATTTTAACGTAGGGAGTGTAGGGATTTATTCTCCATTTAGTAAGGATAATTTAAATTTTCATCTGGCAACACTGATCACCCCTAACCCGTACACTGCAACCACGGATTAAAAGCGACTCTTCTTTCGTGACTGCACTGCACTGCAACAGTATCAACCTATGGTCGATTCTGCTTTATTTACGCTTAACTTTCAAAGGAAGAAATTTGAATACTATCACCTCATGCAGCATTTTTAAGTTTAATCTTTATTAAAATATCTGTGTGGTGTGAATGTGAAAAAAAAATTAAATTATAATATAAATACAGACGTTATTTTACAAGTATGGCCCTTTTAATGGCAAGTCAATATCTCGGCATCTAGGACAGATAAATGCTTTAACCTTGATATGTGAAACGGATATTGGAAAAGACCATGCTGATTCAGTTTGGGTGAATATCAAGCTGCTTCTCTGGTATACAATGCATTAAACTTGAAATGTGAGACAGATGCTAGGAAAATTATGCTTGTGAATGTTCGGTGTATATTAGATTGTAAAAGGCGCTGCTGCTGTTATGAACTTTCTGCAATTTTTTAGATAGCTATATCTTAGCATCCATTAATTAAAATTTTACCAAACTGCTTATGCAAAATCTTTATTGAAAGGAAATATGTTGATTGAATTTTTGAGCATGTTTACTCGTAGTTGGATTGTTATATAGAATTACTAATGCATACTTTCCAACATCCTAATTAATATTCTGTAGTGTTGTTAATCCTGCTCTTTTTTTTTCACACCAGTATATTTTTAGAGTAATATTTTCAAATACAATTACGATTAAAGAAGAAGGAAAATACTCTAAAAAGATACTTGTGAAAAAGAAGGCGGAGCTAACAGTACTATGGAATATAAACATTTTCGCAACCGCATGTTTTTGTCTTTTCGACAGTAAGGTTCGCATGTGGGCGTTATTCTCCAATGTTACAATTTTTCAAAACAAAATTTACTGAATTCATATTTATATAAAAAATGGATATACATTATAATCATACTCTCACTAATCAAAGTATTTGTAAAAGGACATAGTACATTGATTGTACAAATATGAATATTGTGTATATTTTTAAGAAACAAATAACATACAAATTGCAAAAGAAACGCTCACTGTTACAGATTTTCAAATGACGTGAATCTACGTCAGCGGTCGCGAAAATTTTAATTAGTATGTTGGCAAGTATGCTAATGACATAAAAATCTGATGACCATAGCGTAGGAGTCTGTAGATATTAGTTCAATTATACATGAATAACAAATAATAATAAAATTTATTAAGTGAACTTACATCATCTTTTTTTTTAATTGGTAGAAATGAGTAATTTCTTTAAATCTATACTTCTGATTATTTTTTAATTGTAAGTTAATTAATTATAGCTATTAATTAGTTTATTAAGATATTTAGGGTATGCATTTAAAAATAACAGCTTTAAATTAATCAATTAAATTTTGAATTTCATGTTACATTCTAAATTTCTCTTTTACATTTTTTATACCAACATTTGCGCAAGCCTTTTCTGACTCACTCCCATTCTTACTATAACATGTGCTATTAGAAAATATTTCATAATTTATAAGGATTAATTAATTTACTTTCATGATTTTTGTTAAATATTTATTGGTTTAACATAATAATAGAGATGTAATAATTTGAAATATCGAAGACACGGAAACCCAGCGTACAGGCCCTGACTAACGGCAGCGCATACGGGGCAAATGTCCTGGGCCCCCCTTCTACAAGGGGCCCCCTTACAGGCGTATGCAGAAATTCTGCAACCTAAAGAGCTCTTATGCCACTGCAAGGGTGCCCCCCAGAATAGGCTTGCCCCGGGGCTCCAGGTAGTCTAAGTCGGGCCCTGCCAGCGTATTTGTTTCATGTTTCTTTATTGAACAACATAGTAGTAGAAGTAGGAGTAGTTAATATGCACTATAGTAAAAGTAGAAGTATATACACAACAATTCTCCGACACTTAATTAAAACATTAAATATTTACATATATACAATTTAGTGAAACAATTTGAAATAAAGATTGAATTAATTTGAAATTAAAGTAGATTTTTTTTTTTTTTTTTTTTATGTTCTATGAATATGTAAAATAGCTTTTAATGTTCTGTGAATAGTTTTAAGTTTATTATTATTATTTTTTTTTTTTGAGATTTAATTTTATAACTGGTTTTCGTTGACGAGTTGATCTTAATGGAACTAGTTGATCTGTTTTGCTGGAACTAGAAAATTTTGGGAGTTTAGTCTTTTGTGGTTCCGTTGAGCTTGCAGATGATTGAGGTAAAGAATTAGAATCCCTAATGTTTGCACTTTGAGAAGTCACTTTCATTGGTGGTTGATGTGTCGCACTTTGAGAAATCACTTTCATTGGTGGTTGATGTCAAGAATCCTAATTTTGTGAGGCTAGCTTATCTTGATATCTGGGAATTGAGAAGTGAACTCTCTTCGGCCAGGAAAAATCTAAAGAGGGTAATACTTTTTCAACTTGACAGGGTCTTAGCTGATTGAAGTGTCGTTTGATTACATAGCCATTATCTAATTCTATTAGATACTGAAGTCGTCCAAGTTTCTCAACGACAGTGCCATATTTCCATTTGTTGGATGATGTGTAATTTCGAGATTGAACTCTTTCTCACATTTTGTAACTTTTGCAAAAATCTGGCTGTGGAACATTATTCTTGAGTCTTGGTGTTGGTTTGATTAGATCAAGTTCTGATCTTAAATTTCGTCCAAATAACAGTTCAGATGGAGTTTGTCGATTGTTGAGAGGAGTTATTCGAAATCGAAAAAGAAGTTTACACAACTTACTATGAATTGTGCCCGGATAGAATTTCATACATTTTAATTTTGTTTTGAGAATCTGTACATACCTTTCTGCTTGTCCGTTTGTGGCAGGATATCCTGGAGCAATAAGACGTTGCTGGATGCTGTTAGTTTTGCAATAATCTCGAAACTCTTTGGACTTAAATAATGAAGCATTGTCAGACACTAAAATTTCAGGTAGTTCATGTCGGCTGAAAATTTCTTTAAGGAAAGAAATTGTGCTTGCAGTAGTTGGAGATTTCTTTGTTGCAAAAATTTCAGGCCATTTCGAAAGTGCATCCATCGCAATTAAAAAATGGTGTTCCATGAATGGGCCGGCGTAGTCAATATGCACTCTTTGCCAGTTCTTTTCTGGTAGTTCCCAGATGTGGAGAGGTGCCTTGTCTGGACTCTTTTTATATTACAACATTCTCGGCAACTTTTAAAAGTATTCTCAATATCGGAATCTATGTTCTTCCAATAGCAATCATTTCTAGAAAGGGCTTTTATTTTGACAATTCCAACATGTGTTGAATGTAATTGCTTGAGCATATCAGGTTGAAGGGATTTAGGAATGATCACTCGATTTCCCCTGAACAGGATACCATCTTGAAGAGTTATAGTAGGGTCAAATATCTTCCCAAGAACAATGTCATATTTTATTTTTCTCGGTTCTGGGTCAAGCTCTGTTTCTTCTCTAATTTTCTGTGCTGTTAAGTTTTCTGCTGAAATGTAGTTGATAATGAATTGTTGGTAAGCTTGTGATTCATCAATGCAATTTATCTGATTAACTGATATTGGTAAAGGAAATCTTGAAAGATAATCTGCGTTTGAATGTTTCTCAGATTTTCTGTGTATAATTGTATAATCAAAGCTAGAATGGAAATTAGCGTACCGTAACAATCTTGACGCAGACATGACCGGAAGGCTTTTCTCTGGATGGAAGATGGTGCAGATGGCCTTGTTATCAAGAATTAAAGTAAATTTTCTTCCAAATATGTAATCATAGAATTTTTTACAGGCCCACACTGCTGCAGTTGCCTCTCGATCGAGTTGATTATAACTTTTCTCAGCAGCAGTCAAACTCCTGGATGCGAAAGCAATTGCGCGTTCAGTTCCATCAGGCATTGTATGAGATAGAACTTCTGAGAGTCCGAAGGGACTGGCATCAGTAGCTAAAGTAACTGGAAGATCAGGATTATATGGCACAAGCACTTGGTTACTGGTAATAACTGATTTCGCATTTAGAAAAGCAGCTTCACATTGAGCAGTCCATTTGAAACGACTGTTTTTGCATAAGAGGTTATTTAATGGATGAAGAACACTGGAAGCATCTGGAATAAATTTTGAATAATACATTACTAGACCAATAGATTTACGGACATCATCAATGTTTTTAGGTCGAGGTGTTCCAGAGATGGCTTTGATTTTGTCTGGTGATTTCTGAAGTCCAGCAGCGCTGATAATGTGTCCTAAATACTGAACTTTTTCTTCAAAAAATTTGCATTTTGCAAGATTGAGATGTAATTTAGATTCTCTTAATTTGTTTAACACTTTGAATAGACATTGTTGGCATTCTTGTCTGTCTTTACCTTGAATAATAATAATATCATCAAAATATGCAACAGTACCATCTAAATCTTGCACAAACTGATCTATAAATTTGTGGAATTCATTAGGAGCAGTTTTAATACCAAAGAATGGCCTTTTAGCTAAATATGTAGCACGATGGGTTGAAAGGGTTTGAATTTTGGCACGTTCATTATCGACCCTCATGTGTAAATATGCTTTGTGAATGTCTAGAGTACAGAAAAATTTTCTGTCACGCAATTTATTAAAAATGTCCTCAATTCTAGGAATTGGGTGTCGTGCATTTTGAAGTTGATTATTAACTATAACTTTAAAATCTGCACAAATACGTACAGAGCCATCTGGTTTTGATACAACTACAAGGGGTGTTCCCCATTCGGAAAAGTCAGTTTTTTCGATTATGCCTTCTGCCTCTAATTTATCAAGTTTTTGTTCAACTTTTTGTTTTAAAGCACATGGAACTGCACGAGCTTTAACAAAAACTGGCTTAGCATCTGGCTGTAATTTTAATGAACATGTATAATCAGGAATACAACCAATCTTAGATTCAAACACATCAGAGTATAAATCAATAATTTTTGAAACAGAAATATCAACACATGTGTCATTTGAAATTTGATTAAGATCATGTAAATTTATATTCAGATGCCGTATCCAATCACGTCCTAAATTGGAACTCTTTTGATTTGACACAACATATAAATCTTCATAACTAGACTTATTTTGATATGAAACATTTAATTTAACAATACCAAGTGTATTGAAAATTTGACCTGTATAACTGCGAAAAGCCACATTTGTTCTCTGAATTGGAACTTTAAGATTTAATTTTTTGAATTCATCAGCATTTATTATGCTTACTTTGCTTCCTGAATCACATTCGAATCGTTGTTCAACCCCTTTTAATTTAACTGTAGCATACATCTTATCATCATTTGCATAATCATTAGAAAACACATCCTAAATCTGATTTACAATTAAATTATCCGAATCATGCATTATGTTGTTGACAGTTTGACTGTTCACTTTATTTTTTATTAAGCTTGAAATACAAACTGAAGCCAAATGACCTTGTTTTTTGCAAGATTTGCAACGTAATTTATTGGTTAGAAAATTTTTTTGAGTTTTATTATTAGATTTTGCACAATGTAAACACAATCCTTCTAATCCAAGCTCTTTTAAATTAACACTTTTAGATTTCATGGGTGATTTTGATCTACTTTTGGCTTTGGAATTTTCATTTCTGGTTTGAGGAATACGTTTATTTTTATTAATGTTGGATATTTTATTAACAGAAGTTGAAAAGGCACTCTTGTACACTTCTTTGTTCTCAATTTTTGGAGCTTCAATGGCCAAAGCGATTTCGATTGTTTTTTCAAATGTTATATCGCCTTGTTATGATAATTTTTCTCGTATATCAGAATCGGATAAACCTCGAATAAATTGAGAACGTAATAATAAATTTAGCATCGATTTAGAACAATCATTTGAATGGCATGCAGATACGAATTCAGCATTTTTTGTGAGATCTTTAAGTGAAGAAATGAAATTTGATATTGACTCACCGGAATTCTGAAGTCTTGAAAAAAATTTATGTTGTTCTGTTAAAACATTTGTTTTTGGTGATAAATGCTGTTTGAGCAATGACAGAAGTTCATTGAATGTTTTCGTTGAAGGTAGATCAGGAGCAGTGAGACTTGGAAGTAGTTGATATTGTCTTGATCCAAGACAATTTATTAACACAAGAACTTTTCGTTCTTCGGTTTCGGCATTGTCGGCCGATAATCCTTTTAATTTGAAATAATTTTCCAGTCTCTGAGCATAACAGTCCAAAGTTTCAGATGATTCATCAAATTGATCACAAGATAAATTTTGTGTAGCAAGAACATCTTTAGTACTACGTTTCGATTCTGGAGCACTTTTGATTTTATCGACAAACTCTGGAAGAGTTGCTATTAACTCCGTAAGTTCGGCCATTTCATTTTCCTATCATCGCCAAATTGGTAAATATTTACTGGTTTAACATAATAATAGAGATGTAATAATTTGAAATATCGAAGACACAGAAACCCAGTGTATTTGTTTCATGTTTCTTTATTGAACAACATAGTAGTAGAAGTAGAAGTAGGAGTAGTTAATATGCAGTATAGTAAAATTAGAAGTATATACACAACAATTTTTAAATAACATTCATTCAATCAATCTCTGGATCGCTCTCATTTTTTACTATATTCATAATTGCCGAAATTGTAATTTATTCAGGAGTATTTTTTGACCCGCCTTTATTTCACCCCCCTTTAATTAAAAAAAAAAAAAAAAAAAAACTCCATAATATAACTTTGATTTAAAAAATAAAGAAAGAAAGAAAATAAAGAAAAATAAAGAAATAAAGAACAAATTCCTGTAAAAAATAAGTGGTATGGAATAAAGGCGGGGCTAAAAATACTCTAGAATAAATTAAAATATTGGCACGTATGCTACATCTCATAACACGGGAAATTGCTTCATAAATTATGATTGAATATCGTTTAGACAGTCATTTTATGACTCATTCTATTTATAAATATGGTTATAATTAATTACATGGGATTTCATAATTTATAAGTGATGCATTATTTTACTTTCTAAGTTTTTCCAATAGTATGCATTTATCTCCTAGCTGTGTAAATACACATTGATTAAATTATTTGTTACACTATATTACATATATGCCCTTTTTTTAGGAGGGGGTGGGGTGATGAACATTTACATTGATGTCTACGTAAATTACTTTTGTGTGAGAACATCCGATTACATTCTAAACAAACGTTATTAATATCGCTCATCATTAACACTTTCGCAACCGCATGCTTTTGTCTTTTTCACAGTAAGGTCCGCCTGTGGGCGTTGATTTCCCAAGTAACAATATTTCAAAACAAAATTTTCTGTATTCACATTTCTATTATAAATGGAGATACAATATAATTATACTTTTTTCTAATAAAAGTATTTGTATCCATAGTATATTGATTGTACAAATATTAATATTGGGTATATTCTTAAGAAATAAATGACATACAAATTTCTAAAGAAATACTGGCGGAGTTACGGGGAAAACGGAAATTGCCCACCGGCGGAGGTACAGATTTTCAAATGACGTGAATCTACGTCAGTAGTCGCGAAAGTGTTAATTAATATCAACTTCGAGGGGGAGACGGAGTGCCGAGTACCCGGGGTCAAATTAACACGACCCCACACCTCAGCGAACCAGAAGATGGTAGCAGAATAGGTGTTAATTAATATGTTGGCTAAGGCTCCTATATATACGAGCTAGCGCATCAGGCATTTTGTTGCCTTAGGGTTGCCACATGTACCCAGCGCGTTTCTCTGATAAACAAACCACAAACATTATTTTTTATCGTCTTACGTTACTTTAGAGTAACTTGTTTTATTATATTTCATAATTTTACCTAAGTAAACTATGATATGGAAGTTTGTTTAGCGATAAACTGCTATAAACATTCAAGAAGTGAATATAAAGTGTTCAGAGACCTTCTATTACTGTGTATTTGAGTTTTGACGACATTTTGTAAAAAAAAAACAGAAACCGCCCTCACAACACATCGTACTTCCACAGGATATCCTCAGAATAAAATGACATCCTGAGAATGTACTGTGAAAAAATGTGTTTATAGGAATATTATTGTCGCTTATTGCTCTTATCTTGACCGGATTAGCTTCAGATCAAGATTTCTTAAAATCATTAGGGAAGCGATAAGGATGCTAAGCGGGAATGCTGTCCTCTTCGGAGGAATGCACCGGTCGATTATTTTATTTAGGAGCTCTAATGTTGGCAAATGTGCTTTAACCAGTAGTTTTCTTTAAGGATTTTTAATAGTAAGTTTACACGATTAATTGAGTGAAAAATTATCATTAAGTATACTGGTGGAAAAAAAAAAAAAAAAAAAAAAAGCGGATCTGTAACTGCCCTACGTACTAAGCAATGGTTGCGATACTAAAGCATTGTAACTTTCTAAGGGCCGTATTCACCAAACTTCATTGATCGAGGATTAAACCACGGATCAGCAAATCCGAGAATCAAAGCTAGCACTGGATTAAATTCCTACGGTATTCACCATCAGCCGATTACGTGATCCATGGATTAACTGGAAGAGAAATAAAGGCTTCGTTTTGATTGGCCAACAACGAAGATAAACTTTATTCACAGGTTCGGCTTCAATTAACTAATCAGTCGGATTAAAAGATTAGAAAGGTTAAAAAGCAAATGGCAACACTGATACTCCTGTTTACTTAGCTTTTGTTTACGCACGAATTAAGAATCAATTTTACTTTAGAACATTTTTTAATCTGTTTTAAATATTAGTCCTTCTATGAGAACTCTAGTGGTGACTCCTTCATAGGAGCACGTGAGCACGTGAACCCACAAAATAAAAACATAGAAAGAAATAAAGTAAAATGTTAAATAAAATAATATTAAAAATATTTTCAGATTTTAATGGATTTACAGTTTGATCTGCATGTAACTCTCTCACAAGATTGTGCGAAACAGAAATGGCGCCCGGGGCAGAACAATATTTGGCACCTCCCCTTCCATCTCAAACACTAGGAAATTCTTTAACCATTTTATTTATTTTTATATTTAATTTTCAATATTTTTTATTTATTATTATTATTATTTTATTATTATTTTTATTTTTTTATTTTTTTTAGGGCACAATGTTGAAGAAATTTTTTTTTACTTATAAAAAACAATTACAAATAGGAAAAAAATTACATTTATTATTTTCGTAAAAGCAGACAGAAAGATATAAAACATTTTAAAAATTATTTTAAGAGTACTTTTCTTGCTTTCATGGAAGCAAAATCCTCGATATATATTTTTTTGCAAATTTAAAGATTGACAATCTCAATCTCCATTATTATTGTACTACATAGACTACTTTGTCTGTCTGTTGACCCATCGATGATCACAAATAAATTTTAACCAATTTTAGTTTTCTGAAGGATCTTTCAGCTGGTGGAACAGTTACTGGTACACTTAGGAAAATTCTATATGTTATTTCCATATTTGTATAATTTGCTATCAAATCGAAACGATGAATTAAACGTAACATTTCTAAATGATTTCTAAATAGAAAACATTAGCAAAACAGCGGTTGAATACCGCCATGTCAGTATTGCCAATTGGTCACGAAGAATCAGAATTAAATGAAACTAAAACAGCGCTAATATTGCGATAGCAATAGGCTTAAGAATTAAGATACTAAAATTGAAATGCAAGTTTTATAGGTAAATTTTTCTTCTACCACTTAATTTCAACCATGTGACTAATAAATCTTCATAGTTTACCAGTCACTTGTAATAGAAATTCAAAATTCTTGCTCTACAGTCTACAGTACACGGATGTAACACGGGTGCAGAATTCATACCGGTATTGGTTTACGAAATTTCTGTACCTATAATATCGTCGATTTAAGAAGTAGACAATTTTCTTACATTGATAGTGGTATGAGTTCTGAGCCCGTGTTCCATCCCTGCCACATACTTCCAACTTAACCCGGAAGTTTGTTGATCCCGCACCTTTCTGCCTATTTTATCACACCAGTCTTTTTCTAGAGTATTTTTCTTATTTAATGGTAAATATGTAGTATATTTGAAGCGAATTACCCTAAAAATTAAGTGGTGTACAAAAAGGAGCTGGAACTAATAATAAGTGACGTTCTCTCGAAACTCTATGAACCCTTTAACTGACGGAGCAAATATATGCACTCTATAAAAAAAAAAAAAAATAATAATAATAATAATAATAATAATAATAATAATAAAAATGACGCACCAAGAAGAAGTGGGGTGGGGACAAAAATTGGTAGATGGGGTGGAATGGGTGGTCCGAATGGGACAAAAATTGGCAGATGTGATGTACATGTACAAAAAACAGTTGATTACATTTCAGAAAATTTGAATGATTTAATCAAGAGAAAGGGCCTCACAAAGTAAACAAGTCAATAACGCGTTGGTCCATTTCTGGCCTTTATGTACGCAGTTATTCGGCTCGGTATTAAATGATAGAGTTGGCAGTTGTGCTCCTGTGAAGCATCGTGCCAAATTCTGTCTAATTGTTGCATTAGATTGGTAAAATCCGGAGCTGGTTGTAGGACCCTTTTAATGTTGCTCCAAACGTCCTCAGTGGAAGAGAGATCCGGGGACTGAGCTCAACGCCACTGAGCCCCCTATTAAGGGTATTTGAAGTCACTGAAGTACCAGTTGCACGTAGGATCGACGATAATGCTTGATTCCATCAAAACCTGTAAGTATGTCAATTTGTGTCCAGTTTGCATTACTCCTTCTTGGCGCGTCACTTTTTTTATTATAGAGTATATATATTCGTCTTTCTGAAGTACGCTCCTTTTGTATTGTACTGCTTACGAGTGAAACTATACGGACACGGTTTGACAATGCAATAAAATAACCTTGAAAGTGATCTTCATAGTGTTTTTGAAAGATTTACTTATATCAGAGTTGAAAGAGAACGGTGGTACTTTGAAGTGAATCTCGTAAATTTCCGTCGGCAGGTGAGAGGTTAATAAATGACATACATACCAAAAATATAGTTCGAAAACAACTACACGTGGTGACCCTGTTAAATAATGCCACTACTCGTAATAGTGAGATAATCATATGATTTCAAGATCTGAGTGCGCTCCCGACTTACTTATGAATTATCTACAACTTAAGATACACTTCGAGAATATCATAGTAAAAAAATGTGTACAGAAAGAGAAAGTGTTCCCAGAAACTTAAGCAAATTTTCCGCATCGATAAGCGTTTTGGTAACATATATTAGATATCTATAGAGGAGGGAGGAAAGTATGTTTCTAATTTATCTGTGACCACTTCCAGAAAATTGGTCATAGTAGATAAGATTTTTTTTCTTCTTCCTAGTTCATTTTCTATGTATTAGGTAAGTGTAATTAAACTAAATTAATTAAATAAATAAAAAATAGATAATTATAATTAAGAATTTTTTTTTATAAACTGAATTTTTTTTTTTTTTTTTTTTTTTAACCCGCCAGTACACGGGTGAGGAAAAGACCCAATTTTCTTCCAATGTTTGAATGTTTACAATGTAACACCCACAAAATAAAATCACACATGTGATTTTATTCACATGTAAATGCATATTTTTATGATTTACATGCATAAAAATACCAAGTATAAAATTTTACTTTTATGAAAATTTTTTTCCACAGAATATATAAAATGTTTCTCATTCTAGTAAATAAAATGGGTCTCACTGACCCAACCCGTATACTGGCGGGTTAATACTTTCCAACAAAGTTGAAAAGTGTTTATGACTCCGGTTTCGGTCTGTCTGTACATCTGTCTGCCTATGTTCGAACTCCCATAAATATTCATGGAATTGGTTGAAATTGATATAAGTTGTTCAAGTTCATTATGGGAGTTATCAAGTTCACTATGTTCCTTGTTGAAAACGGAGGAAATACCGTCACTGGTTTGTGTACAGGGGCACCCGAAATAATTTTAAAGCATTGCGCCCTATGAAAGGTGTTTCTATGATTAATATTTAAACAGTATTATTTCATGCAAATCATAAGAAAATTAACATTAATACAAAATATGCACAATAAATGCTTTTTTAGAACGTAATAATAGCATTAAGACTTACACGGCCACACAAAAATATTCAGTTACGTTAGAGGCTATAATTGGAAATTAGTGAAATTTTATTTTCGTTTGCATTAATCGTTTTTAGCACTTTCTTACTGATGTTTACGAGTGATTTTGATATGAATGCGTCAACATGTCTGTCTTTCCGTCAATATGCCCATATATATTCACAGAATTTCGTGAAAATGATATACGTCTTTCAAGTTCATTACGGGATGGGTAAATACAACGACTGGTTTATGTACAATAACACCCCAAAAAATTCCAAAGCACTGCGTTTTACGAGAGTTATTTCAATAAATCATATTTCAATACTTTTATTTTGTACAAATCATAATGAAATTGGCATTTATCATTTATGTACATAATGAATGCTTTCTATAGAGTATAGTAATGACTAGCATTAACATTTACAGGGTCACACAAAAATATTCTGTTATATTGAGTGTTACAATTAGAAATTTCTGGAATTGCATTTTCGTTTATGTTAACCGATTTCTATATTTTCGAAGAATATTCACGAGTGATTATTATTTCAGTTAGTTTGTCTGTATTTCACTTCTGTCCATTCGATGTGCGATCGTGTATGCAAAGTACATAGAATGCAACAAGTGCGTACTGTTGGAAGTGTTAATAATCTATGTGAACTGCACGATTTTTGTTCTTGTTTATTATTATTATTATTATTATTATTTTCTTTAAAAAATAATTCAATAGCGCATAAATGACCATCATTGTCATACAAATTACAAACCAAAAATCTTTCAGCATGTTTAATGGGCAAGTCGCGAGAAAAGTAATTAGCTATAAACTAGCTAACATTGGTCGACTCTGCTCAGTTGCCCATCATATATTTGTTCTCATAATTTCCCAGTGTAGCTCATACTAGGGGGCCGTGGGACGCGCTGACCACTCTAACAACGGTCCTACATGCGTCAGACGACCTCACTTCCCCGTGCTGGTTCCTGGGTAGCCGTTTCGACGGTGAGTTAACGTGGCGGTGTGGACGTGAAGCTTGGTGGGTGGACAGGTAGTCCTCCACGTCAATTGTGCTTATGCGTCTCTGGCAAGGAGGTTACAACCACTCGTCATTCGAAAAGCAATAGGTTGTGTGTTATGTTGCGGGCAGTATCGGCGGCACGGGACGTTGGTGCTGTCCTACTTGTAGCTGCAGCCTACTCTTCACCCCTGGCCTTGCTCCTCTAATAGGTTCAAGTGAGTTCCAGGACCCGGCCTTGCACTACCGCCGGAGAGCAGCTAGTTTGTTTTCGGCTTTTGGGTTCTTCCTTCCTGCGGGCTTCTCCGGGCCCGGGCCCCTGCCCGTGGGGCCGCTGGAGAGCTAGATTTCGTATGAGTCGCTAGAATAGATTTCGTATGAGAGCTAGATTTCGTATGAGCTAGATTTCGTATGAGGAAAATAATCCTAATAATATGAAAATTTCCCCTACTCTCTCATGTTAAAAAAGTTGTAAATTTTGAATAACTTAAGAAGTTTTCAAAGTAAAAATGTCGAAAACAAATATGGTTTTTGCCAGAGTTATCAGTGATATTTTAAAATTAGTTCGAGTTCTTTCCGAACATTTGTTCGTGAGATTTTTGATGCACAGATTAACAATTTAATAGACACCCTACAGACGGGCACAACATCGATTCTGTAATTCTTGAATTTCTCACTCCTCAAAATTTGTAAAAACAACAAAAAATAGAAATCGAAAATTTTCATGAATACCTAAGTTCCCCAAATCTATAATATGATGGGCAACTAAAAGGTCGTTTAAGGGGACTGAGACTTTTGCAACAACCGAGAAGTGGGAAATTTAGGTTATTGCTTTAATAGCCATATCTTTTTTAATTATGCATATATCAATATAAATTTTCTATGAGATATTAACAAGAAGTTCAAGAAATATTTGATGCAAATTATTTACTCTTATATGTTTCAGTTTTTTTATAATAGCACTGTAAACATACATATATTACATCTTCAGGATTTTTTCACTTTATTCACTTTGGTACACTTTTCTAAAAAACTAATGAAAATCTTACCTTGAAATCATGTATGATGATAGAAAATACTTTTGTTTATGTACTGAACCTATTTTATATTTTGTTATCCTTCTTTCAGAAATATAACAAAATGGCAATTTTTACTTATTAGAAATATGTATTTTTTAACACATATATTTGCTGTTTTAAAAAATATCGCAAGCTTTATACATAAAAAAAATAGGTTCACTATATGCAGAGACACTTATTTTACTTCCCTCTAAAATTTCAGAGAACTACTTTCAACAGATTTTTCACAAAGTGTACGAATATACAGAAAAATGACATATTGAGAAAAATGCAATAATTTTAAGCCCTTTAAGTTTAAATGTTCATATATAATAAAAACATTCCCGCCCCATAGTCATTTTGTCGTAAAATTCCTTTTTTTTTTTTTTTTTTTTTTTTTTGTTATTCAGATATTACACTCAAGATAATACACTCTCTGCACTTTTAACAAAAACTTTTGTGAACTGATTGCCATGGAACTTTCTTCTGCCAAACTTTTTCTGTCGAACCAAGATTTAAAAAAAAAAAAAAAAAAAAAAAATCGAAGCAATAAATTATATATATTTATAATCTGCAGAATCTGTACTATTTTTAACACGCTTTTATTAGCTTCACCTGTACGTATGTATGTATGTATGTATGTTTGTAACTTCTCTGAGAGCAAACAAAACATTTATATTGTAAAAAAGTACTTTCCCTACGTGAACGATGTATCGTTGAGGTAAGGCGCCATGCTATAAATCTAAAGGTCCAGCGTTCGACCCCCGTCAGGGGAGATTTTTTGAAAATGGTTTTTGTTTAATTCCAAGTTATTTTAATTAAAGATTTAAATGAATGTAAATATTACGGTGTGTCACTCACATGATCTTCTCTTACCCTGAATTTTAATACTAAGATAGATATTTTGTGCTTTTTAGTTCACATTTCTATAAAAGCGTGTTCTTTAATTTTTTTAAACTATAATATTATTTAAGCCACTAATTGAAAAATCGAAATTTTGAAGGTATTTCACGTCCCAATCCCCTTAAGTAAATTATGGTTCTTTTACTTTGAATTTACTTAAGATTAAAATATTAAAGGTTGGTGTAACTGTGTATAACTGTAATATAACGTAATACAATCTATGTAATGTTATATAATATACCTCTAGATTTATGTTACTCCGATGCTATTATATTTTACGTAATTTTGAAACTATTAATATTTAATTCAAAATTGTGCCAAATTACTGAACAGATCAAGACAATTAAGTTTTGAGAAAACCAGTCAGGAAAAATATAAATTTCTCCTCTTTTCATTATTCAGACCATACAAACTATTCCTTAAACCATAGAATGAAAATACTTTACAAAAATATGTCTTTGATAATTTATTTGTTAAAAGAAAAATATTTTTATGTTAAATTAGCAGGCGTTGTCCGCTTCGCTTTGGTCACTATATTTAAATTAATTCTCAAAATTACATATAATTCCTTAATATAAAAATCTCATTAAAAAAAAAAAAAAAAGTTTAATTGAAATCGATCAAAAAATCTCAGTTTTTTTCCCCTCTCTCCCCGTCCACCAGAGGAAGAAGATTCATAAAATTCCTTTATAATGTGTGTTGGGTACACATAACCAACCCATACATCAAGAAATCACATTCCAGAGATAATTTACAGCAGAGATACTATTGGAAACGTGTTTTTTACTACAGAAGGGGTTTTTGTATTTACTCCTCAAAGGAGAGGAAGGGAGATATTTCGAAAAATCACTTTATAGTGCGTGTTGGGTACTCATAGCATTTGCATATGAAAAAAAAAAAAAAATTGCTTTCCTGAGATAATTTTAAATTGAGTTACGCTTGGAAATGTGCTTTTTGCTCCCCTCCAACCAAGAAAGGGAAGGCGAAAGTTTTCTCAAAATCCATTTACAAAGTATTTTCGGCCCACTAACCAAACAATACACTGAAAAATCATCTTTCTGAGAAAAATTAAAAGAAAGTTACCACTTGAAACGTGTTTTTTACCCCCGGACATCAAATGTGGGAAAAGGAAAAGGGAAGGGGGAGGTACTCAAAATCCCATCACAGTAAGTGTTTAATGCAAATAACCAACCCACACAGCAAAATTCATGAATGCAGCTCACATAGATTTAGCAGGACAAATTTAACGTAGTAAGGTGAGAGGATCTCGAATCTGCCCCTTGTAAATAACCCCTCCCCTTAAAAAAAAAAAAAAAAAAAAAAAAAAAAAAAAAAGTTTTCTCCTTCCTCCCTTAAAATCGAAAAATTTGTTTCTGTTTATTTATGTATTCATTTACTTATTTTTTGCATTTTAGTCTAGTCTTCCCATGTGACCCCATCATTGTGAAGCAAATTGGAGTCGAGTATGCTCTCAAATGAGTTTTTGCCGTCCGCCCCCAGGGAAGAAATAGAATTTTACATAATCCGTGTTAGTGTGTGCCAGGGCTCTAGAACAACCTTCACGCCAAAATTTGTGACCAGCCTCACACATAATAGCCACAGTAGTGTTGACTCACTGGTAAATGTACTCTTCTATATGTATAGATTTATAAGGAAAGGTTATGTGAAATCACATTTTGCCCCCCGCCCTTTCTTGGAGACCGAAATAAAATTCCAGAAATTTACATTAGGTGTTTTTGTTTGTTATATTTAAAAGCAAATATCATACCGATATCTGTTCTTTCCTTTGAAATATGAACTAAAAGTCCCCGCCCGTGGTGGGTGAGAGGGGGGCAGGGGGCATTTAAGGGGGGCACTTTTCAGTTTTTATTAAATATCTTAAAAACTATCACATTTAGAGAAAAAATGTTCGTTACAAAATTAATCTACGTAAAATTTCCTACAAAAATGTATACTAGATTTTGTTTGTATGATCAATAGCTTAGAAGATATAGGGGGATGAAGTAACACATTTTCTTGAAAAATTCTTTTTTGCAATAGTAAAATCAACTAAACTGTGTAATTAAAAGGGTTCTGTTCAGATATTTTCTAATGTACAAAACAAATATATGCATAGGGAATATTCAAGGATAATACACCATGTTTTGTACATTTTAAATAATTTTAAGGTTAGTAGGCACAAGTTGTGGTTTAGGTAAAATTGCTTTTTAATCCCTGACTTAAAACAGGGGTGTTATAAATTTTAATCCTTTGTTTGTCTTTATACTTGTAGTCATTTCATTTTAACATTTTTTTTCCTTCTGGGGAGTCATTTCAGGCAGTTTATTAATCTGCTATTGGGTTTATTATTCTGCTTTGAAGGGATTTTTCTATTATCTAAAGAAAGTTATGAATTTCTTTTTAAAAAAGCAAAAAGTTTTAAACTTATCTGTAAAAAAGTTGCTTACAATACCCTGTTTCTGATACATTATTTTATTACAGATTCATGCGAAGTGAAGTATCTCATAGCTCAGAGCTGTCAACATCTATAATTTATTCCAGTGTATTATTAGTACCACCCTCTTTTCGTACTTTTACTACTTTTTTATAAGAGTAGTTCTCTTCCTGTTTAATCTTAGTTACAAACTCAGTAAAATTACTCAAGAAAATATGTAAGGGAGGAAAAGTGGCATTACTATGATTGATCCGCCATAAATTAAAATAGTTGGAAAATTTGCATATTTTTAATATGTCCTCCCTTTTATTATTATTACTATTATTATTCCGAAATGGTAAATTTATTATATAATTTTAATAAAAAATATAACATTTATTTAATATTTAGATATAATTAACATCAAAGTTTAAAAATAAATTGGACGATAAGTGTTAAAATTAAATTTCCTCCAAATGCTAATTTTTTTCATCAGCACTTGTCAAGTTATTTGTATACACCCACTCCTCAAATAAAATATATTGTACAGTACAAAATCTTGATCGTAAATATATTATACTGCTCTACAAGTGTATTTTATTGTGTTTTACGTCAGAATGCGTTGTCCTTTCTGTAAATTAACCTTTTTATTTCTCTTTGATGTGTTCACACCACCCATTTCGTGTAGCCACACCCGCTAAGGAGTCAGAGTAAGGTATCTATCAAGTCGGTATTTGCTGGTTTAACATTGATTATTTATTACAAAATTAAATTTATTAGATAAGTTTGATGTGAAAACATATCAAAAGAGATTAGTTGTTTGATTTAACAATTTAAAAGAATACAGAGCTAACAGTATTGAATTTAAATATAGTCCATTTTATTTACTGTGTTTTCACGAATATACATTTGCATACATGTATTAGGTACTTGTTTTTACTTGTCCATTTGTTTCAACAATCAATTATGTGTATATTAATAAGAATGGATTTTTTTTTCTCTTTTTTAATGCTAGAAAATATTAAATTAATAATAATAATATGATTATATATAATTTCTATTTATAGTTTTGAATCGTAGGGTAAAAATATTTTAACGTAGGGAATGTAGTGATTTATTCTCCATTTAGTAAGGATAATTTACATTTTCATCTGGCAACACTGATCACCCCTACCCCGTACACTGTATCAGAAACAGTATCAACCTATGGTCGATTCTGCTTTGGATTTATGTTTCACTTTCAAAGAAAGAAATTTGCATGCAATCACCACATGCAGCATTTTTAAGTTGAATCTTTATTAAAATACCTATCAGGTGTGAATGTGAAAAAAAAATTAAATTATAATATAAATACAGACGGTATTTATCATTGCAAAGTAGAATTACAAGTATGGCCCTTTTAATTGCAAGTCAATATCTCAGCATCTAAGACAGATAAATGCTTTAACCTTGATATGTGAAGCGGATATTGCAAAAGACCATGCGGATTCAGTTTGGGTGAAGATCGAGCTGCTTCTCTGGTATACAATACACTAAACTTGAAATGTGAGACAGATGCTAGGAAAATTATGCTTATGAATGTTCGGTGTATATTAGATTGTAGAAGGCGCTGCTGTTATGAACTTTCTGCAATTTTTGATAGCTATATCTTGGCATCCATTAATTAAAATTTTACCAAACTGCTTATGCAAAATCTTTATTGAAAGGAAATATGTTGATTGCATTTTTCAGCATGTTTACTCGTAGTTGGATTGTTATATAGAATTACTAATGCATACTTGCCAACATCCTAATTAATATTCCGTAGTATTGTTAATCCCGCTCTTTTTTTCACACCAGTAAATTTTTAGAGTAATATTTTCAAATACAATTACGATTAAAGAATAAGGAAAATACTCTAAAAAGATACTTGTGTGAAAAAGAAGGCGGATCTAACAATACTATGGAATATAAACACTTTCGCAACCGCATGTTTTTGTCTTTTCGACAGTAAGGTGCGCATGTGGGCGTTATTCTCCCATATTTCATTTTTTTTAAAACAAAATTTACTGAATTTATATTTATATAACAAATGGATATACATTATAATCATACTCTCTCTGATCAAAGTATTTGTATCCGTAGTACATTGATTGTACAAATATGAATATTGTGTATACTATTTTTAAGAAACAAATAACATACAAATTGCAAAAGAAACGCTCACTGGTGGAGTTACAGATTTTCAAATGACGTGAATCTACGCCAGCGGTCGCGAAAATGTTAATTAGTATGTTTGCAAGTATGCTAATGACATAAAAATCTGATGACCATAGCATAGGAATCTGTAGATATTAGTTCAAATATACATGAATAACAAATAATAATAAAATTTATTAAGTGAACTTACATCATCTTTTTTTTTTAATTGGTAGAAATGAGTAATTTCTTTAAATCTATACTTCGGATTATTTTTTAATTATAAGTAAATAATTATATCTATTAATTAGTTTATTAAGATATTTAGGGTATGCATTTAAAAATAAGAGCTTTAAATTAATCAATTAAATTTTGAATTTCATGTTACATTCTAAATTTCTCTTTTACATTTTTTTATACCAACATTTGCGCAAGCCTTTTCTGACCTACTCCCATTCTTACTATAACATGTGCTATTGGAAAATATTTCATAATTTATAAGAATTAATCAATTTACTTTCATGATTTTTAAATAACATTCATTCAATCAATCTCTGGATCTGTCTCATTTTTTACTATATTCATAGTTGCCAAAATTTTAATTTATTCAGGAGTATTTTTAGACCCGCCTTTATTTCATCCCCTTTAATAATAAAAAAAAAAACCTCCAAAATATAACTTCGATTAAAAAAAAATAATAATAAAAGAAAGGAAAGAAAGAAAATTTCCTGTAAAAAATAAGTGGTATGGAATAAAGGCGGGGCTAGAAATACTCTAGAATAAATTAAAATATTGGCACGTCTGCTATATCTCATAACACGGGAAATTGCTTCATAACTAATGATTGAATGATAAATATCGTTTAGACAGTCATTATATGACTTATTCTATTAGGTCGTTGCAAAAGTTCGTGCGGACGCGGATCATTTTATTGCCTCCAAAGACGAGAGCTTCTATCGCCGTGGTATACATTTGTTACCGGAAAAATGGGCAAAGGTTTTAGAAAGTAATGAAGAGTATTTTGATTAAAAATTGTCATTTGATTTGATGTATTTTTATGAAATGAAGCAATAAAAAACCGCACGAATTTATGCAAAGACCTAATATTTATAACTATGGTTATAATTAATAACATGGGATTTCATAATTTATAAGTGATGCATGATTTTACTTTCCAAGTTTTTCCAATAATATGCATTTATCTCCTAGCTGTGTAAATACACATTGATTAAATTATTTGTTACACTATATTACATATATGCCTTTTTTTTAGGAGGGGGGGGGGGTGATGGTGGAGGGGTGATGAACGTTTACATTGATGTCTACGTAAATTACTTTTGTCTGAGAACATCCGATTACATTCTAAACAAACGTTATTAATATCGCTCATCATTAACACTTTCGCAACCGCATGCTTTTGTCTTTTTCACAGTAAGGTCCGCCTGTGGGCGTTGATTTCCCAAGAAACAATATTTCAAAACAAAATTTTCTGTATTCACATTTCTATTATAAATGGAGATACAATATAATTATACTTTTTTCTAATAAAAGTATTTGTATCCATAGTATATTGATTGTACAAATATTAATATTGGGTATATTCTTAAGAAATAAATGACATACAAATTGCTAAAGAAATACTGGCGGAGTTACGGGGAAAACGGGAATTGCCCACCGGCGGAGGTACAGATTTTCAAATGACGTGAATCTACGTCAGTAGTCGCGAAAGTGTTAATTAATATGTTGACAAATGTGCTTTAACCAGTAGTTTTCTTTAAGGATTTTTAATAGTAATTTTACACGATTAATTGAGTGAAAAATTATCATTAAGTATACTGGTGGAAGAATCAGAAAAAAAAAGGCGGATCTGTAACTATCCTACTTAATAAGCAATGGTTTCGATACTGAAGCATTGCATCTTTCTAAATCTGTTTTAAATATTAGGCCTTCTATGAGAACTCTAGTGGTGATTCCTTCATAGGACCACATGAGCACGTGAACCCGCAAAAGAAAAACACAGAAATAAAGTAAAATGTCAAATAATATAATATAAAAAATATTTTCAGATTTTAATGGATTTACAGTTTGATGTGTATGTAACTGTCTCACAAGATTGTGCGAAACAGAAATGGCGCCCGGGGCAGAACAATATTGGCACCTCCCTCCCATCTCAAACACCAGAAAATTCTTTGACCATTTATTTATTTATTTAATCAATTTATTTATTTTATTTATTTATTTATTTATTTATTTATTTTTTTTTTTTTTTCGGGGCACAATGTTGAAGAAATTTTTTTTACTTATAAAAAACAATTACAAATAGGAAAAAAATTTCATTTATTATTTTCGTAAAAGCAGACAGAAAGATATAAAACATTTTTTAAATTATTTTAAGAGTACTTTTCTTGCTTTCATAGAAGCAAAATCATCGATATATTTTTTTTCCAAATTTAAAGATTGCACAATCTCAAACTCCATTAGTATTGTAGTACATAGACTACTTTGTCTGTCTGTTGACCCATCGATGATCACAAATAAATTTTAACCAATTTTAGTTTTCTGAAGGATCCTTCAGCTGGTTCAACAGTTACTGGTACACTTAGGAAAATTCTATATGTTATTTCCATATTTGTATAATTTGCTATCAAATCAAAACGATGAATTAAGCGTAACATTTCTGAATGATTTCTTTTTCTAAATAGAAAACGTAAGCAAAATAGCGGTTGAATACCGCCATGTCAGTATTGCCAATTGGTCAAGAAGTGTCAGAATTAAATGAAACTAAAACAGCGCTAATATTGCGATAGCGATAAACTTAAGTTAGTAAAATTGAAATACAAGTTTTATAGGTCAATTTTTCTTCTACCACTCAATTTCAACCATGTGACTAATAAATCTTCATAGTTTACCAGTCACTTGTAATAGAAATTCAATTCTTGCTCACAGCTGCCATTAAATGTTCAGTCACATATATGTCTTTTATCTAACAGTGTCAATGCTTATTATTATTTATATAATTTCAATATTAAACGTCGATTTAATAATAAGTACTAATATTTTTAGAATCACAGTGTAGAATAGAACCTTGATAATCCGTCATAAAAAGACAGGGGAATTTGAAAATTACACATACCTAGAAATAATAATGTTAATTCTAAATAAATTCGGGTACACGTGTTCTGTTTTACGAAAGTTTTGATCTAGGCTCTAAATTTATTTATTTCCTGCATTTTTACTTCCATTACCCTGCTGCATAGGTAATGAGATTGTTGTATTCGGTCAAAAAAACTCCATATCAAATTTTCACCTGATTTTCATGTTTTTCTTCAAGGTCTCCTACCCCCCCCCCCCCTCCCTCCAAAAAAATAAATAAAATAAAAAAAAAAAAAAAAAAATTTTTTTTTGGTAATTGGTCAGTGTTTGTGTATGTGTCTGGGGAATCTTTTGACTATCATATCTCCGAAACTAAAAAAAGGTAGAATGAAGAAACTTTGAATTGAGACAGGTCTGGTGTACAGATGATTTTTCCTACTTTTGGTGAAAATTGGAAAACCAGAAGTGGGACTATAAGTCCGCATCCCTAAAACGGCCCTAACAGTTTTCTTCAAAGTTGATATATAAACACCTTATCAGATGTCATTTCGTCTGTATTAGTTGATTAGTTTAGGAAAATTTTATAGACGTCCTTTGTAAGTAAGTCAATTTTATGTCTCACAAGTGCGTTCCTTTAAAAACAGCTGTACAGATTTTCTTTCAAACTCGCCATAGTAACTTCCTTTCAGACATCCTTGTAATTGATGTTTTCTGGTCAACAAATGAGTAGGCCAAGTTTTGGTGAAAGTCGTTATTTCAAAAACGGCCCTAACGATTTTCTTGAAAACCGCCACATAAACTCTTTTTTTAGATATCTTTTTTACATGTATTGTGTGGTTATTAATGCCGTTATTACCGTAAAATTAACAATCATCCTGATTAGGTAGGTGAGATTTAGATCTCGGAAAAAGGTGTTTCAAAAAACGGCTATACCGATTTTTGTTAAACTCGCTATGTAAACTCTGTTTCATGTGTGTTTACACATAATATTAGTTTTCTATTGCAGAAAAATTATTAGGTTTCTAATTTGTTAACTCAGTTTTATATCTTTTGATATATATATATATATATATATAATGCATATAGTGGGTAATGGAAATAATGTGGTTGTTACTCACCAGATATTTTTATTTATTTATTTATTTATTATTTTATTTTATTATTTTATTTATTATTTTAATTTTAATTTTATTTTTTCAGTTAGACGAATAAAATGGTTACTCTGTCAGCTAAATACAGAATATACAGAAGATTATAATTTCAAATTCTTCTCTCATTCAGGATTTTTTTTTTTTTTTTTTTTTTTTTAAGTAATTTTATTTTGAATTAATTTTTTCTTTATCTTATCTATACACATATCCAATTTGATGAGTAGAAACTGATGACAGGAAAGGCATTGATTTACATTTTTCTTACAAGTCTGAATCAATATATGGATAAAATTTATTTTTCGTATTACTATTTTTCACCATACATTCTTAAACGGAAACTCTCTCTCTCTATATATATAATATATTATTATTATTATTAGTAGTAGTAGTAGTAGTACTTACTATATCCGTCTGAAATACTGGTTTCGTAAAAATTACTGACTTCCAGTTTACAATGAATTTATATATTTTGAAATGACCTATGAATATGATTTGATCATTATTGTGTGCCATTTTAAGATATTTGTACCAACATTTTTTAGAATGTATAGAATGTAGGTACTCTATGTGACGTAGAAATGCATGGAATTCCACCAAATGTTACTTGGTTTGACCTTGGCATAAACTGGGGTTGGTTAGAATTTGGTACATATCATCCAGTAGGTGGCGTTGCTATTCTGCACTTTTCCTCTTTTACTGGAAGGTTATGTATATGTGCTTCAAACATTATATTTAAAATAGCTGTTAGAAAACAAAACTATGTTAATTTAATTCAGGTGCATATCCACCGACAGGGGGTGCTTTTATGCTGCAATTTTCACTAGTTACTGGAAAAACTATCTCAGCTTCTATAGTGTATGAATGCACTAAAATTTATATGTGAGATGGGTATCAGTGCCTGATTTAAGGCAGGGCATTCGGGGCACGTGCCCTGGGCCCTAACAGTAAAGGGGCCCCCAAAAATTTCATCATACATTTTAAAAAATAGTTAAAATGAAAAATTTCCATATTTTGCTATAATGATATCGTTGTTTTGTGTTTTTCGTCAATGGATGGAGGAATTACTGCACTGTTTTATAAATCGGCGTGATGATCTTTCAAGGAAACTATCAACTCATTAGAAAAATTGCAATATTTTCGCTAAACGCAAATATAACTACATACTACCAATACTTGCATTCCAAACTTTTACAGGCTAAGTAATCCGAGGCACGCACCGCAATTCAGATACATGGGGGCGACTTACGTCGATCCGATAGACAACCCACGGATCTTGTTTAGCCTTACTCTTACCAACAAAATGAAAAGTGAAGTGAACTTTTAGACGGCTGAATCGGAAATAAGCGGTTTGTTTTGTTTATTGTAACATTAAAGTATGAGAAAAAAGGGCCCATTGAACAAGAGTGCCCTGGACCTCCAAGGGAGTAAATCGGTCCCTGATGGGTATTATGAAAAACTACAATAGCTTAATTTGGTAGGTAGGGCTGCTGTACGGCAGTTTTTCTCACTTTCGTAAAGGCCAAATCAGCTTCCATTGTATACAAGCGTACCAAACTTCAAATGTGAGATGGCTTTTGTGAAAAAACTTCTGATTCAATTTGGTTTCATATCAGCCTATAGGTTGCACTGTTATACAGCCCTTTTCAGACTTTACGAAGTTTTTCTGCCAATTAATATTCTAGAATTATACAGTTTTAGAAAAAAAAAAAGGTTTTTTTTTATAACCAAAGCATACTATTTTACACTTGAACTTACTATATTTTATACTATGAAAGGTTATATCTTAATATGAATTTAAAAACCATTCCTGCAAAGAGTTATTTTTACATCTGAAGGCTTTCAGGTGATTAGTATATCGTAAACAGCGTTCCCAACTTTTTTAATTTATTCACGGGCATTTTTAGCCCTGCTTTCTTTTCGCACCAGGAATTTTGTAGATTATGTCTCATTAATATGTGACATCGATTAAATAAGTAGAAAATCATTTTTCAAAATTTCCGGTATGAAAAAGAGGCGGGGCTAAAAATGCTCGTGAATAAAGTATAAAAGTTGGGAATGCTGATCGTAAATCTGAACTTAAAAACTATTAAAATTTTAAGATATTCCTATTGCGCTGAATTAAACTAAATTTTAATTTTTCTGAGTAATAAAAGTGATTTTTCTTCAAAATGGTCTAAAATATCTACACACATCTGAGACAAATTAGTCATGAAAAGATAGCATTTAGATGATATTATTCGAAGTTTCATGGACTGGCAATTTCTTTACTCGATTATCAGGGGGAAAACGGCCAAAGTTCCCAGTCAAACTTAAACTTCCATTTACTTATTCTGTTTTTCGGAACTTATACTTAGATATGTCGATCTGCATTTTGAGCGCCACTATATTATATACATTTGATCTTGGGTTCGTCCGTTTGAGCATGCAACTTGTGTGCCTACTCCTACCACCCTACACCAGATTAACGGTGTTTCAATCTTATTTTCGCTTCTGAACGAAACCATGCCTCTACCTTACATTATGCCGCCTTCTTGAAAGCGGTATTTGGAAGAAAAATCTTTCTTTTTAAAAATCTGGTGATGGATTCATTGCAACTAATGACAAGAGACTTTAAAAAAAACTTTACGTTAAAAATTCTAATTTCTAAAAGAAAATTTTAAGAAAGATTTTTGTGATTTTGGTGCCCGGGCCAGTAGCATCCTCACCCCTCCCTTCGCTCGGCATCACTCTCTTATACCTGCTAATATTTATAATTTATTCTGGATTACTGTTAGTCCCGCCTTTTTTTTCCGCACCACTATGATTTTAGAGAAATGTTCTACAGTTACATGGATGGAACACGGGCGCAGAATTCATACCGGTATTTGTTTACTAAATTTCTGTACCTGTAATATCGTCGATTTAAGAAGTAGAAATTTTTTTTACATTGATAGTGGTATGAGTTAAGAGCCCGTGTTCCATCCCTGCCACATACTTCCAACTTAACCCGGAAGATTGTTGATCCCGCACCTTTCTGCCTATTTCATCACACCAGTATTTTCTAGAGTATTTTTCTTCTTATTTAATCGTAAATATGTATATTTGAAGAGAATTACTCTAAAAATTATGTGGTGTACAAAAAGGGGCGGGAATGAATAATAAGTGACGTTCTCTTGAAACTCTATTAACCCTTTAACTGCTCCGAGCATATACAGTAACCGCTGCTTAATAAATTCACTGGTTAATAAAATCAGCCGCTTAATCTGATCAAATTGCCAGGACCGGATTCAAATCAATACAAACTACTTTTAAAGCCACCGCTTAATAAAATCAGTATCGCCGGTTAATAAACTCAAAAATATCTACTCAGCAGCAAAAAATATCATTTATACACACTCAAAAAATTTTATTTGCATTGCGATTTTTTTTTTTTTTTTAGAAAAAGAAATTAAAACACAAATTTTATTTGCATTGCGATTTTTTTTTTTTATAGAAAAAGAAATTAAAACACAACAAACCCTCCTTTATCGCTCATTGTCGAAGATTTGCAGCACAGTTACAAATTAAACACGCCCCATAACTTATCTCCGAAACAATTTCAAGGAATGTATTCTTGAAAGCGCAGTAATAAGTTAGAAATTTGCTTTGAAATGTTTTTTTTTTTTTTTTTTTAATTATTAAAAGGCAATTTCTAGTTCTTATTTTGAAATTACTATAATTAATAAGGTTTAAACGGAAAGATTTTAAATTTACAAAAACAGCTCGAACTTTTGGCAAAGTAATGATGATTTTCCTTAAAGTAAAGCTCATGGGAATTTGGAATGCGTTTAATTTACTTATACAGAAGATACAATTAATTAATTATTTCTCAAAAGTTAATATTGTTTACTAATTCCATTATTCGTTACCTTTTGAAGTTTTTTTTTCCAAATTCAGGGAAGTAATACCTTTTCCTTAAGTGCAGGAACGTTCGCAGGATTTAAAAATCAGCCGCTTAATAAAATCACTTTGGTTCAGACCGAATGTGATTTTAATAATCGGCGGGAACTGTATATATATTCGTCTTTCTGAAGTACGCTCCTTTTGTATTGTACTGCTTACGAGTGAAACTACGGACACGGTTTGACAATGTAATAAAATAACCTTGAAAGTGATCTTCATAGTGTTTTCGAAAGATTTACTTATTTCAGAGTTGAAAGTAAACGGTGGTACTTTGAAGTGAATCTCGTAAATTTCCGTCGGCAGGTGAGAGGTTAATTAATCATAGATATAGTAATTTATATAGATCTATCATCCCCATGTTAACGAGCGAAGATTTTTGATGCCGAAAAAAAGTTTTGGCATCAGCCATTAGAGAGTTAAAACTCGAAAACAGTAATAGAATAGAATAGTAATGAATTTTAAAAATGTCGAAATATTGCATAAATATATGAAAAGAAATGGGGCAGGTTCCATAAATAAGATATATTCAAGTAATTTATAAAATATGTAATTTTTATAATGTTGTTATTATTATGAGATAATTACTATTTTCATATTTAATGGAATACTTTCTTTTAATTTTAATATTTTTTAATATTTTATATTAGTAAGTAATATGGAATTCTCAAAATTCTTTTAAATTTAGCTAGTAGCCGCGAAAGTTTTAATATATAACTAGTATGTTGCGGCCACCACAAGACTTTCTTCCATATATAATCCCATACAAATTTACGCAATGCAAATAATTTATTAAAATTATTTTCATGATGAATGCAGACGATTTTTATCTCAAAGAAGTATAATAATAATAAATGCCGAAAGAAAGACAGTTTTGTACAGACATTAGTATACTAGAGTATACTAAAAAAAAAGGGGAAAAGAAAACGAAAAGAAAGAAAGAAAAAGGGGTATCTGGAGTTTTTCATTCTCTTTTAGTGCATAAATTTTATTTGCTAAATTACCTATGTATTTTCCCGTGTATATTCACTCGGGGAAATACATCCATAAGAGAGTAAAATGGCCGTCTTTTCCCCTCTCAATGATCAATCAATGCCTTATATTACTATATCTATGTAATTAATGACATACATACCAAAAATATAGCTCAAAAACAACTACACGTGGTGACCCTGTTAAATAATGCCACTACTCGTAATAGTGTGATAATCATATGATTTCAAGATCTGAGTGCGCTCCGGACTTACTTTTGAATTATCTACAACTTAAGATACACTTCGAGAATATCATACTAAAAAATTGTGTACAGAAAGAGAAAGTGTTCCCAGAAACTTAAGAAAATTTTTCGCATCGATAAGAGTTTTGGTAACATATATTAGATATCTATAGAGGAGGGAGGAAAGTATGTTTCTAATTTATCTATGACCACTTTCAGAAAATTGGTCATGGTAGATAAGATATTTTTTTTTTCTTCCTAGTTCATTTTCTATGTATTAGGCAAGTGTAATTAAAATAAATAAATAAATAATAGATGATCATAATTAAGAATTTTTTTTATAAACTGAATTTTTTTTTTTTTTTTTTTTTTACCCACTAGTACACGGGTAGGGGAAAAGACACAATTTTCTTTCAATATTTGAATGTTTACAATATAACACCCACAAAATAAAATCACACAATAAAAATACGAAGTATAAAATTTTACGTTTATGATATTTTTTTTCCACAGATTATATAAAATGTTTCTCATTCTAGTAAATAAAATGGGTCTCACAGACCCAACCCGTGTACTGGTGGGTTAATACTTTCCAACAAAGTTGAAAAGTATTTATGACTCCGGTTTCGGTCTGTCTGTACATCTGTCTGCCTGTGTTCGAACTCCCATACATATTCATGGAATCGCTTGAAATTGATATAAGTTGTTCAAGTTCATTATGGGAGTTATCAAGTTCACTATGTTCCTTGTTGAAGACGGAGGAAATACCGTCATTGGTTTGTGTACAGGGGCACTCGAAATAATTTTAAAGCATTGCGCCCTATGAAAGGTGTTTCTATACTTAATATTTAAACACTATTATTTCACGCAAATCATAAGAAAATTGACATTAATAAAAAACATGCACAAGAAATGTTTTTTATAGAATGTAATAATAGCATTAAGATTTGCACGGCCACAAAAAAATATATAGTTACGTTAGTGGCTATAATTGGAAATTGCTGAAATTTCTTTTTTGTTTGCATTAATCGTTTTTAACGCTTTCTACTGATGTTTAAAATGATTATGATATGACTATGTCAACATGTCTGTCTTTCCGTCAATATGTCCATAAGTATTCACAGAATTTAGTGAAAATGATATATGTCTTTCAAGTTCATTACGCGATGCTCCCAATTTAAAATGGGGTAAATACAACGACTGGTTTATGTACAGTTACACCCAAAAAAAATTCCAAAGCACCGCGTTTTACGAGAGTTATTTCCATAAATCATATTTTCTTGCTTTTATTCTGTACAAATCATAATGAAATTGGCATTTATCATTTATGTACATAATGAATGCTTTCTATAGAGTATAGTAATGATTAGCATTAACATTTACAGAGTCACACAAAAATATTCTGTTACATTGAGGGTTACAGTTAGAAATTTCTGGAATTGCATTTTCGTTTATGTTAAGCGTTTTCTATATTTTCGAACAATATTCACGAGTGATTATTAATTCAGCTAGTTTGTCTGTCTGTATTTCACTTCTGTCTATTCGTTGTGTAATCGTGTATGCAAAATACATAGAATGCAACAATGCAACAAGTGCGTACTGTTGGAAGGGTTAATAGTCTATGTGAAATGCACGATTTTTTGTTCTTGTTTATTATTATTATTATTATTTTCTTTAAAAAATAATTCAATAGCGCACAAATGACCATCATTGTCATACAAATTATAAATCAAAAATCTTTCAGCGGGCTTAATGGGCAAGACGCGATTAAAGTAATTAGCTATAAACTAGCTAACATTGGTCGACTCTGCTCAGTTGTCCCTCAAATATTTGTTGTCATAATTTCACAGTGTAGCTCATACTATATATCTGTTTGAAAAAATAAGTCTACTGATTACTCGGCAAGTTCACAGAATGAAATGCCCCACCCAGTAGGTTATTCTCCCTTCCCTACCATACATTTATTATATACTAATTTGCTGTTTAATTTTATCAGGGAGAGTTTCATACTTCAGTTTTCATGCGACTCCATAGTATTTCCAGTCCAATAATTCCCATAGTAGAAGTTTATGTGAAATATTGCCCTGTAACGTCATGTTTAAAAAACCTGCAAAATTTCGATACTTTTTGAAGATTTGAAGTAGAATGTCCAAAATCTGCCCAATTATGTTCATATCAGCATCATAAATAATTTTTTGAAACTGCTTCAACAATTTAGCGATGAAAATAATCCTAATAATCTGAATATTTCCCCTAGTCTTTCATGTTAAAAAAGTTGTAATTTTTGAATAACTTAAGAAATTTTCAAAGTAAAAATGTCGAAAACAAATAGGGTTTTTGCCAGAGTTATCAGTGATATTTTAAAATTAGTTCGAGTTCTTTCCGAACGTTCTTTTCGTGAGATTTTTGATGCACAGATTAACAAATTAACAATTTAATAGACACGCTGGAGTCGAACACAACATCGATTCTGTAATTCTTATATTTCTCACACCTCAAAATGTATAAAAACAACAAAAAATAGAAATCGAAAATTTTAATGAATACCTAAGTTCCCCATACGCATACCTATAATATGATAGGCAACTAAAAGGTCGTTTAAGTAAATTATGGTTCTTTACTTTGAATTTATTTAAATTTAAAATATTAAAGGTTGGTGTATATATGAAGTTTGGTGTAACTGTATATAACTGTAATATTATGTAATGCAATATATTCAGGCTCCTGCCTTTTTCAGATCCACAAGATCATCCGTCTCCTCTCAAATCTAGAGGTAATATCCCTGTCCTGTTCTCCGCTCCTGGCCTCGAGAGAGGGGGCGTCAACACCCCCTCATGCATTCAGGCCCTCATAGGCTCCCAGGGTTCTAGACCACACCTAAGAACTTTCGCCGGCCAGTCGCTTGATCGTTAGCTTGGCGCCATCATGTCGGCCCCTCCTTGATGAATGCGCTGGACATCGGAAGCATCAAACGACAGCGTGAAATCGGGATTCAATGTAGTCGGTAACACTCTAAGAGCAGGTTACCCTCCAAATCCTTTCACCAGTACAGACATCGTGTCTCTGCTGTCAATCAAGTCCTTGAGATCCCGATACAAGATTCCGTGAAGAAAGGGGGATCATCACAACGGTTTGACAGTCGGACAGACGTACGAACAGTCAGGAAACGTAGTCGTAAATACTGTTCAATTTTGATAGGAAGTGTTTAAAAAAAAGGTAGCTACTACAGATTACTACTGCTGAAGACGAATATTATGTTTTCGGCTTCGTACATAGATCAGCACAGTTTTTGTTAACTTAGTATTAAAGCTCTAGCTCAAAAACTAATGCACGGAATGTCATACAAATTTATCTGCAATTACATCTTGGCAATATTTAGTGCCTATCAACTTTTGGGGAAAATCGCCCAAAACGCGAGGTGCCATCGGGATTTTTCAGAATTTTTAACATGGCAGTATAGGACAAAATTTTCTATAAATGTGCATAATGAGGATTACTTTTGACCAATAACTGTGAAATTAAAAAAATATATTTATAACAGATGTAGTTAACCAAGAAAAATGTTTTGTATAAGTAGGCTTATCTTCTGGGGGGGGTGTTCATACAGACATTAAATTTTAAATATGTGTATATAAAAAACGAAGAAAAAAAAGAATTAAAACAAAAAACTTTAAAAAATCCTGAAAAAAAAAAAGAAAGAAAAAAGAAAGAAAGAAAAAGAAGAAAGGTCTTTACTTAAATGTCGTCACTAGTGTATAAAATTGACTTTTTTTTCAACATTTTAGTGTAATACATCAGTGAAATAAAATTCGTTCTCACACATCGTGGAAAATAAGTTTAATAAATAATTGTACTGCGCTAATTTGTGTGATGAAAATACAGAAGGAAGTTTTGTGATGGTCATAAAATACTATTTACTTTCTACACATACATACAGTCGGTAACAAAAGTGTCCGAACACTAGCAAAAATTCCTCCGTAAAAAAAGTACAGTTAATACGGTTTTGTTAAGTAAATCCTTGTCGAATCTTGTTCTTAGTCAGTCTAAGAACATGATTCGATAAGGATTTATTTAACAAAATCGTATGAAGTGTACTTTTTTTACATAGGAATTTTTGCTAGTGTTCGGACACATTTGTTACCGACTGTACGTAAGAAAAATATTGTAACCGTGACAAAAAATGTGAGTTTGAGATTTTCAAAGATCATTTTTATTAAAGACTTTTTTTACTTTCTTTTAACCATAGGGTCGAGAAAGTATTGTTTTAGAGTCAAATTTTCGAACGTGAGTTTTTGTTATATTTACACGTTCTGAGGTCCCCTGAATATGAAAATCATGTTTTTAGCGAATGGTCTGTGTGTCTGTTATCAGCATATCTCAAGAACAAATAGTAACAGAAATTCCAAACTCGGTATTCTAAATGTGTATCATATAAGGATGCTACAGTAAGCATTTTGTTGAGATGAAGCAAATGGTTCGTGTACAGGGACACTTAAAAGTATTCAAATACATTACGTCTATGGGGGAAATTGCAGGTAAGTAGAGTTTAACATCTATAGACTGCACTAAACCAAATGAAAGGACTATATATTTTTTGTAATAGAGATAGTCAACTGGGGAAAAAAGTTTGTGTATGTAGGAGCCGCCTCGCTTCCCCCCACCCCGTGGGGGGAAGTTCCCCCTCGACGGGAGTAAATTTTCATGATGGTATCGTTCAAAAGAGCTCGTCAATACCTTTAATCGAATGACTGAACCATCGATGTGCGATAAATTAAAATAAAGTTATCGATTTTTTTCATTTAAAAAAAAAAAAAAAAAAAAAAAAAAATTTTTTTTTTTTATATTTCGTGTTATACTATTTCTCTAATATGGAAATCGTCTGCATTATCATAAAAGATAATTTTTTTAATAAATTATTTTTTAAAGACAGAATTATTTTTTAATAACCGAATTAAATTCAATATAATTGTAGAAGCATTAATGAAACGGGGGGTTTAGGGGTGCGGTAGCCCTTCTCACACAGAACTAATTATCATATAAAACTCTTCCGAAGCCTAATTTGAATTGTTTAACATAGGTTTACATAACGTACTCGTTATCTTACCTCTTAATCTCCAACCTGTATTTATAGTATCAAATTTCAGGGTAAGAGAAAATTGTGTGAGTGACACACCAGATTATTTAACTTACATTCTCTGTCATAAACCTTCTGTCGAATCCGGTTTAAAAACGGAAAAATGGGGAAATAAATTAGAAATATCAGTCCTACGTTACAAATTCGGAACCAAATGAAAGGGGCGAATTTTCGGAATCCAGAGGTGCAAACAGTTTTTCGACACGACAATTAGACTTTTTAAAATTAGCTAAAGTATGAAATTTAGGTGACAACACTTCAAATTAATCTTTTCATGCTTTTCATACTTTTTAGTGCGAATCAAGCTTAAAAAAGTCGTTAACTAATTAATTAATTTTTATTTTATTTTATTGTTATATTTACGGTGATGAACAGTCGGTAACAAAAGTGTCCGAACACTAGCAAAAATTCCTGTGTAAAAAAAGTAAACTTCATACGGTTTTATTAAATAAATCCTTATCGAATCATGTACTTACACTGACTAAGAACAGGATTAGACAAGGATTTATTTAACAAAACCGTATGAAGTGTACTTTTTTTACATAGGAATTTTTGCTAGTGTTCGGACACTTTTGTTACCGACTGTATGTATGTGTACGTGTGGGTGTATGTCTATAGCGTCTAAACGCTTTGTTCAAGTGATCTGAAAATTGATACGTATGTTATATGCCACCGAATCCTAAATATTATCCTATATTATCAGCCCGAACACTATTGATTTTGGTGAATCTAGCACTTATAGTGTTTTTATAGGGACACAAAGAAAAATTCTTTATCATTATGGGTTACGGGGTCAAATTACTTAAAGTGCTATAGTATCTGCATGTCTTATTCAATTGAGCCGAAAATTTATAAACGTGTTATAGGTCTCCGACGCATAGGGACACAGCGAAAATTTCTTTATTATTACGATCTATTGGGCTCAAATTATTTGAAGGGCAATAGTATTAAATTAAACAACAGATTATATAAAGAAAAATACTCAAACACCCTATTATAATTTTCTCTTTTGTTTATTAAACGAGTTCTCTTATACTTTAATTTATTTAAACATCCGTTAATTACTTAATGTTCAGAAAGTCGAGTGGAATCACTCCAGATATTTCTTATTTGAAATGAAGATAATCATTTAAGATTGTCATGTTTTCAATGTATCATTTCCGGGATAGATGATTACCTTATCGGCTTTGGAAGTGCAAGTAATTCAAATACTGATAACGCAACTCAACTGTGAATTTATAATTGGGTTACTTTTAAAAACAGGTTAACATTTCCAGGCATTATTTATTTTACAGTTCGGAAACTGGAATAGTAGGTAATATCTTATCTATCTATAATAAAAGTCAATATTATGCGATCAAACTTTTATCTCGAGTATTATGGGAACAGGAATAAAACAAGCATGTTGTAGCTCTCACAAAATTTTCTTCTATATCTTCCTATATAAAATTTTCGCAGTACAAATCATTTATTAAAATTATTATTTATTAATTTTATTTTCCATGATGAATGCAGACGATTTTCACCTCAGTGGAGTACGACAGCAAATTTCGTCGATGTTATACTCTACAGTAAGGTGACCATACGCCCTCGAAATTCGAGGAATGTCCTCTAATTTTTATCTTTTTTATTTTTTGTCCCCAAAAATTCTTTGACTATTTGAGGACACTAAATGTCCCCAAATTTAAATATTTGTGTCTATTTCTTTCAAAATCGCAGTCCCTTCCGTGGAGGATCAAAATTGTGATGGCATGTATTAGGACCACCTCTAGGAGTGAGTCCCAGACCGTCACCAATTGCTCATTGTGCAGCACTAGTGCAATGTAAAACCCATCCAATCCAATCAAAATCGCAGTCTAATGCACAACTAATTGGATAATCTTGTAAATCAACAAATCTTTGAAATAAAGACCCACATACTTCAAGAGCAGAGACTGGATCACGCACTACTAATCAGCATATAAATTTTATCTTGTTCGATTTATGTGAAGCGAAAAATAAATTTTTTTAATTGAAATTTTGACAAAAATGGCAGTTATATGACCACCACAAATTGTATTGATAGATTGATACATTGATAGGAGAGAAAAGAAATGATTTTCTTGAAGTTATATAATCGGAATAATTTCTGCATTTCTGGGAGTGGGGATTCTGAAGATTAAAATGAAATGCTGTTATTTTGTGTTCCTATCATCATAATAAAGTGTAAATGGGTTCTATAGACTTGATTATCTTAATAATGCTGGGATAGTTTAATCTGCATAAACATATCTTAGGCTCAGTAATTTTTCATAGAAAAAAGTGTTTCAAAGCATTTTGTAATGTATAAATCAGAGTTCTATTTATTAATAATGCATATAGGCATTGGTCTGTTATGTCCTCGAAAAAGTCCCCAAATGGAGTTTTCAATGTCCTCGAAATTTACTTCGATTTGGGGGACAAACGGTAATTTGTCCTCAGATCACTGTTTGAAAATATGGTCACCTTACTCTACAGAGGACATCTTAAAAAAATGCGTTTCCCCCCCCCCCTAAGATTTTTTTCTAATTAAAATATCGTTAACTTGTTAAAGACAAAGGTTATGTAAATATTGTGTAAGTGTTTTGCAATAACATACGCTTAAAACAATCTCTGGTTGAACCATTCGTTGTAAAGGTATTACTAAGTTCCTTTGAAAAATACTCACATTTAAAATGTAATAAAAAATACTTTAAAAAAAATTCTGTTACTGTTTTAGTAACTGTAACTGTGTTGTTTAAATTACTGTTTTAAAAAGTACTTTTTAATTTTATTGTGGTTCGTTAAAATATATTCTCGTCGTGCGTATATAAAATTTTGTCCTATATCGCCATTGTTGAAAATTTAGAAAAAAACAGAATGGCAACGCCTACTATTGGGCGGTTTTCACCAAAAGTTGATTGGCACTAATTTATGTCAAGATGAAACTACACGTAAATTTATTTAAAATTCTGTGCAGTGGTTTCTGAGATACAGCTGGCACAAAATTTCTTCCTCACATACACTGAGAAAAAATTCTTTAACTGACATCTAGAATCTAAATTGTGGCTCTAGAAAAAATAGTTCCATGTCATCCTTATAAATTCTAGTCCCCTTCGAAAGCGAGTTCTAGAAGTCCCTATTAGAATTCTAGAGCGTTTGCTATATTCTCGAGGGCAAAGTTATTTAAAAATCACTGCAAATAAATGATACTACAAGAGGCTGGTTTCTGCAACTATAATCTTGGTTTATTACCCAATTCTAGGAAATCAAGCGAGAATTTCTCGCGATACAAAAGATACAGAATATTCAGAATGTTGTTTCACCATCTAGAAATGTGTAGACTAGAAATTCTCGATCATTATATCTATTCAGTTTATTGGCGTGCCTTATGCGCATAGCTCGGAAATCTATATTTCTAGTTAAGGTATTTAGAAAATGGCCACTTATTCATTTTAGAGAAAGACGGTATATATTTTTTTCTCAGTGTACGCAGACAGGCAAATATTTTGTAAATGATGAAATCGTATTCCAGACCTCTTAAAATGCGTAAGCCTATCAATAACCAGATTTTTTTAATGAATTCTATTTAGTATGGAAGAAAGTAAAAAATAAATAAATAAATAAAATAAATACAGTCGGACCTCTATTTAACGAACCTCTATTTTGCGAATTTCTCCATTTTACGAAGTTTTCCTTGGAAGTATGAATATTTTAAGAATTTCTTTGCAAAATAACCTCCAAATAGCGAAGTGCATTCTCTATTTAACGAACTTTTAACGCTTAAATTAAAAAAAAAAAAAAAAAAATCACACGATGAAATGTTGAAATCTTTTGAAAAAACTCGACGTGGATTACAGTTTGTAGGAAACACACCAGAAGAAGTTTTCAAAGCATTGGAAAGATGCGAAAATAAACACTTTTTGAAACAAACAACACAGGCGAAATTAACGAACAATTTCACTAATTAAAATGGAGAACACATTTGGTATATATTCCTAATAATTGTTGCTCTATATAATGTCGGTAATATCATAAAAGTTTGTAAGAAAATGATTTTATGTACACATTATTATTATTAGTATTATTATTTTAAGTGTTTAAAAACAAGGCGATGCATTTTCTAGACTTTAATGCTGTTTTATTTTTATTTGATATATATTTATCCCTCTTTTTACTTATTACTTTCTTCTATATGTAATATAGAGAAAGTATTGGATTCGAGAAAATTTTCGACCGCCATTTTCTGATGGTTTTACATGTTTTGGGATGTCCAGAACACGAATTAATAGTTTTTAGAAAATGTCTGTCTGTCTGTATCACTTTTTTGTGGACGCTTTATCTCTCGAACCAATGAATGAAATTTAACCAAACTTGGTATTTAGTTGCACCCTGACATAAACTGGTGCTGATTAGATTTGGGGATCAATTGCTCAACAGGTGGTGCTATGATAGCATTTTATGCAAACTTTTAACATGGCAGTATAGGACAAAATTTCGTATAAATTTGCATAATGAGAGTTATTTTAAACTTGTCATTGTAAAATTAATATGAATTATTGATAATAGTAGTAGTTAACTAGAAAAAAAAATTGTGCATGTGGGGGCATCGCTTCTCCCCCTGGGGGGGAAGGGGGGGGGGGTAAATTTTGAAGATGGGTATCTTTCGAAAGATCTTTAAAACGAATACCTTTAAAACGAATACCTTTAAAACGAATACCTTTAAAACGAATGCATGAACTATAAATCTGTGATAATTTAAAACAAAGTTATCGATTTTTTTTACTTTTAACAACAACAACAAAAAAAAAATCGTTTTTTTTTTTTTTTTTTTTTTTTTTTAATATTGTTACTGATTGAATATGTATAGGAAAATATGGAAGAAAGTCTTGTGGTGGCCACAACATACTAGTTTTTTATTAGTTCCCCATCATACTATAGGTATGGGAAACTTAGGTAATCGTAAAAATTTTCGACCTCGGTTTTTTTTACTTTTTTACAAGTTTTAAGGTGTGAGGAAACCGAAAATGACAAAATTTGTTTGGTGTCTGTTAGTGTGTTAGTCCGTTAGTTTGTTAGACTGTGTACACGATATCTCACGAACAAATGATCGCAGAGAGGTCAGACCAGTTTTAAAATATTACTTTCGACACCGGCAAAAACCCTATTTATTTGCACCATTCGAATTAAAAAACTTCAGAAGTTATTTGAAATTTACGATTTTCTTAACATGGGAGAATAGGGCAAAATTTCACTTAAACTTGCATTAAATGAAAAAAATTTGCTGTAAAAGTGTCAGACCAGTTTTAAAATATCCGTTTTGATGCCGGAATGAACATCAGTTACTATAAACATGCTACTTTAAAAATTTTGCAAGTTATTGGATATTTACGAATTTTTTAACATGGCAGAATAGGACAAAATTTCACATAAATGTCAATTTTGAGGGATATTTTAATCGTAAAAATGTCAGACTACTTTAGAAATATTATTTAGGATACTGGCATGAATATTATTGACTATGAATTTTCGAATATAAAAATTTCGTAAGTTATTAGAATTTTACGAATTTCTTATCATAACAGAATAGGACAAAATTTTACACAAATGACAATCTTGAGGGATATTTTCATCATAAAGATGTCGGACCACTTTTGAAATATTATTTAGGATACTGACATGAATACCATAGAGTATGAATTTTCCAATTAAAAAAATTCGTAAGTTATTTGGAATTTACGATTTACTTAAAATGGCAGAATAAGGCAAAATCGAGCATAAACGTCCATTTTGAGGATCATAAATATATCAGGCAATTTCAAAATAACATTTATGATACTGACATGAATACCATAGAGTATGAATTTTCCAATTTAAAAAATTCGTAAGTTATTTGGAATTTACGATTTACTTAAAATGGCAGAATAAGGCAAAATCGAGCATAAACGTCCATTTTGAGGATCACAAATATATCAGGCAATTTCAAAATAACATTTATGATACTTGTATGAATATGATTGACTACAAATATTCTAATAGAAAAATTTCGTAAGTTATTCGAAATTTAAGATTTTATCAACATAGCAAAATGGGACGATATTTCATATAAATATGCATTTCTGGGAAAGTTGGAAATAGTAGCATGAAAATAAACTACGAAGTTGATCCCAATAAAATAAATTAATAGATTAGAATAAGTTAAATATATCGAACTGAATGGTGGGTCGCCTATTAGGCGAGGATTTCGTTCTGTCACTGTGTCAAGCGTTTGGTCAAATTCATTTCTTTTAACATGATTATAATATGTCTCGCACTAGAAATTTATGAGAACATAAATATGATGAAGAACTGAGCAGAGTCCACCTATGCCAACTAGTTTTATTAATAAATTACAGCAAAAGAATAAGTGATCTATTTAAAAAGAGTGTAATTTAATACTTTTTTACATGATGTTTAGTATCTATAAAATTTAAAATTTGTTTTTGTATAATATAGAGCATGAATCTTTATTTAACGAATTTTCCATATAACGAGCTTTTTACTGGATTTAGCGACTTCAATAGAGTTCCGACTGTATTTGTATTATCAAGCACATAGGCATGCTAAATTAAATACAATATGCAATAAACTGTAACATATAAAATAAATATTGTTATTTAAAGTAGATTTATTATTATTATTATTATTATTATTACTAGTCGGTCTGCTCCACCCTAGCTATTGGTTTATACACATGTATTTCTTTTTGCCAGATCAGATTTAATTACTAAACATTAGTTTACATGATATTTAAAACAGTTGATTTCATATTTAAGAGCATGATAATTATATATTTTCAAGTCCAAACGTCACCAAGAAATTAACAAGAACAAAAAATTATTCGATTCGAGTAGATTATTGACACTTTCTAATTGTACTTACTCACTGCATTGTTTAACATCAATGTACTTTGCCGACGTAATCAAACAACTGAAAGACAAAATGACAGAAAGACAGACAGACTAACTGAATTCACCTTTGACGACAGCACAGAAGTAGGTTTCATATAAAAGGTTATATTTCCCTTTAATGTTTATATATTGAACTATATTAAATTTGTTCAAGAAAATATATATTCAAACAACACTTTTTATGGTTTTTGATAGATATTTTACAGATTTGAAATCTTTAAATTGTGTTTTCTCGATTTGCATTTTTTCAGGATTTACGATGATATTCAAGAAAAGACTTAATTTTTTTTTTTTTTTTTTTTTTTTGGGGGGGGGGGATATTAAACAGAACTTACTTAGATGAATTAGGGATGGGTTTTGCAATACCTTTAAAAGAAAAAATATATAAAATAAAAATATAACAAAAATCTTTTTTTTTTTTTTCAAACTTTATATAGACATTCACTTTTTAATATATTTTTTTCTTAAAAAGTAACCAATAAATTTCAAAATCCATCCTTATTTCTTTTAAGTAGGTTCACATCCAAAAAATGTTTTAAATATTTTCTTAATTGTCTGTAGTTTAAGACATATTCATATTCATTTTCTTTACCGATATATCACCTTGCTTTATTTTTAAAATTATTGTTTAACAACCGCATTAGCTGTTAAAAAAAAAAAAAAAAAAAAAAAAAAAATCTGAATTTTTTTTTTTTTATTAACAATCTAAGTAAATAGTAATGAAAATCAATCTAAAACAGACACATATAACTACATACATATGTACACTATTTGTGCAATGTTATAATATTGTAACATTGTAACTATAATTTTTTGGGGGGATTTAAAAATTGCTAGTTATTTTTCTTACATTAAGGAGAGGAATATATGCATTAAATTTTTTTCAAATCTACAAACACTTTTTTTCTTTTTTTCACAAAAAGACTAAGAATAAAAGAATAGAATTATTAAACTAAAGTAAGTATATAACAATACATCCTCAAATTTTGCATTTCGATGTCTTTCCTATATTTCAAAATAGAATACATTCTGAATTAGAAAAAAGTAGTTCATTCAGTGATACATTAATACTGTTTTGATTAACAAAATATTTTCAGCATACATATATTTTAGAAAATTTAAATGTTAAGTAAAAAAAAAAAAAAAAAAAAAAAATTCAAACTTTGAATAAACACCATAAAATGCAATAAACTCGTAACAATTGTTTCGGGAGGAAAAAATACGACCATTCATCATCATCAGGCGAACAAAGTGGGCACGAGTGCTACAAGCAAAGCGACAATGTACCAAAGTATGCGTTGCCGAATTATGTTTTCGCCCGTTAAAGAAATTACTTTGAAAGATATTCTCAAGTCGATTCGACTTGTAGGGAAAAAATTCAATCAACACAACCCGAACTGCAAGAGAGAAAAATTGTTCAACCCGACCGGTGGAATTGGGTTTATCTGAACCAATACGTGACTCAAATCGACGGTCAAATTTCATGACCTGTTCTTGATTTCATGACCTTTTCATGACTTTCATGACCCATTGTTGATTTTCATGACCTTTTCATGACTTTCATGACCTAGTAGACACCCTGTAGCATTTTGAAGATCATGAAAAACTGCAAACTGAGAAAATGCAATTTAAATCTGTATAGATTTCAAATCTGTAAAACATATATCAAAACCCATAAGAACTGTTGCCTAAAATACTTTATTGAAAAAAAAAAAAAAAAACTAATATAGTTGAATTTATAAATATTAAATGAAAATACAAGCTTTTATGTAAAAAAAAAAAAAAAAAAAAAACTTCAGTGCTGAGATCAATGGTGCCAAGTCCCTTTAAGCATTGTTTGAAAGTGTTAAAAACGCTTGCCGTAAATGGAAATTTTAATTCCAGCAATTTTCAATTATAACCCTTAAAGTATCTGAATATTTTAGTGCAGGCCTGTAATTCTTAACGTTAAAAGTGTTATAGTCTGTAGAAAACATTTTTTTTTTCTTTTCTTTTAGCATATGGATATATGAATAGTAAAAGTCAATTTCACTATGATTTGGGTAATGCAAAATTATTTAAACTAGTAATGCCCAGTGGTCGAAACTCGACCACTTTTTTTGCAAAGCGAGGCAAAGGAAAGTTATAGCCTTGTCCTAAACGGAATGCAATTGCAACACAGCTGCGGCAATTGTTTGCCGATATTCACTCTAACTGAATCAGCAGAGTTTTTAACTATTTCTCTCTGTAGATGTTAGCCTTTCTTGAAATGAGAGAAAATCGCAACGTGAAAACGCCCCTTGTTGTGTGATACAGCCCAGAAGCTAATAGGTACCATGTCAAACCAAGGCCCAACCAAGTATCAAATTCTGTAAAATTAATTCGATTGGTTCATAAAGTACAGTGTTTGAATAAAAAAAAAAAAAAAAAAAAAAAAAAGATGTTTTTCAAAAATGGTCGAATTGAGTTCGAGAAATTTCAAAACGTGTAACTTTATCGAAAACCGAAAATCTAAAACTTTTCTGAATCTTATATTTTCTACTTATATATGCAGAGGAGAGAATAATAAATCCACTTTTTAAAAAATAAAAATAAGTAGTCAATTTCACTTAATTAAAATGCAAGGAAATCTCAAAACGTGTAAATTCATCGAAAACCGGAAATCAAAAGTTTTTATGTATCTTCTACTTGCTTCTTCTACCCACAAAAGCTAGCAATAAAGACACTTTTTTAAAAAATAAGTAGCCAATTTCAGTTAATTGAAACGCAAAGAAAGCTCAAAACATGTAAATTCAGCAAAAAACGGAAATCGGAATTTTTTCCGTATCGTCTACTTATACATGCAGCAGTTAGTAACAAATCCATTTTCCTTTTATTTAGTATATTAGTTGAATATTTATTGTTTAAATATCACCCTTTGAAATGAAATGTTTATGTTTACATTCGACACTGGAAGTTTGCCATTTTTTTTCTGGAGTTTTGTGATTTTAAATTAAAATTTTATCAATTTTACAGAAAAAATAACTCAATCAAACACATGTAGACAGTAACTTATATATAACTATACCCAAATATCGGAATTAAAATAGGCAGATAATTTCCGTTACTTTTTAATAATTTTTTACAAAAAATCCAATGGACTAACATAGAAAATCTTTTTCATGGCTCCATGGACAGACAGTGACGTCATCACTTCCCTTGCGTATAGTGATGCTACATTATACAAATTACTGTGCCTATGGTTTTATTTGAGCTTTATGAAATTGCCAGATTTAACAGCTTTCTACTTTTAGGTATTTTTTAATGTAAAGGAATACGTGTATAAAAGAGAAAAATGGGGGAAAATGCCTAAAAAATAAATGTATTTTTAAATACCTTCTTGACATCGTAAGAAAATAATATTTTTATTCGCACCTTCCGGCTAACCATACCTTTCGAATGATACCATTTTCAACCCTCTACTCCCGTAATTAATATGTTAAAAAGGGACAACAAATTTTATGCTTGCCTATTAATATATAGATATGATTTATAAAAACGCTTCTCATGCAACGCAATTGACATTTAATTATTTTACTATCACACGTATTAAAATATTTTTTTATTTTCGTTCTAAAATTAATATTTTTTGTGGCATTGTTTATCGCCTTATTCTTGCCATTTTTGAAATACTTTCTAAAATTACAATTTTTCTGTCAGTTGCATTTTGTATTTAACACTGGGCTCAATCCTAAAGCGTATGTGGAGGACGGCGTAATCAAATGTGTTCTGAAATTTGCTTTTTAAACGATAAAATTAGCGGTTGAAGAAAGTGAAAAGAAAAATATCGAAGAGCTTTTTTTTTTTTTTTTTTTTCCCAAACTGTTTGTTAATTTTATTTTGGCAAATGCACTGTAAGTTTGTTAAAATGCATTGAAACGAAATTCTGCCGTAGGCCATAATGATGAAAAGTACTTTGGTGTGTTCCTGTGCACGAACTATAAACAATATGCACAACACAAAAACATACAACTAATTCTGTATGGCTTATGAACATGTGTACCGGATGACAAGTGAATCGGATGATTTTGCGGTCGCTGTCTCGGTACATAGACATTGTATCAATAGGAGGCTGTAATGATAAAAAAAAAAAAAAAAAAAAAAAAAAAAAAAAATCTGGAGTGACTCCACTCGACTTTCCGAATATTGAGTAATTAACAGTTTTGTAGATAAAGTAAAGAAAGAGGAGTTGTTAAACAAACAAAAGAGAGAAAACCATAATAGAGTGTTTGAGTATTTTTCTCCATCTATTACACGATGTTTTATTTAACGCTACTGAACTTTGAGCCCATAGATCATAATGATAAAGAATTTTTCGTTGTGTCCCTGTAAAAACCTATAAATGCTAGATTCACCAAAATGCTTATAGTTAGTGCAACAGTGATTTATAATACTCATATAAATTTTCAGCTCAATTCAATAAGGCGTTTAGATGCTATCGTACTTTTAAAAATTTAGTCCCATAGGCCATAATGATAAAGAATTTTTCTTTTTGTCCCTGTAAAAAAACTGTAAGTGCTAGATTCACCAAAATCTATACAGTTAGTTCAACTGTGATCTATAACATGTGTAAAAATTTTTTGTTCAGATTAATAAAGCGTTTAGACGCTATCACACTTTTAAAAATTTGGCCCCATAGGCATAATGATAAAGAATTTTTCTTTGTGTCCCTGTAAAAAAACTATAAGTGCTAGATTCTCCAAAATCTATACAGATTGAGTATTTGTGACCTATAATGTGTGTATAAATTTTTTGCTCAATTGAATAAGGCGTTTAGATGCTATCGCACTTTTAAGATTTTGCTCCCATAGGCCATAATGATAAAGAATTTTTCTTTGTGTCCCTGTAAAAAAACTATAAGTGCTAGATTCACCAAAATCTATAGGGTTCGTACTATGGTGACTTACAATATGCGTACCAACTTTCAGGTTAATCGGACAAAGCGTTTAGACGCTAGCGTGTTCACTCACAGACATACACACATACATACACACATACACACACACATACATACATCATCGTAAAAATAGTGAAAACGGACTCAGGGGACCTCAAAACGTATAGAAACATCAAAATCTCGAATTCGGATTTTTGACATGATTACAATACTTTCCTCACTATAGAGTTCGGAAAGTAAAAAAACTTTGGTGTGTCACTGTACATGAATCTCAAATATAATATACACTCAAAACTGTACAGCTAATTCTATGTGGCTCAAGAACATGCGTACTAATTCGCATATAAATCGGGTGATTTATGGAGCTGCTATCTCGATACACACAGACAGACATACAACGCACAAAACCCAAAACTTTTTGGTTATCAACAACGAAGCTTCCACTGACGTTTCGGCAATTAATACGACTCGTAAAAAAATAAAAAATAAATAAAAATCCCTTTTCGGAAAGCTTAAAGGCAAAGGTAGATTCCTTTACGTTAATGTTACAAAAGTAAAGAAATATTACATATGCATTAACACATACTTAGTCAATGGCTTTGTTCCCACACATTGCATTATTTATGTCGCTATACTGTTTTTAAGAAATTTAATTATCAACTACTACTATTCCTTCTATTTAAAATTTTAGACTAGATTTATTGGTCAGTAAATGATTCAATTTTTTAAAATCCAAGTTCATGATCATTCAACAAATAGAAGCCATAAAGATATACAATTTGGTGACAAAACTTGCGACTTAGCAATGAAATTTGTGATTTGGCGGCAAAATTTTATAGTTGACGACGAAATTCGTTATTTGATGACAAAATTTGGCAAGCTTGGTGATGAAAAACGGCAGTTTTGACGTCATTATATTTTCTTCCCACGCAAAAATCTCATATCTCTTCACAGACCAATATCTTCTTTCCACAAGATAAAAAATCAAAGGAAGCTGTAACGTATTACTCTCAATTTCAATCGTAAATTTTAAATTCTTGCGTAAACCGGCGTTCTAAACTATTTACCACAAACAACATTTTTATCAAGACTAACGTATTATTCTAATTTTATATTTTTAAATGATTAATTAAAGCTGTTACCATGGTTTTTATATTTCCAGTGATCTTCTTTATATTTTAGAAAATTTAAATGTTAAGTAAAAAAAAAAAAAAAAAAATTCAAACTTTGAATAAACACCATAAGATGCAATAAACTCGTAACAATTGTTTCGGGAGGAAAAAATACGACCATTCATCATCATCAGGCGAACAAAGTGGGCACGAGTGCTACAAGCAAAGCGACAATGTACCAAAGGATGCGTTGCCAAATTATGTTTTCGCCCGTTAAAGAAATTACTTTGAAAGATATTCTCAAGTCGACTCGACTTGTAGGAAAAAAATTCAATCAACACAACCCGAACTGCAAGAGAGAAAAATTGTTCAACCCGACCGGTGGAATTGGGTTTATCTGAACCAATACGTGACTCAAATCGACGGTCAAATTTCATGACCTGTTCTTGACTTTCGTGACCTATTGATGAATTTCATGACCTTTTCATGACTTTCATGACCCATTGTTGATTTTCATGACCTTTTCATGACTTTCATGACCTAGTAGACACCCTGTAGCATTTTGAAGATCATGAAAAACTGCAAACTGCGAAAATGCAATTTAAATCTGTATAGATTTCAAATCTGTAAAACATATATCAAAACCCATAAGAACTGTTGCCTAAAATACTTTATTGAAAAAAAAAAAAAAAAAAAAAAAACTAATATAGTTGAATTTATAAATATTAAATGAAAATACAAGCTTTTATGTAAAAAAAAAAAAAAAAAAAAAAAAAAAAAAATACTTCAGTGCTGAGATCAATGGTGCCAAGTCCCTTTAAGCATTGTTTGAAAGTGTTAAAAACGCTTGCCGTAAATGGAAATTTTAATTCCAGCAATTTTCAATTATAACCCTTAAAGTATCTGAATATTTTAGTGCAGGCCTGTAATTCTTAACGTTAAAAGTGTTATATTCTGTAGAAAACATTTTTTTTTTCTTTTCTTTTAGCATATGGATATATGAATAGTAAAAGTCAATTTCACTATGATTTGGGTAATGCAAAATTATTTAAATATGATTTATAAAAACGCTTCTCATGCAACGCAATCCGCGATTGTAATGAAATGCTCGCCCTCTGGTGGGCTAAGGTGAATATCACACCACTGCATATCCTCATATTATGCAATCGACTTTCCATGATGAAATGGCGGAGAAAGAATAATAATTACACGTGGCTGTTATATTTACTAACAACTGCAGTGTTCAGAGAGCACCATCTATCGATCATTACAAACGCGGATTGACATTTAATTATTTTGCTATCACACGTATTAAAATATTTTTTTATTTTCGTTCTAAAATTAATATTTTTTGTGGCATTGTTTATCGCCTTATTCTTGCCATTTTTGAAATACTTTCTAAAATTACAATTTTTCTGTCAGTTGCATTTTGTTTTTAACACTGGGCTCAATCCTAAAGCGTATGTGGAGGACGGCGTAATCAAATGTGTTCTGAAATTTGCTTTTTAAACGATAAAATTAGCGGTTGAAGAAAATGAAAAGAAAAATATCGAAGAGCTTTTTTTTTTTTTTTTTTTTTCCCCAAACTGTTTGTTAATTTTATTTTGGCAAATGCACTGTAAGTTTGTTAAAATGCATTGAAACGAAATTCTGCCGTAGGCCATAATGATGAAAAGTACTTTGGTGTGTTCCTGTGCACGAACTATAAACAATATGCACAACACAAAAACATACAACTAATTCTGTATGGCTTATGAACATATGTACCGGATGACAAGTGAATCGGATGATTTTGCGGTCGCTGTCTCGGTAAATAGACATTGTATCAATAGGAGGCTGTAATGATAAAAAAAAAAAACTTTGGTGTGTCACTGTACATGAATCTCAAATATAATATACACTCAAAACTGTATAGCTAATTCTATGTGGCTCAAGAACATGCGTACTAATTCGCATATAAATCGGGTGATTTATGGAGCTGCTATCTCGATACACACAGACAGACATACAACGCACAAAACCCAAAACTTTTTGGTTATCAACAACGAAGCTTCCACTGACGTTTCGGCAATTAATACGACTCGTAAAAAAATAAAAAATAAATAAATAAAAATAAAAATCCCTTTTCGGAAAGCTTAAAGGCAAAGGTAGATTCCTTTACGTTAATGTTACAAAAGTAAAGAAATATTACATATGCATTAACACATACTTAGTCAATGGCTTTGTTCCCACACATTGCATTATTTATGTCGCTATACTGTTTTTAAGAAATTTAATTATCAACTACTACTATTCCTTCTATTTAAAATTTTAGACTAGATTTATTGGTCAGTAAATGATTCAATTTTTTAAAATCCAAGTTCATGATTATTCAACAAATAGAAGCCATAAAGATATACAATTTGGTGACAAAACTTGCGACTTAGCAATGAAATTTGTGATTTGGCGGCAAAATTTGATAGTTGACGACGAAATTTTTGACTTGGCGACGAAATTCGTTATTTGATGACAAAATTTGGCAAGCTTGGTGATGAAAAACGGCAGCTTTGACGTCATTATATTTTCTTCCCACGCAAAAACCTCATATCTCTTCACAGACCAATATCTTCTTTCCACAAGATAAAAAATCTGATGTGGGCACCACATGACTTCCTTATACACTTTTAGAAATATACATAATGTTAAAAAACATTGACATTGGATCCGAAACAGTTGGCTAAAAATATTTTAAAAAATGAATTATCACCGTTTTCTGAGCTTTTCTGAAAGTTATTTAAAAACCGATTGCAAGATTTGTACTGGTAACGCTGACGAAGGCAGCAGGGACCCGAAACAGTTGGCTAAAGGTATTAAAAAGATGCATTTTCACCGTGTTCTGAACTATTCTGAAAGTTTCAAATGTCTAGCTAGTCGGGAAGTTAGTTAAATAATTTTTCTGTTGAACAATATAAACGCTGCCGAAGGCAGCAGTGACCCGAAACAGTTGGCTAAAAATATTTGAAAACTGCATTGTCTCCGTGTTTTGAGCTTTTCCTGACGTTTTAAATGTCTAGCTAGTCGGGAAGTTAGTTAAAACTCGATTGCAAGATATGTACTGATAACGCTGCCGAAGGCAGCAGGGACCCTAAACAGTTGGCTAAAACTATTTAAAAAATGCATTTTCACTGTGTTCTGATCTAGTCTGAAAGTTTCAAATGTCTAGCTAGTCGGGAAGTTAGTTAAATAAATTTTCTGTTCAATCACATAAACGCCGCTGAAGGCAGCAGGTATCGGAAACAGTTGGCTAAAAATATTTTAAAAAATGCATTGTCAACGTGTTCTGAAAGTTTCGAATGTCTAGCTAGTCGGGAAGTCAGTTAAATTGCAAGATTTGTCCAAACCGTTTTTGAGTTATCACCGTTTTTTGATACATTATGGCCAAAACCTATGTATTTTTAGTCATTATGAACATAATTTTCTAAATATCTCCAAAACGGAAAATCATACAAAGTCCAAAAAGGGAGGTGCACAACTAGATGTTATAACACACCTCTGTACCAATTCGCAACTTTCTACGTCCAACCGTTTTTGAGTTATGCGACATACGGACACACACACAGACACACATACATACAGACGTCACGAAAAATCGTGTAAAATCCCTTATATCTCTAAAACGAGAGTTCGTGTTAAGACGACACTTGCAGGTGTACAACTAGACATCATGACAGTCACACGTATAAATTGGCAACATTCAGCGATCATTCGTTTTCGAGCAATGTGAAATACAAAATCCATTTCGCAAATCGGGATTACTATACTTCCTTATACTTTGTATAAGGAAGTAAAAATCAAAGGAAGCTGTAACGTATTACTCTCAATTTCAATCGTAAATTTTAAATTCTTGCGTAAACCGGCGTTCCAAACTATTTACCACAAACAACATTTTTATCAAGACTAACGTATTATTCTAATTTTATATTTTTAAAATGATTAATTAAAGCTGTTACCATGGTTTTTATATTTTCAGTGATCTTCTTTATTATCGTTTGCACGTGACGTAAGCATCAGATTATAAATTTAAGCAATTAAAGCTGTAGAAAAAGTCGGTTTCATCACAATTGACGAGAAATTACTTTTTAACTTGTAACTTTTAAGCAATTGAAGTTATCGAAAAAGTTTAAATACAAAAGTTGTTCTTTAGGGTAAGGCGGTAATTCTCGTGATTTGAAATATTTTCCTATTTTCAATATTAAAGAAATTATGGACAAATAAAAATTTCCACCCCCTTTGACCTGGATGCCCCATCTACGAACTCGACCGAGATTTTTACTGTCTTGACAACATATCACGATCTGGTTAAATTTAAATAAAAATTACTCCAGTTATCGTGTTCACAACTTAACATGGGAAAAAGCGTTATACATTATATATATATATATATATATATATATATATACCTATATATATATATAAACTTTTGAACGGAGGGTGGTTTTGGGTTCTAGGGGTCATAATCGGTGAAGATATGAAGAAATTTTCCAGAAGTCGTGTCATGAGAACCATTGCAATAGGTAGATCTCCTATAAGGAATCTACCTAAAAAACTAGTTGGCGTAGGTGGACTCTGCTCAGTTCCCCATCATATATATATATTCATAAATTTCTAGAACAGGACATTCTCTTAACATAGTTATCATGTTAAGAGAAATGAATTTGAAAAAACGCTTGACACAGTGACAGAATGAAATCCCCGCTTAATAGGCTATCCACCGTTCACTTGGATATATTTATTTTATTCTAATCTATTAATTTATTTTATTAGGGTAAATTTCGTAGTTTAGTTTTCATGCTGCTATTTCCAATGCAACAATCCTCAAAATGCATATTTATATGGAAAATTTTCAATTTTGTTATGTTGATAAAATCTTAAATAACGAATAGCTTACGAAATTTTCCTATTAGAATATTTGTAATCAGTCATGTTCATACAAGTATCATAAATGTTATTTTGAAGTTGTCTGATATATTTATGATCCTGAAAATGGCCGTTTATGCTGAATTTTGTATTCTTCTGCCATTTTAAGAGGATCGTAAATTCCAAATAACTTACGAATTTCATAAATTAGAAAATTCATACTCTATGGTATTCATATCAGTATCCTAAATAATATTTCAAAAGTGGTCTGACACCTTTACGTTGAAAATATCCCTCAAGATTGACGCTTCTGTGAAAAATTTTTATATTGGAAAATTCGTAGTCAGTGATATTCATGCCAGTATCCTAAATAATGTGTCAAAAGTGGTCTGACATCTTTACGATGAAAATATCTCAAAATTGACGTTTATGTGAAATTTTGCCCTATACTGCCATGTTAAGAAATTCGTAAATTTCCAATAACTTACGAATTTTTCAAATTAGCATATTTATAGTTACTGATGTTCATTCCGGCATCAAAACTGATATTTTAAAACTGATCTGACATTTTTACAGTAAAAGTTTCCATTTAATGCACGTTTAAGTGAAATTTTGTCCTATTCTCCCATGTTAAGAAAATCGTAAATTTCTAATAACTTACGAAGTTTTTTAATTCGAATGTTGCAAATGAATAAGGTTCTTGCCAGTATTGAAAGTAATATTTTAAAACTGGTCTGACCTTTCTGCGATCATTTGTTCGTGAGATATCGTGTAAACAGACTAACAAACTAACGGACTAACACACTAACAGATACCCTACAGACGGACACCATACAGATTTTGTCATTTTCGGATTCCTCACACCTGAAAGCGTGTAAAAAAGTCAAAAACCGAGGTCGAAAATTTTCACGATTACCTAAGTTCCCCATACCTATCCGCGTTTGTAATGAACGATAGATGGCGCTCTCTGAACACTGCAGTTGTTAGTAAATATAACAGCCACGTGTAATTATTATTCTTTCTCCGCCATTTCATCATGGAAAGTCGATTGCATAATATGAGGATATGCAGTGGTGTGATAATTTCACCTTAGCCCACCAGAGGGCGAGCATTTCATTACAATCGCGGATAGTATGATGGGGAACTAATAGTAATAATAATAAATAAATAAAATAAAATAGAATCAAGCTCGTGGCGACATTTTTTTAATCAGTCTTTCCGTTATAACGTCTATATTCTTTGGTGTCTGCAGCTAGATTTCCGAATACTTGTGATAAAGAAAGGGGTAGGAAATTAATTTCGATTATACAAGGTAACATTCTGAGATTATCCAATGCAATACATATTCAAAATACTATATTTCATTCAAATCAGAAAGTTCTAAAAGCAAAAATCAAGACAAATTTCAAATTCAGAAGCTTGGAAGTTTTACGTTTCTAAAATGTCATCGAGTTCCTGAATTAATGCATTATTATCAGATAAATTATTCTGATATTTCTTTCTCTTATTTTTCCTTGCGGTATTTTGTGAGGAAAGTAATCATTTTATGGTGTTTATTCAAAGTTTTGTACGTAATGCTTTTATATTATAAAGTAATCATTCATTCACTTAGAAGTAAATCCCTATGCTTTTCCCCCAAAACGTTCATGTTCTTAAACTACTTAATTCTTGCCTCCGCAAATCTCCTCTGGAAATTCAGTCAACGCCAAAATGAAAGAAACCTTCCAAGTTTTCCTGCTCTACTATCTTACACTCTCTAATCACAGATTTCCTGTGATTTTTCATGGAAACTATAGTATTTTTCCTCAACTAAATATTAATACGCATGACAATCCAGATTTTACACATATAAAATATTTTACAAATGAGAAACGGTGGCAATAAAAAAAGATATATACGCCAAAATATTTAATCGGATATTCCGAAAACAAACAAACAACAACAACAAAAGAAAAACTTTGGATGAAATTCTCTCAATGACAGAGTTTAATTTAGTACGACAGGACAATATTTGTATTTTAACACCATTATAAAAAAAAAAAAAAGTATATATATATATATACATTGGTTCTCATAATAATAAGGACACCCGTTTTTCTATATTAAATAAACACTGAACACTATTATATAGACACATATATTTTTTTATTAATTTGAATTTCATTAATAGACTATATTTAAAAAGTTTTATCGCTTTTCTATCTTAAAAACTTTACATACGATCAAAAAGATGATTTTTTAGGTGTTCACAATTATAAGGACAGCTCGAATCTGAGTAATTTTTTTTCAGTTATCCCTTAAATTAATATTTTATGGGGTCTCTTTTTAGGGTTAAACAGTCAGACATTCTCTCTGGTATATTCAGTTTATATACCATTTCATATACAGCATAGATGATATTCTGAATACATTTAAACTATTTAAAATTGCTTTCCACTTGCATGTACTTTTCTAATATGAAAAGTTAAGGTTTTTTCAACTTTTAGGCCACGGGAAAGGCAATAATACAGAAGTTTCTTTCTTCAATCTATTTCCTATTACTCTAGATGTAGAGCAAAAATGCAACTCTTGTTGAAAAAAATATTATTTCCCCCCAAAATCTAACAAAAATTTGAGAATTCCACGTTTAAAATTTGCGGATATTCTCTTGATGTTCATAATAACAAAAAAAAAAAAAAAAAAAAAAAAATTACTAAATTCATTCTGCCTTCAGTAGAAACAGCTTCCCAGAGCATCATAGATCCACCTTTAAAATGTTCGATTCGTATCTGCCTTTAAAAAATCTGCCCCGTCTTTTGCTATCTTCAGATTGTGCCAGTAACTGTTAAAACCATTTGGTTAATCAAGAATAAAATGTTTTTCATCCGAAAAGCAACATTTTACCATTTAATATTGTCTTTATTCAACTTTAACACAGACGTTCTTTCCCCCATTAAATGCTTATTACAGGTTTTTTATTCATTTTAACATATTATTAATCATTTTAAACATGCATAAATGTGGACCCCAACCTTTCGTTAAAAATTACAAGCAAATTCAGCAGCAGTCATTATGAGTCTACGATCTCTGTAAAACAACTCTGATTTTGCATCAGATCTCTCTCCTATCAAACCAGCAGTCCAACGTTTGATCACATTTCCTTCAGCAATTTTAGATCTTCGAATTTCATTAGAAATTCGGCGGATTGAAATTATCCTTCCACTTAAAAAACACATTTATTATACTTCACTACATGAACGTTCTTTTTTTCGAGGAATGTCCGTCCAAGAAAAATTGAAGACTTATATATGAATTAATCTAGCACAATAGTTAAGAAATTCGCAGATCAACTGTAATTTATCCGCTAGTAAGTTAAATAAAACGAAAAAATCTTAATTGTCCCTATAATTATGAACATCTAAAAACGTGGAGAAAAAAACATTTTGCCTAATTTTTTATTAATTTTGTTTCATATTAAAAAAATTATAGCAGTTTTGATTTTTAGAATACTAGATATATTAAGTGCACTTAGTATAATCTTGTTAAAAATTATTTTTACATTAGTTATTTCAAAACATAAACAGTTTTTATAAATATGAGAAGGAGTGTATATTAATAAAATCAGACGTTTGTCTGTAAATTTGTTAGAATTGTAAAATTTTGCGATATCTTCGCGTTTCACACATAGGAAAGCCGAAAATGACTTCAGAAAAATTTGCCTGTGTGTGTGTGTGTTATGGTGTCAGCATGCCTGTAACGCTATTTTTGTCCGGGCATCACTTGAGAACGGCTGGGAATTCTACGGTGCGTGGCAGAAACTTAGATCTTTATCCAACTTAAAATTATATCTATCAACTTTTACGAAATTCCTCCGCGTTAACACCCCCCCCGGGGGGGGGGAACAAAGGACAAAAACACGTTTGTCCGGGCATCATTTGAGAACGGCTGGACGGAATTCAACGGCGCTGGGTAGAAACTTAGATCTTTACCCAACTTAAAATTATAAATATCAATATTTTCTAAATTTCCCTCCCCCCCACGGGGGGGGGGGACAAAAGTCAAAAACACGTTTGTAAGCATAACTCGGCTCAAAATTACTTCACAGTAAAGAAATTGCACATGGGGAGACTAGACATAAATACAAATAAAACATTATCTGTGATTTGGGAATTTTTTATTTTTAAGGGGAGGGAGGAAAATTGATTTTTGGCGGGAAATTTCGCAAATTCCGGATTTTTGTGTAGAATTTTACCAAATATGGAACAAAGATGTTGAATAAAGTTATCCGATTTTTTTAGAATATTTCCAAAAACACATTTTTTATGATTTGCGATTATTATTATTATTTTTTTTGGGGAGAGTACGAGGGGTCAAAATCGAGAAACCCCTTTCAGCGCTAAATTTGTCCTGAGAAATCTGTGAGAGCTGCGGTCACGAATTTTGGTGCTTGGATTGATTATATGTATCCGACACCTAAATTAACGGGATTTATTAAAATTTCCCACGTTCCCCCTTGGGGGAAGACAGGAAGCAAAAACACATTTGTAAGCATAACTTGGCTTCAAATTACTTCACAGTGAAGAAATTCCACATGAGGAGACTAGACATGAGTGCAAATAAAACACTATGTGCGATTTATGAAATTTCGATTTTTAAGGAGACGGAGGGGGGAAATAAATTTTTGGCAGGAAACTTTGGAAATTCCGGATTTTTCAGAGCTCTACCTAAAACGGAACAAAGATGTTGAAAATAGCCAAGCGTCTTCTTTAGGATATTTTCAAAACACGTTTTTGATTTTTTGAGATCTACCTTTTTTTTTTGGGGGGGGGGGGGGGAGGGAGTGTATGTGTTAGAAAGGGCAAATTTGACACACCCCTTAGCGCTAAATTTGTTTCGGGAAATTTATGAGAGCTGGGGTCACAAAGTTTGGTACTTGGATTGTGTATATGTATCCGACCCCTCAAGAAATTTTATTGAAATTTATGGAATCGACCTCATTTATCGAAATTCCCCCCCCCCTTTCCTCCTAGAGGGTAGGAAGCAAAAAAAAAAAAGTTTGTAACAATAATTCGGCCCCAAATTACTTCACGGTGAAGAAATTGCACATGAGGTGACTAGACTTGAGTATAATTAAAACTTTACGTACGATTTTGGAATTCTTGATTTTTACAGGAGAGAAGAGAAAAATGGCTTTTTTGGGGGGAAATTTCAGATATTCCGGATTTTTTAGTAGAGCATTACTAAAATTGGTAGAGAGGTATTCAAACAGCCACGTGTCTTCTTCAGATATTTCCAAAAACACATTTTCTTTTCTTTTCTTTCTTTTTTTTTTTTTTCGGGGGGGGGGGGGGGGTAGGGGTGTTACGAAGGAGCTATTTCACTAAATTTGTGTTGTGAAATCTATGGTATATGCGGTCATGAAATTTGGTGGATAATTTTTTTATATGTATCCGACACAAGTTCTGCTGAAGGCAGTGGGAACCCGGATTACTCACGTTGCGAGCGAGAAAAACATCTACCGAACACAGCGGGAACTTAGGTTATTGATAATGATATGGGATTTTGACAACTCATTTAAATATAATATCTAGCGAAGCGGGCAAAGCCTGCTAGTATATATATATATATATATGAAAACACTAGTCTAAATAATCAGGAAATATTCAGCCTAGACCCGTTGGCTTTGTGGTTAGAGTACACAACTACGATTCCGAAGGTTGTGTGTTCGATCCTCCGCGATGGGAAGTGGAAAATAAAAATAAATCAATAAAATATCTGAAAACACTAATTTAAATAATCAGGAAACATTCAGCCAAGACTTGTTGGCTCTGTGGTCAGAGTACACAACTACCAATCCGAAGGTTGTGAGTTCGATTCTCACCGATGGGAAGTGAAAAAAAATGCATACATAAAAGTTTTACGGATTTCACAAAATATTTTAAGATAGAATAAGAAATTAAATCTTAAAATTGGATATTGGCAAGCATCTTAGAAGTGGAACACTATAAATTGGTAACGACGCAAAATGCCAGATCGAAAGAAAATAGTCCTGTCGTACTAAAAAAAAAAAAAAAATCTTCGATTTAATATATATTGTATTTAATATAAACTGTAACGTTTAATTTCCCCTTCCCGTCACCCGAAATGTTTACGGCTTTGTTTGGATTCATGGTTTGGATTCATAATCTATTTAGCATAAACATAAAATGAATTGTGTTATTTTTAATAAAACAACTTGCATAAGAAATATTTTTATTTTTATTAAACTTACGAAAAACAAGTTTATAAAATAGTTACAGACAATTGTAGAGATTTTAAAATGCTTTGGACGGTAATTTTATCTGCTGAAAGAAAAACAGAGCATAAAAATAGTAATAAACATGTAGACTTGGTTATTAAGTTTTAATACATGCAGTATATATGTATATGTATATATATATACATATATATTAAACAAAATAATAAACTTTTGATCGAAAATAAGTAAGAGAACATATATATGTTTTTTCACTATTAAACAACAATATTGCCCATGTAAATATATATATATATGTATATTAAAAAATAACATTTATATAAACAAAATATATCTTAAAATATACATAAAATTAATATCAAATTCAAAATTTCACTTAAAAAAAAAAAAAATCTAACAATAACTAAACATTTTAAATGCTTAACTGCAACAAAGCAAAAAGCAAACACTTGATTGCTTTAGAAAAATTCGATTTTATATGTTGACATAACATGGCGTAATTAAAAAATAAAATAAAATAAATAGCATTCAAAATTTTTTTTATTTAACATTTGTGTAACAATAATGAAATAATACAAACGATTATACAAATTTTAATAAGCATCCGAAAATAGGGCATGCAAAATACACATTACAAGATTAGAATCACATTTGAAATTGTATGTAGAAGTGTAGTAATAAAGATGCATCACCAGTAACAATGTTTTTGTTCATAATAAATTGATTTGATGAAGTGAAATGTTCGAACCTCACAGATTAGGAAATAGTGCAGTTCTTAAATTTAAAAATAAAAATATATTTGGAATGTGCTAAATACCCTTACTCGAGGAAAAAACAAACAAACAAGTACTAGAATATTCATCTAGATAAATTGGAGTGTAAGGTTGATTTTTATACCAACTATGTGAAAAATGCTAGAGCCGGAAATTGAGCCGGAGCACTCTGCTTACCGCCCGGATGCTCTACCACTGAGCCACCCTGGCTGATAACCAACTTGGCCTTTTTCACGGATAGATCACGAAATTTCTCTAAAATGAGAAATGTTCTCTAGTGAGAAATGTCGAGCTGGTCAGACAGTGTGACTCAGAGATAAAACATCTGCACGGTAAGCGGAGTGCCCAGGTTCGATTTCCAGATCTGGTATTCTTCTCACACAGTTGGTATAAAAATCAACCTTATATTTCAATTTATCTAGCTGAATATTCATGGTTGATGAATTAATGAATAAAAATTTTTAAACATTAGAATGACTAAGATATTGCTGCGATAAAACACTGAAAAGAGTTGCATCGCATATCAAAAGTATAATAATAATGCTAACCAGTAACGTAATAATAATAAACACTAGAAATATAATAATAATAATAAAACCATAAAAAGCTGTCTATGATTTCTGTATGACACAGATCGCTCTCAGAAGAACAAAATAGAATTTCAGCCCATGTTCGGATTAAGGGATGCTGATGAGGAATCGGATGTGCCTGTGATTGATTCATGACACTATTTTTGCTAGTTTCCTTTTCGTAACTTTTTTTTTTTTTTTTTTTCATTTTGATCCACTGTGAAGTATTCAGACATAGCACTCAAAAAAGAAAAGCACTAGAAATATTATAATGCAAAATTAATCTCTCTCTCTCTGGTCATTATATATATATATATATACACATATATATATATATATTATGACTTAGGATTTCTGGTAACTTTTGGTTGCTTAACCCGAGAGTAGTCGCGTCATTTTTTATAACGCTAGTAGTCGCTTGTCGGTCTTTTTGCCGCCGCTGTTTAGTGTTGGGGGGAAAGCCGAAAGAAAGCCAGCAGAGAAAGCTGAAGTGCCTTTAATTCACGCGAAGTTTTTCCCGCAAAACTCCAACCTGTCTAAAAAACCAGAAATGGGGAAAAAATGAATCAACGTTAGAGGTCGCATCGCGGTCAAATAGACCGATATGAGAAGTAAAATGTTTTTAACTGCTCAACAAATAGCAGGAATGACTTGAAAACATACTGTGTTAGAGGATACCCACCCAAAGGTCAGGTACACAGAGTTTCCCCACTTCATTTGTTAGGGGTGATCTGCAGGAGAAATTTATAAGCGATGGGCGGCAAAATGACCAATATGCAACTACTAACGGGTTATATTTCTGTCACAATGAAACGGCATCCTGTCCTTTAAAAGACGTACCTTTAAATAAATGAGGAAAAAAAAAACAGAGGTAGCAATAAATTAAATTACGTTTAAAGAACAAAAAATTAATTTGGTTTCTTGGATTACTGCCGAAATGAAATAGTAACATGCCCTTTATAAAAATTATGAACACATTGCACAAATATTTGACCTAGGAATAGCTAATTTTATATGACTGTGATTGATTTGTGTGACACAATTTTTGCTTATTTATTTCAAAAAACCACTGCAAAGCAATCAAAAAAAAAAAAAAAAAAACAGAGGCAAAAATCAGTTAATTTTTTTTTTTTTTTTTTTTTTAAATGAACAAAAGATTAATTCGGTTTCTTAGATTTATCTTAAAATGAAATATTACCATGTTGTTCTTTATAAAAATTATGAACACAATGCACCAATATCTGGCATAGGAACTGCTGAATTTTATGTATCTGTAATTGATTCATGACTCAATTTTTGTGTGTTTCTTTCTCAGAACACATGCGAAACATTCAAATATAAATATGGATAAAGAGAACACCAATAAATTAAATAACTTTCAATGAAAAAAAGATGAATAATACCTTAATATGTATAAAATTTACCTTAAAGTTTACTCTTTACAAACAATTAACATTAAAATTAAAAATGTTTTATAAGTTTTGAATTGTATCAATTATTATATTTCAATGATATGATAAGTTTATCTGAACGAATAAATTTCAATAAATAATAGTTGCGATTTTGTAAGTATGCGTGACCTTTTAAACCAATTACGGCTCCTCACTATTTCTTAAAATTTAATTGTCTCTGGGATCCAAATTCCATGTAATTCTATATATAAATTTGTTGCTAGAATTACTTATAATTTAATATATATTCTTTACTTTCTTCCACTGGCGTACCAAGGGTTGGGAGGAGGGGGCCTCCGAAGGAACTTAACCTTTAAGTATATTTATCTGGTAAAGTTGTCATTTTTTTAATCTGATTGTGTCATTATTTATCGTGTTGTTATTTATTGTGCCATTATTTTAAACCGAAACATTCCCTGCAATTCCCCTTTAAACTGTAGGTTTCTGTCTAATGAGCCTTAATATACAAAATATGACCATAAAGTGACAACTCCAAAAACAAAAGAACTCCATTAAAACATTCAAAATATACAACCTTTTTAATTTCTTCATGTCATACTGTCGACTAGTTTCGCATGGAGCGCCCCAGCTTGGGGATAGATATTGGGGTTTGGTTATCCAAACCCCAATATCTTTCAGCTGATTAGGAGCGATAAAGACAAAATAAACCCTTTGAAAACCGCAGGCATATATAAAATACCATATACTAATAGCCAAGGTAGAGAAATGTGTTACATAGGAAAAACAAAAGGAAAAACTAAAACGCGTATTAAGGAACATAGCCACGATATAGTCACCTGAAAAATAACTACTGCATTAACTCAGGTAAACAAAAACGATAAAATTAATATTAAATTCGAGCACGTAAAGAAATTAGCCAATTATCATAACCACGGTTACGCCGCTATTAGAGAATCCGTAGAAATTTTATCAAGTTTTAACAATTGCAATGGCAACGATGGGGCTCTACTCAACCAGCAATGGCGCCGAGTTTTTAAAAGAGAGGAAGGTGTGGAATAACAGTTTCGACAAACTTCAAGCACTGTGCTGTCGGAGACCAAGCTGGGGCGCCCCATGCGAAACTAGTCGACAGTATGACATGAAGAAATTAAAAAGGTTGTATATTTTGAATGTTTTAATGGATGTTAACTTCATGGTTGAATTGTTTATAAAGTATTACAAAAGAACTCATTTATGCCAAGCTTGACCAATGCCCCTGGCATTCTTGTTGGTTTGGCTTTTGAATAAATATTAAAACTAACTTCATTGCTTTTCTATTGTAATAAATTCGTAAAGAAGGGCAAGGGGAGGGGGCCACAGTGTAGTAGGACTCCAGTTAGGGGAGCCCCCAGTGAAATTTTCGCCCCGGGCCTCGAGAGTTGTAGGTCCGCCACTGCTTTCTTCTTGATTTAATAGAAAAAAATATTGGATTCGCAAAAGTTATCCATTTATTTGATTCAAATTATTAAAACTGTCTATCCATTCCCAGAGTACCTGTAATTCTGTAAGTAATAATTATTTTTTTTTTCACTTTAAGTTAAATTTCACAAAGAATATCGTAGAATTGTTTCTTTACCAGACCCGGAAAAAGTCCTAAAATGCCTACGCTCGAAAAGGTTTAGTCTTTAAAAAAGGGGACTGATTTGAAATTTGCCGTCAACAACTTTGCAAGAACTAGAAAAAATATTTCTGAAATTTGGAACAGTAAAATCTCTGAGATTCATATTAAAAAACTGTATAATACTATACCATTGCACATTAAAGCAGTAATTGCATAAAAAGGTGGAATTACCCAATGCAGAATACATATTTTTATTAAGTACATAATTGGTTAGATCTAACAAATAAATAGTTTTATTTCATACTAGCAGGCTTTGCCCGCTTCGCTGGACACTATATTTAAATGATTTCTTTGTAACTGAATATATTTCGATTGGCGACTATTTTCGTCACAGTTTTAGTATGGGACCTCCTTGGCAATATCAAACATTTTTTGAACTTCTCGAATCTGTACAAAAAAAAACTATTATTAAAACAAATATTTTCGAATATAGTCCAATAGCTGGTGTTAATTCTTCGAATATTCTGGAAACAGTTGAAGCTGTTACTCGTACAGTATAAGTCATTATTCGATGAATGTTCTAGGACAGTCTAAAAAATAGTCACTTGTTCCACAGGAGTAAAGCAAATAACATCAACTACACCAGAGCAAAAATTTTCGCTCACTCACGAAAAATGTCCAGTTGCTTAGAGCTCAATCCCTAAAGTGCAATTACTCAAAATAGGTCTCTGAATAACTCTGGATCGCAGTGACTACATACTCTTTCGCAAAAATCAACTCACACCTACTTATAACTTTTGGCGATGGGGCTTGGAGATGACTCCATCGAGAATCCCTTGGTAAGCTCAAGGTCTACGTTCCCGTGTGTCGGAGAGCTTCGAAACATCGGGAACCCTAAACTATCATTTTTCACCAAATTTGGTCGCGCACTCGCCAAGTTTGTCTCCAAGACTATGCTTTCTATTAAACATATCTTTATTTAGTTATTTAAATATTAATTTGAATATTTCTGCCCGGCAGCGTGCAAGTGCAGTCACACACAGCAGCTCATTTATTTGTATGTTAAATTAGCGTAGTGATTGGTATATATATATATATATATAAAAATAACTAAACATTATCGTGCTACACAACTTTATTAATCATTCATTTGCTTCAAAGATTAATTTTGAAGTTATAACAAATAAAAAAGGTATAGGGTAAGTGCTCCAGTAATTGACACTTTTAGAGCAATTTCTGATGTTTTAAATGTTTTAGTCATTAGAAACTATTTTTGCAAATCTTAAGTTAATATATGTGGTACGAAAAACTTTCAGAACCACACATATGCATTTGATAATTATTATTTTTTTTTAATGAATTTTTATTTTACACCCACTCAATGTTCCAGTAATTGACACTGCCAGTTTTTCATTTACCAGTAATTAGCATCCTATACTCCAGTGTTTGACACTGCTAGTTATTCATTTTACCAGTTATTTTCAACCTATGCTTCAGTGTTTGACATACTATGTTAAAATTCTTATATGTAAAACATCTGCTTTTATTTTTTTTTTCTTATTTATTAATTATTTCGGGAAAGATGTCAATTACTGGAGCATGTCAATCACTGGAGCACCTACCCTAAGTCAAGTTTTCTGCAGTGCGGATTTTTTTTTTTTTTTTTTTTTTTTTTTTTTCCCACACTGTATATACATATCAGTAAAAATTTTGTTTCCTGGTAATTTAAGTATGAAGTAGTTAATTACATTGTCAAACATTAAAATAATTAAAAGATTTGTTGCCTTTCACTGACGAACATATAGTTAAAAGCACACTATGTATATTAAAATTGCATGTAAAATATAAGTAAAAGTGGGATTTTAAAACTATAATGATTAGAGGAAGTGATTAATTTTTTAAATACAAATAGGTTTTTTGCAAGTGGCAATTTAAAATTTTAAACATAAACTTTAATTTTGACAATTGATTGATGTAAACTGTGAAGTTGAATTAACCACAAGAGATATTGTAAAATTTATGAGAAAGAAAAAAAAAAAAAAAAAAAGAGAGAAATAAATAACAACAATAATAATAACAATGCATGTTTGATTGTAAAAAAGAGAGAAAAATAGTGCCGTAAAATATGTAACAAAAAAAAAAAGGGGGGGGGGGATAAAATTTTAGATATGTTTTCTCAGACAGTACACAACATTAAAAATAACTTTAAAAAAAATTCCAGATAATATATATATATATATATATAGGGTAAGTGCACCAGTGATTAACACTTTTAGAGCAATCTCTGATGTTTTTAATGTTCTAGTCATCAGAAAATATTTTAAGAAATCTTAAGTTAATATATATGGCATGAAAGACAATCAGAACCACATATATGTTAAAATATATATATTTGATAACAATTATTTTTTTTTATGAATTTTTATTTGACACCCACTCAATGTTCCAGTAATTGACACTGGCAGTTTTCCCTTTTATTAGTAATTGACACCCTATGTTCCAGTGTTTGACACTGCTAGTTATTCATTTTACCAGTTATTAGCACCCTATGCTTCAGTGTTTGACATAAAATGTTAAAATTCTTATATGTAAAATATATGATTTTATTATTTTTCTTATTTATTAATTATTTCTGGGTAGATGTCAATTACTGCCAATCACTGGAGCACCTACCCTATATCAAAACTTAAAAATTCCGATATTTTGCACATGTATCAGTACATTTGCAATTTACACAGGTCAAAAAGTGACTAACAGCACAATTATAAAAGGTATAAAATGTACTCGATCAAAGTGAATTTTGCTAAAACCCACAAAGCTTGTCATTTTTTTCTTCTTCTTTTCTAGTTATTTACTAGTACAATTGATTTCATGTTAATTATTTGAGTAATACACAACGACAACGAAAATAAATGTTCTAGTAAAGTAACGTTTCAATAATTTAAAATTGTGTTTGTTTGTAGTCTTAATTTTGGACAAAATTTTAAAATCCTCGAAGCTGCTTGAACTTGAAATTTATAACTTGATCTTGTTGATTGTCCCTTTTTAATATGAAATCTAAAAACATGATGGTGATGAGATTCGACTCCGTGTAAACTAGAAAAAGTTTTTATGGGCTTCATTAGCATTATATTTTATGAGCTTCATTAGCATTTATGTGCTTCATCAGCTTCATTATTGCACCTTGTCTCTAAGAAGACCAAGAAAAGAACAGAGCAGTAGCAATATATATATTTATGACACACAGCAACGTTCACGAAAGGATGTCTAAAATAAGAAAAGAAATAAATTACAATTAATTTAAGAAAAAGTTTCAATAAATAGTTTTAATAAAAAATTCTGCATGCATTCATTGTAAACAAAATTTAATTTAGTACTACAGAACTTATTTTAATCTATTTTTCCACATAAAAGCACACAGTATCTGTATTTCATTCCCTAGCATCAGTAACTATATTCCTTTCTTAAAATTACTTTGGTATAGCTTCAGTATACGAGCTCCTACGTGGTTTTTATATTTTCGTTATCATTTTGGCAATGAATTAAAATGGGTATCGCAATTACCCAAGTAAACATCTTGGCGAGAAACGATTGAGCTGTATTTCGGTGGCACATTTCAAATATATCTTGGTTATATCCGGAAGATAGAGCCAACAATACAGGACAGGACACAGCCAAGGAGGGCAACTCACCTTTCGGTTTAGAGTAGGACGCTGAAAGCGTACCTCCCAGCAAAACCAGTATCTAACTCTCCAGCGACTCCGCGGACAGGGGCACGGGCCCAGCAGAAGTCCGCGGGAAGGGAAGACCAAGCCAACAATACAATTCAGAAGCCATCATCAATACATATCCAGAATAAATAACTAACAAATATTCAGAAGCCATCATCGATACATATTCAGAATATATCGCCAACAACAAATTAAGCAGTCATCACCAATATATATACAGAAGATATCGCCAGAAACTATTCAGAAGTTAACATCAATACTTATTCAGAAGATATCGCCAACAAATATTCAAAAACGATCATCAATACTTATTCAACTAATAAGTATAATCAATACAATAATTTATTGCCATCAAACATTCAGAAATCGTCCAATTTATGATAGGTGATGGTCTCGGATGACGAAATCGGCAATTGGTTTTAACATACAATCAGAAAAGAATTTCTCGCTTATCAGTAGGTTTTGAAAAAATGTAAACGTTTTCATGTATTTGACAAAATATTTTAAGATATTTTAGGAAATAAAAGGGTTAATTGGACACTGGCAGGTGTCCTGACATATTTATGGTTGGACACTACAAGTGGCGACAACACATATTCGCAGATTGAAAAAAATAGTCCTGTCGTACTAATAACATTTTAAATATCACTAATCGTTACGAATCATGCTATCAATGAAAATTTAGTAATCCCAAAACACTACCTATGTTATAATTAGAGATGTGAAGTCTCTGGATAAATTTTTGGAAATTTTTCCGATAAAATATTTCCAGATAATCTTCTACAATGTTTTTCTGGAAATTTTTAAAATCCAAAAAGGCAATTTTTTTAGTACTTTTTTTTTTACGTGACATGTTTAAACTTTTTTTCTTTAATCAGTCACAGTACAGTTAATAGGTACAGTAATGTCAGATATAGTATGAAAAACAAAAGCTTTTGATTACAGACATCATTGAGAAAACTACCTGTTACATGGTTTCAGCAAGTTACTTGAAGAAGGGGAAGATTAATATAATAGAAAAAATAATAATCCAGGGTTGCTACACAAATTTGGGGGAAATTTTTCCTGGGTTTTCCCTGCTTCATTTAAAAGTAAAAATAGATGGTACATAATCATGGGGCCTTAGAATCTAAATCATTTACACATCAGTTGAACATATCAAAGATATCAACGTGACAGCAAAATGATGAATATTCTTTATTATTATTATTTAATTCCTTTTAATTTGATTTTAAAAAAGTCTTTTTTTTCAAAGACCTATTTATTTATAAAATAAATTATACTTCTTATAGTGTCAGCACAATATTATCTTAAAAGTTATTATCAACGCAATGTTAACAAATACGTAAGTTACATTTAATCATAACCGTCAACCGTACCGAATTTTTGGATGCTGGTATTTTTTTTACAGAGTTTTCCCGCCTTATTTAAACACAGAAATCTGCTGCAAAAGCCTAAAAAAAAAAAAAAAAAAAAAAAAAATTATCTGTACAAAAAAAATAGAACAGTTGGTAGCTATGATTTATTATATAATACACAGTAATCATATCCATATCCATGTACAACTTGCTGGGTCATTATTTTAACTTTCTAATGAATAATTTTGAATAAAAGTTTTCTTTTAATTGTCAGTAGTGAAAAATAAAATAAAATAAAATTGCTTTTGATGTGCAGATATTTTTACACACTAGAGTATGGAATGCATTGAACCGAGCAACTCTTAAAAGGAAAAGAATCGTATAAAATGCAGTATACATTTTCACAATGTTTTTAGCATTATGTATTTAGGTATACATCCATTATAGTCTACAATAAAAATGTTTAAAGAAAGTAAAATTAATTTAGGATTTATTATTATCATTATTATTTTATCTTAAGTTCATCCTCTCCTAGTTTCCAAATACAATTTACTTTTTATTTCACGTTATTTTTATTTATTTTTTTATTTTTTTTCTTTTCAAGCTTAAGTGTTGTTGTTGACATTAAAAAACAAGAGACATAGCCATTTTATCCGAAGCAACATTTTATTAACTTTCAAAGTTTTAGATGACAAAATAAATTTAACAATTGCTACTCCGGAGGAGTTAAGTTTTTGAAGGTACCACATATAAGAGGATATTACAAAGCTGTGCTATAGATTGCTTTTCGGTTAGGATATTTATTCCAAGACTATTGCAATATATTTTTGTCAAAAAACATTTTATCTTTTTTAAGAGTTACTTTTTTTGGAAGCCAGGTTCTGAAGATGTTCGTAAGAAGTTGTTTTTGGCGTTTCCACCAGGAACGAATTTTTCTAAAATGTTTATGATCATGTTTGGAGTTTAAATCGATGACTGATCCTTGACTGTTTAAACCGATTTCACCTTCTTCCATATCTGTATAGTTTACGTTAAACACACTTAAAGATGTCACCGAATATTCAGATACTGCTTGGTCAAGTATTTTTTCATAATCTTTCCTAAAAAGTGGAATTTCTCTTGACTCTAGTTCATATTCATCATCATTATTTGCCCGAACATATGAAATTGCGGGAGATCGACCAATATTTTCTTCCGTACTCTTCCGGAAATCAGTTTTTCTAGGTGCCGGATCCAAATCTTTCAGCAGTTTTTCAAAGTCACTTTTATGAGAGTATTTAGCTTTTGGTTTAGTTTGTTTTTCACTATTTAAATTTTTTCTCTCATCTTGCCTCGCTTTTTGATCTGGGAGGTTAACTTTAATATGAATTGACCTCAATGAACTTAATGTTTCTAGTTTTTCAATCCTATTTTGCTTACACTTATTTTCTTTTATTCTACTTTCATACAAATCAAAATTTTCTTAGCAGTTTGATTCATTGGAATCTTTAGGAAAGTTACTTGAATATGAGTCAAAATCAGTTTTTTCTTGCGCAGGATTGTTCATTTCTACTGTATACAAACATTCATTTGACTTACCTTTTTTCACATTATTTTTTATTGTTTCATTTTCATAATTGACTGCATTTGAAATTATAAACTGGGTTTCAGAGGAAATATTATCATATTTTTTTTATAGTATTATATTTTGGATACGTAATGTTTTTAATTACTCCTTTTGCATTATTTTTTAAAATGATACTTTCAGTAGAAATGACGGCATCAGAGATTTTACAATCGATTCCATGTTCATCAGCATTAAAGAAAGTGGTATGAGTTTCCAACCTATCTTCATTTAGAATTAAAATATTTTCTTTGTTAATATATTTTTCTTTTTGTTTTGTCCCAAATTCCATAAGAATTGGAATGCTGACTATTTCAGAAGGATTCAGGCAGTCACTTATTTCATTTCCCAGTTCATCTGACCATAGCCTCCTTAACTAGATGTTGTCGCGTAGCTCGGAAACTAGGCAACATTTGAAACGGTAGACAGCGCCAACTGGTACAGATTGCGCGACTTTTTTATTCAACAGCCACCAAAAATTTTTAAAAGTGGGATATGATATACATAAAAGGCGAACAGAATCGAAGAAACGCTGATTATATATATAGTGTATCACTTCGTTAAATTATTGGTGACAGCTGAATGAAAAAGTCCCAGAATCTGTACTAGGTGGCACTGTCTACCGCTTCAACTGTTGCCTAGTTTCCGAGCTACGCGACAGGCATCTACTTAAGGAAGCTCTGATCGGACAGTTCTACATCTTCTGTTTTTGAGATTTCACTAGTGCATACATAATTAATTTCTGCATCGTCAATGTCAAATACTACTATAGAATTAAATTTTTCTGTAGGATCAACTGAATTCTCAGAATCATTTTCTGTCGTAGACTCATTTCTATTATGCAGTTCACTCCTTAAGAGATCTGTAGGACTTATTTTATTAGCCCATATGTCTTCACATTGCTTGGGATAATATTTTTTTATTTGGCCTCCTAGAAGCTGATGATTCAGCAAATCTTCAGCAGAAGGTCGATTTCCGGAAATGAAAATTAGGCAGGATGTAATAAAATTGAGGACTTGATCTATTTTTAAACTTATATACATAGAATTTTTGAAAATCTTTTTTACTAGATCGTGAAATTTTTCTTTTTCCAGTATGTCAAATATTCTCCCATAGAGTTCGAAGTACCAGTTTAAAGGTTTTATTTTCCACTTAGATATCTCTTTTATAAGATGTTGGCAAGTGAATATTTCTGTTGCAATTATACCTAAAGACCAGATATCAAATTTCTGGCCACCTATTTTGCTGTTTGTTCCAAAAGATTCTGGAGGACAGAAGATAGCAGAGGCTCCGTATATTTTGAATATCTTTCCCCCCTTAGAGGTAAGATATCTAAAACTGCCAATTCTGGCTTTGTTGTTACATTTCAAAAGAATATGATCAGTTTGTAAATTCACGTGACAAAAGCCTTGTTGATGAAGATAGTGGATCCCATTGGTTATATCTTTGATGCAAGAAACTGCAATTTCCAATCCATTACAGTCTGATAGGAAAGAAGTTTGTTTGAGTTTATCATCTAAGGTTGCAGGGTGTTTTAAAGGAAAAAAAGGCTTTCGAATTAGTTTCTGCAATGTCACATCATTTTATTAAAGGAAGAATATATCATTAGCAAGTTTAGGACATAGAATTGTTTCTCCATCTTTCACAAAATTACCAAAAACTATTTTAGTAGCTACGTTCAGAGTTGAGTTTGGACTTTTCAATTCACTCAAATAGGCCAGAACTGATCAAAAGAAAAGGTGTAATGTTCCACCGAAATACTAATGCCAAGTCCGCATACAAGTTTATAGTAACTCGTGAAAAGCTGTTATAGCTTAGATGGTATGTACTACAATATCCGCCCTATTTTCTAAATCAGGCATATTCGAATTATTATTTGTTCCGGTCTCTACAAAAGCCTTTAGACAGCAAAATCTTTACTTCAGATGAGGACGTCAAAAATGACTTGCATCAGCATTTTGCTAGCAAAGATCAGAAATTTTATAACTTGGAATCATGCGACCGCCAAAAAGATGGCAAAAAGTATTAGACAAAAATGGAGAAGATATAATTCAATAAAATAGCTACACGCTATAAGAAATTCATCTTTCATCCCCCTTCCCAAAAAGAAAAGCAAAAGTTATTGTTCGAACAATCTAATATATATACAAATTTTCCATATAATGAAAAATAACGCTAATATTCAAGCTACTGAACCAATTTCAACTAAAAGTGGGGAGTAGAACTATCTTCTAAGTTCTATTCCCCACTACTTACTTTAGAATTATCAGGGATGAATTCGTTAGCCACCTTGATATGCCACCGTCTTTGAAAATAGCGGCTACTGAAAATTTCAAATTCACATAAAAAAGTATTTATAAATAGATTCACATAAAATATTCAGTATATATATATCCATATCACGATCTCAAGCAAGTTTATTAATCAACTCGAATAACCATTTTCGTTTCAAAATAGCGGCTACATAAAACACACACACACACACAAAAAAAAAAAAGTATTTATAAATTGATTTGCATGAAATTTAGTATTTACATACCCCATATTAAGATCACGCCCATTTCATTAATCAACTTTATCCACCATCTTGATTAAAATTTTAGCTGCTTAAAAAAAGAATAAAGAAATTAACCTATCTTTCAACTGAGCTAGAAGGACTAATCGAGATCTAAAGTCCACATCACAATAATTATAATGATATAAACTTCTATTTATCAGGTGAAAAAGAATAATATTAAAAATAACAATTTTTATGTTATAATTACTATTAAATTAAAAATATGTTTACCTTTTGCTCTTCTTCTGATTTATCATCTGAAGTTTTCAAATATGCAGCACCAGCTTTTTCTCTATCCTCAACTTCACCACCAGGATTTTTAGATTCAACCAATATCAAAGCTGCTTCTCTATCTGTGACTGTTGTTATAGGATCATTTATTGCATTATTCATGACTAAATTATCCTAAAAATTTAAAGCAAAACATATATTTTAAGATAAATTTTTAATTAGATATTCAAATACAAAGTAAAATCTACATGATTAATAAGTTTGGTCTCTCCAACCAAGCTTATTAATAATGCTGAACTACCCCCATGTTTCAATTTAAAAACAAAAATTAAAATTAATTAAAAATATATCTACCTTTTGATCTGATTTATCATCTGAATTTGTCATATATTCAACACTAGCTTCTTCTCCTTCTTCAACTTCACCAGGATTTTTACATTCATCCAATGCCAAACTTGATGATTTTTCTGTGGCTGTTGCTTCAGGATCATGTATTGCACTATGGCTCACTAAATTACCCTAAATTTTTTGAGTAAGGAATATATTTTAAGAAATATTGCTGATATTTAAAAATTTATTCAAATAAAAAATATAGTCTTTTCATCCCAAATATTAATCAAATTAAATTACCATCTTGTTTCAATAAAAATAATTAAAAATATGTCTACCTCTTCATCTAATTTATCATCTGAATTTTTCAAACATTCAGCACCAGTTTCTTCTCCATCTTCAACTTCACCAGAACTTTTAGATTCCTCTAATATCAAAGCTGCTTCTTTTTCTGTGACTATTACATCAAGATTACGTATTGCACTATGCATGTCTAAATTACCCTAAAATTGTCGAGCAAGGCATATATTTTAAGAAATATTATTGATAATTAATAATTTATTCAAATAAAAAGTATAGTCTTTTACACCTAACTAATTAATCAAGTTAAAATTAATTAATTTTCAATTAATTTAAGTAAATTCGAGTTGAAGTTAATTAAACAAACTAATTAATTATAAACCTTTTATATGTATAGGGATATTCTAAGCTCATGGGACAAACTTGGAGGAGAAATAGAGATTATTACAAGGATTGAAAATTGTATAGGAACCCACGACCGCAAACGTCCTTTTAATTCTTTAATTGGATGTCTTTGCGTGGTCGTGGATATGGACATGGCTCTCGAATATTACCTTTTTCTTACAAACAAATTCTGTTTTTTATCGATCTACTTTATCGCACTGATTGCATTAATGCGAATATTGCGTATGATTTTGTGAAATAATGAAGCATACAAGTTTTTAAAATTTACATATAATAAGCGGAGTTAGTAATAACAGTAGCCAAAAACACCCAGTTCTTAAATGGTTAAAAGGACGTTTGCTGTCATGGATTCCTGTACAATTCTCAGTTCTTGTGATGTTCTCTACTTCTTCTCCTAGTTTATCCCACAATCTTACAATCACCCTGTATATATATATGAAATTTGGTATGTACATAATTCATACTGAGGTATCAACTATGTTTATTAATCAAACTTAGTCCGTCATCTTGTTTCAAAATAGAGCCACATGAAAAGAATAAATAAATGACGTACTCTTCCGACTAAGCCGGAAGAAATTATTTACATGCAGATCTAAAGCTTACTCAACACGACAATTACATTTAAATTAACTAGCTGGAACCCATCGAATTCGACGATCACTTTATTGACCGTAAAATTTCAAAAATCGTCGCATCATTATTTAAATGTATTTCATGTTAAAATATCTAATATAATTTACGACATTTCACTTAAAAGAAAGTCGGAAAAATGCTTATAAATAGAAATACTATATATGACATCACTTTCTACAAAGTACTGTCAATGTGACGTCAAACTGACTCCAAATAAACAGATGCTATCTTTTATTTTTTATTTTGTTTAATACTAAGACTATATGTTAGCTGACCCGTCCGGCGTTGCCCGGGCCCACGATACCTTAAATGAACCTTAAATTTGTATTAATTTATACCTTTAACTCGATTTTGTTTGAATTTCTGTTTTTAAATGAAAGCATCACGAAAAAAATAATCATCTGTAACAAAACAATTATCTCGAACGAACGAAACTCTGCCTTGTGACCCCGGTGCTTGCGGCACCGGGGTCACAACGCGAGCCGCTAATACCATGAAAAAATTCCAAAAAATTAACCTGGAACGGAATTAACCCGCCCAGCATTGTCCGGGCCCATGATAATAGCCTTAAATGCACCTTAAAATTGTATGGTTTTATATCTTTAACTCGATTTTGTTTGAATTTCTATTTTTAAATGAAAACATAAAATAATAATAATAATAATAATAATAATAATCTCTAAAAAAAAAAATTACCTCAAACCGAACGGAACTCGGGTTCGTGACCCAGTGCCTGCGGCACGTATATGCAGGCCGCTAATAACATGAAAAATTTCTCAAAAATTAACCTTGAACCGAACGAACCTCTGACTCGTGTTACCGCTGCCTGTGGCTGCGGCACCGTATAGCAGGCATGCTACGCACGCACTGCAAAATCCACTTTCATCGCCAGGGGGCACAACGTGTTCTATACGAACAACACCAACGGTCAGGAAATATCAAGACCTTTAAAATAAGTTGTAACATGATAGGGTCTACTGCAAAATCACCTAGTTCCATTTTTAACCACCAGGGGCGCACTATATTGTATACAAACATCCTCAATCAACATGAAATTTCAAGACCTTTATCAACAATCGCCTTGAATTTCCATGACCTTTCAAATAAGGTGTCACGCGGTGGTGTCAACTGCAAAATCATTTAGTTGTACTTTCCACCGCCAGGGGGCACAGTGTGTTCTGTACGAACATCACCAACGGTCAGGAAATACCAATACCTTTAAAATAAAGTGTAACATGAAAGGGTCAACAACAAAATCACCTAGTTCCATTTTTCACCACCAGGGAAGCACTATATTGTATACAAACATCCCCAATCGATATGAAATTTCAAGACCTTTAAAATGAGGTGCTACATGTGTGGGTCTAGAACGGATTTCTCTCTCAAACTAATTTCCCTCTCCCCCTCCCTTCTCCAAATCTACTTTCCCCCTTTTTCCCCCCTTTAAAATCGAAAATTCCAAATTCGCAGAACGTGATCTTTTAGTATTTGACTCTAGTCCCCATATGTACAATTTCTTCACCATGCGGTAATTTGGAGCTTAGTTAAGCTCGTAAACGTGTTTTTAACCAAACCGTTCGACTTTTTTTTAATTTTTCTCTTTTCATAGCACATCTACAGACCGAGACCTTTTTTTAGACACCTCAACCAAATTTCTACACCGAGCCGTTCTCTCAATATAGTGGAGACAGACAAAAACATGTTTCAAATTAATATTCAGACTTATCAATAAAAAAAATACATTAAAAACGGTTTTTTTTTTTTTTTTTTTTTTTTTTTACTTCCTTATACAAGGTATAAGGAAGTATAGTAATCCCGATTTGCTAAATGGATTTTGTATTTCTCATTGCTCAAAAACGAATGATCGCTGAATGTTGCCAATTTATACGTGTGACTGTCATGATGTCTAGTTGCACACCTGCAAGTGTCGTCTTAACACGAGCTCTTGTTTTAGAGATATAAGGGATTTTACACGATTTTTCGTGACGTCTGTATGTGTGTGTGTGTGTCTGTGTGTGTGTATGTCGCATAACTCAAAAACGGTTGGACGTAGAAAGTTGCGAATTGGTAAATAGGTCTGTTATAACATCTAGTTGTGCACCTCCCTTTTTGAACTTTCTATGATTTTCCGTTTTGGAGGTATTTAGGAAAATTAGGTTCATAATGACAAAAATACATAGGTTCTGGACATAATGTATCAAAAAACGGTAATAACTCAAAAACGGTTTAGACAAATCTTGCAATTTAACTGACTTTCCGACTAGCTAGACATTTGAAACTTTCAGAAAAGCTCAGAACACGTTGACAATGCATTTTTTAAATATATTTAGCCAACTGTTTCCGATACCTGCTGCCTTCAGCAGCGTTTATGCGATTCAACAGAAAATGTATTTAACTAACTTCCCGACTAGCTAGACATTTAAAACTTTCAGACTAGATCAGAACACAGTGAAAATGCATTTTTTTAATACTTTTAGCCAACTGTGTAGGGTCCCTGCTGCCTTCGGCAGCGTTACTAGTTCAAATTTTGGAATCAATTTTTAACTAACTTCCCGACTAGCTAGACATTTAAAACTTCCGGTAAAGCTCAGAACACGGAGACAATGCATTTTTTAAATATTTTTGGCCAATTGTTTCAGGTCACTGCTGCCTTCGGCAGCGTTTCCATGGTTCAACAGAAAATTTATTTAACTAACTTCCCGACTAGCTAGACATTTGAAACTTTCAGAATAGTCCAGAACACGGTGAATATGCATCTTTTTAATACTTTTAGCCAACTGTTTTAGGTCCCTGCTGCCTTCGGCAGCGTTTATATGGTTCAACAAAAAAATTATTTAACTAACTTCCAGACTAGTTAGACATTTGAAACTTTCAGAATATTTCAGAACACGGTGAAAATGCCTTTTTTAAAATACTTTTAGCCAATTTTTTCGGGTCCCTGCTGCCTTCGTCAGCGTTACCAGTACAAATCTTGCAATCGGTTTTTAACTAACTTTCAGAAAAGCTCAGAACACGGTGATAATTCATTTTTTTAAATATGTTTAGCCAACTGTTTCGGGTCCAATGTCAATGTTTTTTAACATTATGTATATTTCTAAAAGTGTATAAGGAAGTCATGTGGTGCCTACATCAGATTTTTTTTTTTGTTATATATTGTTAATAATTAAAAAACGTGTCTACCTGTTGATTTGATTTATCATCTGGAATTTTCAAATATTCATCACCAGTTTCTTCTCTCACTTCAACTTCACCAGTATCTTTAGGTTTATCCAATATTAAAGCTGATGGTTTATTGGTGGCTGTTGCTTCTGAATCATGTGTTGCACTGTGCCTCATTAAATTACCCTAAAATTGTTAAGCAAGACATATTTAAAAAAATATATATATATAATTGATAATTACAATAATTCATTCAAATAAAAAACTATAATTACAATCCAGTCATAGTCTCAATCAGTTATGTTTAAAAATAGCAGCCTGCAACATGAAAATTTCAAACTCATATAAAAAACGCATTTATAAACAGATTTGCACGAAACTTTTACGTACATAGCCCATATGGAAATATCAACGAAGTTTATTAAAGAACTTGATCCGCCATCATGTTTCAAAATATAGAGGCCGCATGAAGATTTCAGATTCACATAAAAAACGTATTTAAGAACAAAGTTGAACGAAATTCGTTATGTTCGTAACTGGTATAAATATCTCCATCCTGTTTAATAACGCAAGTCTACATACAACTAAAATTTTGATTTGATAATTTTGGCTGATCTTTTGGTGTGCAGAATGCAAAACTGAAACCAATTTTTACTTTCTCTTACCCATAAGGTGGAGAAGGTATTGTTTTTGGGTCAAACTTTCGAACGCGAGATTTTGTTATATTTACACGTTTTGAGGTCCCCTGAAAACGAAAATCATGTTTTTAGCAAATGGTCTGTGTGTATGTCTGTGTGTGTGTCTGTCTGTTATCAGCATATCTCAAAAACAAATTATGGCAGAAAGTTCAAACTTGGTATTCTAAATGTGTATCATATAGGGATGCTACAGGAAGCTTGTCGTTAAGATCAAGCAAGTGGTTCGTGTACAGGGACAATCAAGAAAATTCTAATACATTACGTCTATGGGGAAAATTGCAGGTAAGTAGAGTTTAACGTCTATAGACTGCACTACACCAAATGAAACGAATATATAATTTTTGTAATAGAGATAGTCAACTGGGAAATTTTTTTTGTGTATATAGGAGCCTCCCCTCCCCCCCCCCCTGGGGGGAAGGAGTCCCACCTCGAGGGGAGTAAATTTTCATGATGGATATCTTTCAAAAGAGCTCGCCAATACCTTTAAAACGAATGGTTGAACCATCGATCTGCGATAATTTAAAACAAAGTTATAGATTTTTTTTTTTTTTTTACTTTTAACGAAAAAAAAATTTTTTTTTTTAATATTGAGAATAAAATGGAATAATTGAGAATAAAAGATAATTTTTTTAAATAATAATTTTAGTAAATTATTTTTTAAAAACAGAATTATTTTTTAGTAACCGAATTAAATTCTATATAAATGTAGGTGCATTAATGAAACGGGGGGTTGAGGGGAGCGGTAGCCCCCCCTCACACACAACTAATTATCATATAAAACTCTCCCGAGGCCTATTTAAATTGTTTAACATAGGTTTACATAACATCGTTATCTTACCTCTTAATCTCCAACCTGTATTTATAGCATTAAATTTCAGGGTAAGAGAAAGTCGTGTGAGTGACACACCAGATTATTTTTTCTCTATCATGTATAGATTTTGTCAGTACAGGGTACTGACAGGTACTCATGCAGTTCCTTCCGAGACTATTCCACAAATATAAATATATGGTAACTTTTGTAGTATGTTCCTATTAATCATAGGAACATACCATTTCCATGATTAATTATAATTAATCATGGAAACATACTAGAAACTACCGAAAATGAAGAAATTGTGTCGGTAGAGACCCTGTATTGACAAAAATCTGCCCGTGATTAAAAAATAAATAAAAATTGGCTTCATTTTTGGTTTTATCACGCCAAGAAACATATGTATCAGCTAAACTTATCAAATTAAAGTTTGCTAACGTTATTTTTATAGAACTGTGCAATCAGTTTGATTCACCGTTTTGTGTCAAAATGGTGACCACTTGAAAGTTTTAAACTCATATAAAAAACGGATATATATATATATCAAATGTTAACAAAATTGAATATTTTGCACGCAATAAACTTTAGAAACTAATATTTATAAACAGAATAAGTTTAATATATACTTGATATTATTATTAAGTTTAAGCAAGTGAACAATCTTATAATAACGAAATTCCTGTGCTACAAGAAGGTAAATCATCCAAAAAAAAAAAAAAAAAAAGCATTTCCAACGCACTAAGCATGGCAATTTCGGATTGTTATTGTAGCGCCCCCTATCAATTCACAGATGAATGCTGTTCCATCTCATCATTATTCATAGTTCTTAAGAAGATAGGACAAGATTGATTGCAATCCTAGAAAACGATTCCGAAGCCTTTCCTTGCTAGAGTGGCACAAGACCAGCAAATCAGTGCCCTAAACATTAAGCCTCTCACCAGAGGTCACTGTGTTCGAGTTTATTGCTTGAAAAACCGAAACTAATGTATTTATTGGTTATTTATGTGCTTAGATCACGTGACTGCACAGGCAAAACTGGAAAAAACCAATAAACTCTTACGCAGTTTTTACGATTTGAGGAAAAAAGTCGATCGCAGCGCTATCAGGAAGTTTTAGCTTTATTTTAAGCATTCGGTTATAAGCACTTGCCACACTATATTCTAGGTGTTGTAATAAGGCGACGAAATTATTTAAAGACAAGCTGGGGACAAATAGTGTGATGCCCGAGTTTGTTTTTAAAAAATGTCGTCGCATTATTGTCGACAGAAGATGTGTTATTTTTAAGACAGTCATAGAAATCATGTTTGCTTTTTATTTTCTATATTCTATACATCCTTGTAGGCAGTTCATTATAACCCATTTGTCCTACTTTTGATGCAAATGCAATAATATACATAAATTCAAAATGAATGGTCTGAAAATGATTTTAATCATGTTAAAAATATGTGTTCTTCATTAATTCTTACAGTTCTGGTTTCAGCAGCGGCATAACTATCATAAGCCATGAATTTGATTGAACTTATCCTGACAACGAATGAAAATGCGTACATCGACCATCGACGCAATAACGTGTAACTATGGCGGTTGAGGTTGAGTGGGCTTTACGTCGTAGTAGTACTACGCTAAGGACAACTAGCGATTGTCTGGGATTCCTCCTAAAAGTGGTCCAGAGACATTCCCTTACAATTTTGTTTCTTCACGGAGGGGATGGCTCAACCGCTTCCGCGACCCCAAGGGGTACTATTTGGGATGGGAACGTGGTGGTCATCGTGGCCATGACGGATTTTACGTGCACTAGCCACTTTAATGTACACGACGGTCTGCGATCGACTTCAGTATCGAGCTTAAAATCTTCCAATTACAAGTTCGGCGCTATACCGACAACGCTACTGAGGCCTCAATCTCACTAACAAGGGAGGGTCACCAACTGTTCAAAAGGTATTTATACATATTATATATCATCAGAAAGGTCTTACTGAGCTGACAACGAAAATGTTCATCTTATCGGCAAATTCGCTCCCTAGCGCGAGTTATTCTCAATTAAAGTTTTTAAATTACAGATTCTTTAAAATGTACGTTGTATAGTTTCTATCATTAAAATCAGTTTTGCAAAAGATTCTTATTCTAAAAACCATTGTATATATTACTAGTAAGGCCGCCCGTATATTGATGTGGTTAGCGTCCCTAACTCCCTCATAGTAGGGCCGGGTTCGAATCCTGGACTTGTTATCCCTATAAGTGGTGGTGATGGCCGCCCATTCGGTACTCCTTCACAAATGGTTATCAGTTCAGCGACCGCACAGTCAATGGTCATTTGCAAGTACCGTGCCATTGAAAAATAAATAAATACATATACTTGTTATTATATCTATATTATTACATGTAAAGTATTTTACTGTTTAATAATTACTTTGTGTCAACAATAAATTTATACATGCTAAACCGTATAAAAAGTATAAAAAAAAATTGTTTTTTCGCTTATTTCCCCCCCTCTGATATTATGTTAGTGCCTTAAATTTCTTTTATTGTTTCCCCATGTAATGCCAATATCCAAAATATTATTCGATTATGTCGATGTACAGGAAAATCTTTCTGATTGTAAATATTTTACACATTGTTACATATATAAAGTGTTGGATTTAAAATTTAATGCTTTCATAAAATAATTATTAAACACATAATAAAATACTTTACTAACATACAATATAAATAGTTATAATTAGCACGAGAATCTGTTAAAAAAATTATTCCCATGATAGAAATTCTACAAAGTACATTACTAAAGAAACTGCAATTTACAAGATTTAATTGAGAATAACTCACGCTAGAGGACGCATTTGCCGATAAGATGTATATTTTTATTATCAGCTCAGTTAGAGCTTTAAGAGAATATATAACATGTATTTAACCTTTAGAACAGTTGGTGACCCTCCCTTGTAAGTAAGTAGTAGCTCAACTTCAGTAATGTGGAAATTCTACTATGCACCTTAACAGCCTAATTGTGTTGGTTCCTTCTCAAATTGGACGTTCCTATCCAAATTATACCTCTGGGGGTCACTGAAGCGGGGGAGCCGTCGCCTCCATCGAGGATCAAAATTGTGATGGCATGTTTCCGGACTATCGCCAGTTGCCCATTCAGCAGTACTAATACGACGTTAAACCCAACCTGCTCAAATTGGATGTACAATTTTCGAAGTGGTATTTATTCCATTTTCTATAGAAAATATTCGATAGTGAACCTCAATAACATATTTCAATTTCATTAAGATTTGCGTAAAGTAAAGATAATGCAATATGATTTATAGAAATACCTCTCATACAATACAATGCTTTGGAATACTTTCGGGTGTCTCTGTACACAAACTAGTAGAAATATTCACTCCATTTTCAATAGGTAACATCAGAGAGTAAACTTGAATAACATATATCAGTTTCAAGAAATTCTATAAATATTTACGGGAGTTAGAACGCGGATAGACGGACGGACAGACAGACAGAGAGACAAACCGAAGCAATTAACACATTTAAACCTTTTTGGAAAGTGTTAAAAAGAAAAATATTAAAAAGAATATAGAATAAATTATGGATATTTAAAAGATGAAATTTGTCCAGAGATGCAAAACACAGACGTTACTTTCAAATGTGGCATAGGCAGTGTTGCCATATCTGGCGGATTTTTTATTCAATAATCACCAATAATTTTAAGAAGTGATATTTAATATACATAATAGGCTATCAATCGTCGAAGTGATTAGGCAAAAATTGCAATTAAAAATTACTGGTGATTGTTAAATAAAAAATCCGCTAGATCTGGCAACACTGGGCATAGGGTTGTCTGGTCAAATCCGTCAAGAAAAAGCGGCCAGCCTCAAAAAATCGGGCAAATTTTAAAGATCTTTTAAAAAATGTGAAAGAAACATGAATAGTATTAAAACAAAAAAGAAAAATCCTGCGGTACTCATCGATTACTAACACTTTCCAACTGTACGTACATGTTGTATCGTACATAATTTTCAATATTCTTTGTCAATGTTATTACACAACGGATAGACAGAAAACTGAAAGGCACACAGATAGACTAACTAAATTCATAATCATTCTTAACATTGTTGGAAAGTGTTAAAAATGTACGCAAAGTTCATTGAAGATTATATGATACAACGAGTACGTACAGTTGGAAAGTGTTAATAATCTATGCATTTGTGACTTTTTTAAGCTAATCACTATTTCTTAAGAGATTTGACTAGACAACCCCATGGCATTTTAAAGCAAATTCAACGTTTTATATTTTTTGCACCAATTTCATCTTCTAAATATTCATGATTTCATTTAAATCTTTCCAACAACGTTGAAAAGTGTTAATGACTTCGATTTTTCTGTTCGCGCTCCAACTTCAGTATATATTCATGGAAATTCTTGAAACTGATATATTTTATTCAAGTTCACTGTCAGATGTTCCCTATTAAAAATGCAGTAAATACCACTAAAAGTATCCGAAAGTATTCCAAAGCTTTGTGTTTTATGAGATGTACAGTCGGTAACAAAAGTGTCCGAACACTAGCAAAAATTCCTATGTAAAAAAAGTGCACTTCATACGTTTTTGTTAAATAAATCCTTGTCAAATCCTGTTCTTAGTCAATGTAAGAACATGATTCGATAAGGATTTATTTAACAAAACCGTATGAAGTGTACTTTTTTTACGTAGGAATTTTTGCTAGTGTTCGGTCACTTTTGTTACCGACTGTATCGATAAACCAAATTTCAACAACTTTAATTTGTCCAAATCGTAATGAAATTGAAAAATGTTATTCATATGCAAAAAGAAAGCTTTCTGTTGAAGTAGGATTAGCATTAAGATTTACAGGGCCACACAAAAATACTTAGTAACATTAAGGGATATTATTGCAAATTTGCTGGAATAACATTTTCGCCATCAAGCGTTTTTAATACTTTCTAACAATTTTTAAATACGAATATGAATTCTATTCGCGTATCGATATCTCCATCTACCCGCTCCCAGCGTTCGTATATATTTTCAGAATTTTCAAAAATGATACGCATTATTCTATGGAATATTCCTTATTTAAAATGACATTAATGGGTCCTGTACAACTGGTTTGTGTACAGGGACACCCAAAAAGTGTTGCAATTAGGATATAAGGGCCACATTTTCTCACACGTTAAGCATTTTTAACACTTCCCAACAATGTTTAAGAGAGATTATGAATTCAGTTAGTCTATATGTATGCCCTTTATATCCTCCAGTCTGTCCGTTTTGTTATAACATAGGCAAAGTTATACGATGCAACAGTACGTACTGCTGGAAAGTGTGAATAATCAATGCGTACCGCATGATTTTTCGTTCTTGTTTTTATTAACACTATTCAACAAGGTTGAAAAGTGTTAATGACTTCGGTTTTTTTGTCTGTCCACGCTCTAACTTCCGTAAGTGTTCATGGAAGTTCTTAAAACTGATGTTATTCAAGTTAGAGGCCTGCACGGGCCGGGTTCGGGCCGAATTTTTGAATTTGCTCTCGGGCTTAAAAAATTTTTTCAGGCTCGGGCTCAGTTTTTCTGTGTGTAATCGCGCCGGGCCGGACCTGAATGAATTTTTTTCCGGGCCGTGTCGGCCCGAATCTTTTTCTGGTTTCCTCGTCAATCAACGAAAAAGGAAAATGATAAAATATTTCTTCAGTCATTTATTTTACGTAATTGTACTGGTTGGTATGTCACATAAATTTCTATTTTGTTAAAAAAGTGTCTGTAATTTCAATTTGTCTGTCAGTCTGTCTGTCCGAAATCTGATTTTTCGCAAATATTTTTAGCATGCCTCGAAATTAATATATTTTATTTAAAGTAATATTAGATGGTTTCCTATTCAAAATAGTATGCATGTCACTACCAGTTTGCGTATATGTACATAACAAAAGAAATTAGGTACGTTACTGTGCATAAGGCTTTGTTTCTTATGATCTGTTGAGTTTAGCTGGTATAAAGGCTATAAAAATCTTTGTGCTGTAACTTTTTCTCTAAAGCTCCTTTTCCTTTTCTCCAGTGGACGAAAGTAGCATCCTTTTTATCATGGGAAAAATAAAGCAACTTTTCTATTGAATATGGTTGAGTTGACATTAAAGTTATGTTTACCGGAGCACATGACAGATTCGGATACATTACGGTATATAATAGGAAATGGTTGAAAGTGCATTTTTAGTAGTATTAACCATTTTAAATACCTTCCTATATTGTTTGACGAATGCTAATATTTTCGATTTGACTTTTTGTTTGTCTTTGTGCCTTGTCTATAATATAATAATGAATTTCTCTTTATATATAATTGTCTTGCAAAATTTCAGCAGTTTTGTTAAAGAACATACTATTGTTTGGTTATATAAAACCTCTGCAAAACACATACTAAAAATCTTTTTCATAGAAAGGCATTCATTTTTTTTTTTTGTTATTTTACATATTTTTGAATCGGGCCTGATTTTATCGGTTTTTGTCCGGCACCGTTAAAAAATAAACGGGCCGGGCCGCATTTTCCGACTTCATAACGGGCCGGGCCGGGTAAGCAAAGTTTTCGTACGGACCGGGCCGTCCCTGGGCCTCGAAATTCCGGCCCGTGCAGACCTCTAATTCAAGTTCACTATCGGATGTTCCCTACTGAAGATGGAGCAAATACTTCTATTGGTTTGTGTACAGAGACAACCGAAAGCATTCCAAAGCATTGTGTTCTATAAGAGGTATTTCTTTAAACCCTATTTTAATACCTTTATGTTACACAAATTTTATTGAAATTGAAATATGTTATTCAAGTTAACTATCGGATGTTTTTCATAGAAAATGGAGTAAATACCACTACTTTTGTGCAGAGGGACATCCGAAAGTATTCCAAAGCATTGCGTTTTATGAGAGGTATTTCTATAAATCGAATTTTAATAACTTTACTTTGTACAAATTTTAATGAAATTAAAATGCACAAAAGAACACTTTTTATACAATATAATATGTTTAGCATTAAGATTTAGAGGGTCAAACAAAAATATTCAGTTATATTAACAGCTATATTGGAAATTTGCTGGAATTGCATTTTTGCTTACACTAGGAGTTTTTAACAATTTTTAACAACATTTAAGAGTGAATATGATTTAAATTAGTGTATCTGTCCGTCATCCTGTCTGCATCGTTCGTAAATATTTTCAGAATTTCTTAAAAATGATATATATTAGTCAAGTTCACTATGGAATGTTCCCTATTGAAAAAAGCACTACAGGTCCTGTTCTGTACAACTTGGTTTGTGTACAGGGACAACCCGAAGAAATTTTTTCAAATCACATTCAAATAACATTCTACTGCAAAAATCACAAAAAAAGTGAAATTTACTGTTAACATGATTTTTTTTTTTTTTTTTAAGAACATATAGTTGACCTTCAGATTTACAGGGCTACACTAAAATAGTCAGATACATTAAGGACTGTAATTAAAATTTAAGGGCTGCATTTGCTTTTGCGCTAAGCATTTTTAACATTTTCCAACAATGTTTACGAGTGATTATGAATTAAATTACTTTATTTGTATGCTTTTCAGTCCTTCTGTCTGCCCGTTGAGTGATAACGTAGGCAAAGAACATTGTAATTCGATACAAGCACGTACAGTTGGAAAGTATTAATAATTAATGTGTACCGCATAATTTTTCGTTCTTGTGAAATTGCTTTTATGTTTTTTTACATTTGGATAAGCATTTTAAAATTTGCCAGTTTCTCGAGGCTGGTCGCTGTTTATTGAGCGATTTGACTTAGATAACCTTATGCCACTTTAAAGTAACGTCCATGCCATACACTTTGGCAGCAATTTCATATTTTAAGTATTTATAATTTAATCTTTATTTTATTATTTTTTTTTAATTCATTAGTTTTTTAGAGGCTGGCCGGTATTACTTGATACATTGATAGAATTAAACAGGCAACCCTAAGCCATTTTGAAAAGTTTATTATTCTCTACACTTTAGCACCGGTTTCGTCTTTAAGTATATGTGTGGAAGTAAACCGCTGGAATTCTCCTGATTTTCGATGTTGACAACTGTTTCTTGATGGATTTGACCACGGCAATCTTATACCATTTTGTAAAGCTTATTATTCTCTACATTTTAACATGCGTTTGATCTTTAGATGTATGGAGTAAGTAAACACTGGAAATTTTTGACTGGAAGTGAGGATTTTTCTCTTAAACTTGACGGTCTGCAACCCTATCAGATTTTTTATATAATAATAAATTATACCTGTTTATATATTATAAATAATAATGATGTTTTTATTAAATAAGATCGATTCTTTTGCATCCGCCGACTGTCTAGTCCAGTGTTGCAAGATGTCGGATTTTTTATTCAATAATCACCAATAATTTTGAGATATGATATTTGACATACATAATAGACTATGAATCTTCAATGTGATTAGGCAAACGTTACAATTAAAGATTATTGACAGGGCCGTGTTTAGGGGGGGGGGCGACCGTGGTGGTCGCCCAGGGCGGCTAAAAATGACAAAATTTCAGCTAAAAATTAGGTTTACTAAAATTGTTAGATTTTTTTTAAAAACAGGATTGGATTAGATTTCGGAATAAGGCTGATTGACTGCTGTAGGTCCTAGACCTGAGGGAGAGTGCCCTCCGTGGGGGTCTTTCTAAGGGGTCCTAGCCCGTATTTACGCAAGTTTCGGAGAAAACCATGGAAAACTCCGATCGGCTAGGCCGACAAGCGCGACTTGGGATTGAACCCGGCACCTCATGTCTACCAGCTTTGAGCGCATAACCACTCGGCCGCTGGAGGCTTATTTTTAAAACAGAGAAAAAAAAACTTGATAACTTTCATCTGTGGCAACCCGGCAGTTTTTGGCTTTAAAGGATAGTTTTCAGAAGCAGAAGGAGGGAAATAATTTTAGTGCCTAGTATGGCGGCTAAAATCTTTAGCCTAAGAGGGTGGCAAAACCTTTCGCCCAGGGCGGCTAAAAGTGTAGGAACGGCCCTGATTATTGAATAAAACATCCACCAGATCTGGCAACACTGAATTCAAGCGACGGAAGCAGCAAGTGCAAAATACCCACCTTTTATAGGTATTAAAAAAAAAAAAAAAAAAAAAAAAAAAAAAATCAGCTTTTAATAAATAAGGTCGATTTTGTTGCACCCACCACTTAGTCAAGTCCATGTCAACCTCATTCAATGAATGAGGTGAGGTGGGTATTTCGCTTATTATTTTATACAGATATAATACCGATTTCATCTTTAAGTGTGTGAGGTGAGTAAATAGTTGAAATTCGTTCCCTATTTTCGAGATTGACCACTATTTCTTGAGAGACTTGATCATACAACCCTATGTGATTTTGTAGATTTTATTATTCTCTACATTTTAGCACTAATTTCATCTTTAATTGTGTGAAGTAAGTAAATCACCAAAATTAGCCCCGAATTATCCCAGTTAATTTTGTTTTGATGCAAATTTCGCATGTCATTTCATATTTGCAGTTGTTGATTTTTATTTCCTGAACTAACTGTTTGGCATTTGATTCCTTAATTGAATTGAAATTTTTATGGCTCATTCTTCAGCTATGTATGTGTGAAGTTTATTTATTGACATGGGTTAATTCATTAAAGTTATTTTTTGTACCCTCTAAAATAGTTTAATTTTTTATGGATATATAGCCCTTTTGTTTAGTGAATGTGACTTAGCAACCACTTTAGGTAGCTTTCTGTACAGATAGAAAATTCGCCTTTAATTTTGGCACGTATAGTACTTCTTTTAGTATTGGTTCTCTTTTTTGTTGATTTGGATCCCTGTATTCTATTTTTATTTTTCCTGACCCATGTACAATGAGAATGTTACTGTTCATTGCACATACTTGTGACTGATCTAAGTTATCAAAAAGTTTTATATTGCTGCATATGTGCGAAGATAATCCACTGTCAATTATCCAGCTATTTGTCACTGTGTTTTGAGTTGTGAAAACTATTTGTTTTGTTTGGGATGTTATCTGGTTTATTTCATTTGATTAACTATTTTTGCACATGTGTATGAGGCAATTCCTCTAACTGTGAAGAATTAGTTATTTTTTGATTTGTTTAGGAAATATTTGCCCTTGAATTGTTAGGAGCTTTACTTATCAGTGCCAGCAATTAGACTTATGATTATTTCTTGTACAATATGAGCAGTATTTTTGCTTCTTTTTGAAATTACTATTATGTGATTACTTTTTATTAATTTGGAATGGTTTTGATGAGCTTGGGTTGCTTTTCAAAGATTCTTTACTACAATTATACTTAAAAAAAAAAAAAAAAAAAAAACTTGTTGTAGTTAAATACAACTTTTTCATTGTTCTACTTTTCTGAAAAATAAACTTGTAGAATTAAGTTAGTTAATTAAACCATTTTAAAATGAGGATGCATTCTTTTTAAGATTTATATCGTTGAATGAAGAAAAATAATAAAAAAGAAGGAACAGAGCAGAAATGCTTGTTACTTTAAATCTTACACTGTAAAACTACACTTATAATAAATCCTTCCACTTGCGTCACTGCCATAGTCTCATGATACATAAAAAAAGTGTTTTGAGTTTTGTCAAATGGGTCACATGGCAGTTCAGTTCAATTTTTAAGTGTTCAGATCTGGGAAAGGAAAGTTGAGGGGGTGGGGGGAGGAACATACACACCTCGTTTCTATCATCTGCTCTCTGTTACAGAAATATGATGCAGAAATGGAAAAAAAAAAAAAAAAAAAAAAAAAAAAAAGAAGGTTTTCTGAGGTTGGAATATATTTGTCATATATTTGGGACATGCTATATTGTTAAAAATAATAGTTCAATGTTTCACCAAAAGAATGGTGCTAAATAAGCATTTTTAGCTGCAACCAATAATTTTGTAGCTAAGTTTCACAATTTTAGTATTTGCTCGTAAAATAGTACAACTTAAATGGACAAACATTGCACCAAAATATTGGTTGCAGATAAATGGAACCACTTTTCTGGTGAAATATAGGATTTTATTTTAAACACTGTAGGCAGATGAGTTGCTGCATGCCTATTTCTCCCACAAACAGTTCTATTTAAATGCTCCTTTTATATTTAAAAGGAGGAGCTTTTTTATAGGTTTGAAATATCCTAATTTCTCATTCATAGCTGCTGACCCTTCTAATGTTTTTAATCAGATTTACTACCATTATTTTTTGAAAGGAATAGGTCACATGTATTTTCGATGATTACATAAACAGAAAACAATTATAAAAAAATTTCGGTATGACGCCTTTCTTGTAAAACGAGAGACTTGGCACTTATGCTGATTATTAATAAGAAAGCAGCACAGAACTGGCGTTTTAAAGTATTACATACAAAACTTTCAATAAACACTATAATAATTTTTATTTAAAGTTTTGTATGTAATAATTTTGTTTGTATGCTCATTGAAAACCTGATATACACCATGTATTACAAAAGACACACTTTGTTATCTACCCCTGATCAAAATAGAATTTTTATCAACAAATTACACAACTTGATTGTTTTCCTTAAATGTGCAAAACATGTATTTTTTGTTTTATACTGAAAAATTTAATGAAATGCATTATTTTTCTTTCATCCAAGTGGACCTTAACATCACATTATGTCTGTGGATAAAGATGAAAAATTAAAAATGTAAGTTACTGGCTAAGAGTACTTGCCACATTTTTACTAATTTTCTGGCTAATTAATGAAATAAATATTTTTGCTTAAATTTTAAGTAACTTCATAAAAACATCAGTTTTTTTTTTATGAAAGGTCAGTTTTAAGTTTGCCCATTTTTGTGATGGTCTGCTTTAAGTTTGCTGATTCTTTTTGCAGTATATTTTTTTTATGTTTGCTGATTTTTGTCAAAGGTCCATTTGAAGTCATCGATTTTATAGAATGTTTCATTTTTTACTTAATTTTTAGTTCTACATCACACTTAAGTATGGGAAAGTTAGGTAATCATGAATATTTACGACCACCTTTTTCTTTCTTTTTTACTTTCCAAACATTGCAGTGAGGAAAGTCAGACACCATGTATTACAAAAGACAGATTTTGTTATCTACCCCTGATCAAAATAGAATTTTTATCAACAAATTACACATGTTGATTGTTTTTCTTAAATGCGCAAAACATGTATTTTTCGTTTTATACTGAAAAATTCAATGGAATGCATTTTTTTTCTTTCATTAAAGTGGGACTTAACATCACATTATGTCTGTGGATAAAGTATTTTTACTAATTTTCTGGCTAATTAATGAAATAAATATTTTTACTTAAATTTTTTGAAGTAACTTTATAAAACATCCGTTTTTTATGAAAGGTCAGTTTTAAGTTTGCCCATTTTTGCGCTTTAAGTTTGCTGATTCTTTTTTACAGTATATTTTTTTATGTTTGCTGTTTTTTGTTAAAGGTCCATTTGAAGTCATCGATTTTATAGAACGTTCATTTTTTACTTAATTTTTAGTTCTACATCACACTTAAGTATGGGAAAGTTAGGTAATCATGAATATTTACAACCACATTTTTTTTTTTTTTTTTACTTTCCAAATATTACAGTGAGGAAAGTCAAGATGTCAAAAATTAGAGTTTGAGATTTTGATGTTTCTACACGTTTTGAGGTCTCCTGAATTCACATTCACTATTTTTACGATGTATGTGAGTGAATACAATAGTGTCTGAATGCGTTGTTCAAATGAGCTGAAATTCGGTACGTACGTTATAGGTCCCCATAGCACGAACCCTACTGATTTTGGTGAATCTAGCATTTATAGTTTTTTTTTACAGGGACACAAAGAAAGTTTTTTTATCATTACGGTCTATGGGTCCAAATTTCATAAAGTGTGATAGTGTTTAAACACCTTATTTGTTTGAGATGAAAATTTATACATGTTATAAGTCACCGTCACATAAACTGTATAAATTTTTCTGAGTCTAACAATTATAGTTTTTTTAGAGGGACACAAAGAATAATTCTTTAGGATTATGGTCTATATGGGCAATTTTTTTTTAAACTGCGATAGTGTCGAAACTCTTTTTGTAATTGAGTTGAAAATTTACACACATGCTATATGTTACTGTTGCATAAAGTGCACAAATTTTGTTGAATCTAGCACATATAGTTTATTTACAGGGACACAATGAAAAATTCTTTATAATTAAGGTCTATGGGCTGAAATTATTCAAAGTGTAATAACATCTAAGTGCCTTATCAGAATGAGCTGAAAGTTTATGTGTGTGTTAAAAGAAAAATTCTTTATCATTATGCCCTATGGGCTCAAATTATTTAAAGTGCTATTGCATCTAAATTCCTTATTTGAATGAACTGAAAATTCATACACATGCTACACGTCACAGTCGCAGACACCATATAGATTTTTGTGAATTTAATTTTTATAACTTCTTTTTTTTTTTTTTTTTTTTTACATGGACACAAAGAAAAATACTTTATCATTGTGGCTTATGGGTTCAAATTATTTTAAATTCAATTTCTAAATACTTCATCTGATTAATCTGAAAATTTATATGCATGTCATAGGTAACCATCATATGAACTTTATAGATTTTTACAGGGACACAATGAAAATTTATCATTATGATCTATCGGCTAAAATTATTTGAAGCGCAATAGCGTTAAACCAATCAATATACTGTATGAAGACAAGTACTCATACATCCTATTATAATTTTCTCTTTTGCGTATTTAATGATTTCTCTTACTTTAATTTATTTATAGATCTGTTAATTACTTAATGTTCAGTAAGTCCAGTGGAGTCACTTCAGATTTTTTTTTTCATGTTTTCAGGTGAGAGGAATCCAAAAATAACAAAATCAGTATGGGGTCCTTCTGTAGGGTGTCAGTTTGTATCTGTATACACAAGATCTCAGGAATAAAAAATCGCAGAAACATCAGGTCAGTTTTAAATTATTCGTTATGACACTGGCAAGAACCCAATAGATTTTGAAGATTCTACTGGGTTGCTCAGAAAGTAATTTCGTTTTTCCCAACAGAGAACGCAATTGTATTTTTTTCACACCATGTTCACAATTAAGCTGCAATATCATTATATATTGTGACAGCTGACCTAGCAAGGCTTGATTGTGAAAAAGTTTGATTCTGCACAATAGTTTTTATTTGGTGCTTTATTAAATAAAGCCAGAAGCAACATTTTCGGCATATTTTGTTTTTTACTATCAAAAAGGTGAAAATACTGTTCAAGCAACGAAAAAAGTATCTGGTGTGTATGGAGAAGATTTATTGACAGAACACCAGTGTCAAAACTGGTTTACAAAATTTTGTTCTGGCAATTTTGATATTGAAGATGCATTACATACAGTTAATGCTGTGAAACAAAATAAAGCATTGATTTATATAAACGGCCAAGTAACAACTGGTGAGATGGCTATTAGAGATCGATCAAAGTGGAGAATATATAATTCAATAAAATATTTATGCACTATAGGAAAATCGTCATTCATCTTCAAATTAAAAAACAAAATTAGTTTCTGAACAACCCAATAATTTGAAAACTCGTAAGTTACTCGAAAGTTAAGATATTCTTACATGAAGTTAAGATATTCTTTACTGTAAAAATGTCACACCAGATTTAAAATATCAGTTATGATACTGGCATGAACATACAATAGGCACTAAAATTATAGAAGCATACATTCACATTTTTCATACTTTTTTTTTTATTTTGATTGCTGATTTTTATCATCAATTTACTTTTTTATAAACAGCATAAAGATTAAGATCATGATTTGTCAAACATTTATTTAACCCTTTCAGGGGCGGTGGCTAGAGTGTCTATCCACCCACTTTAGAAATTTTTCTCTAGGTGTGCAGTGGCTACTTTTTCTATCCACTTTCATGAAAAGTTAATGTGTACTTCTAAAATTGAAATAGAAATGGCAGCACTACAGTAACTTTAAGCAGGATGTGCCTGTGACTTTTTTAAATGGACAAGTTGCGGGAAAATTTTTTAAAGTTTCTTTTATATATTTTTATGAAAAATAATTTTTTATTCAAAAGTATTTGGTAGTGTAAATATACTGTAATGCACCTTTTAAATACAACAGATTTACATATTATCTTAGATCATTAATTTTAGTTTGATTTTTAGGAGCATCTTTTAGGTGGATAGAATGTCAGGGGAGATACCATAAGACAGGCTCTGTTGGGGAAAAGAATCTCAATTTCTTTTCCTTTGAGATAAACAAAGAGGGTCTTTTGGAGTTAGTGAACTGTGATAAATATAAACAGTAAGGGATAGCAGAATGTAAATACAGATGTAAACAAGCGTGGGAGGGTTCTTACAAAAAACCTATTCAGTATTTCTCTTTACAGTATAGAGAGAGGCTGTTTTTTTCTATTGATCTTATGTCGTGATTTTTAAAAATAAATTTTTATTTCCATAGCTTTTAAATTTAGTTAATTTCTCTAAATAATCTTAAATTCAATTAATATATCTTAATTTTTATCACAATAATGCCTAGAAAAGGCTTATCTTTGGATGAAGCTATTGCTCCGTTTGAAGAGCTACCCTCAGATGATGATTCTGCAGTATCTGGATCAGGAACAAACAAATTTTAAAGAACATTAATATTTTTAAAGTTTTCATATTTCTGTGTATGCAATTTGTGAATTGATTATTTCATTACAATATGAAGGTAAGAAATTAAGTTTTTTAATTTATGTACTGAATCAATTTCAAAATTTATTGTACTTACAATATAATTATGTTTGTATATATATATATAATAAATCATTAAAAAAGGATAAAGAAGCATTATAATTTAAGTAATAATTAATTATTGTTACATTGTATTATTATAATTACATTTTCAAGGCATAGTTTCAATTTTTATTCCTTAAATATATAAATATTTATTTCCATACGAAAATTAAGGTACATGACGTATGTGCGCAGTGGCTAGAACGTCTAGCCACCACCCACAAAAAATCCCCACATGCTGAATTTTTTTCTTCATCAAATATGATTTGTAGGGGATGTTTACTTTATGATATATATATATTTAAAAGGAAATTCAATCATTTTTACTTAGTGCCCCTGAAAGGGTTAACAAAACAGTAACACATCTTTTAAATATGAATTATTGCTAGCGCTTCAGTAATTTTGCTGCTGACTGTAATTAATTATGAAAATTCATTTTTGAAAACTTCATAAAATATTTGAAATTTACGAATTTCTGAACATAGCGAATAGGGCAAAATTTCATATAAGCATCCATTTTGAAGGACATTTTCATCATAAAGATGTAAGACTACATTGATAATATCATTTATGATAATGGCTTGAGAATCATTGACTACAAATATTCTAATTTAAAAATTTTGTAAATTATTCAAAATTTAAGTTTTTCTCAATATATCAGAATAGAACAATATTTCATAAAAATTTGCATAATGGGGATCACAGTATGCAATTGCATGAAAACTAAAGAATGAAACTGACCCTAATAAAATAAGTTAACAAATGAGAATCCCAGTGGCAGAAAGTTTTGTAGCTGCCAGTGACAGGCTTTTAAAATTTCATAATCTGTCTGCAAAATTTGCGTGTAATCAGGGGTAAAAATGACTTACACTCAAAAAGCCTGAAAGCTGAGGAAGGGGGGGGGGGGGTTAACATCAGTGGTGATATCGTGCAACAATACACTAATACAATTTTACTACAGAACAATATAGTATAAACAATTGTATTCATTCAATTCATCTCATTCAATTAAATATTTTATAGCAATGATTGACACAACACAATATAAATAATTATAAATAATAAAAGTATTAGTTTTAGTTTTGATACAGAAATTTTTATCAGTGAATTGTTATCCGAAAGTTGCAGACAATTTTTTTTATTAGTGCAGTCAAAAACTGTCTGCAAGCCATTTTTCTGTGTCCGCGACTATGTCACAGTGTTTCTGCCACTGGGATGAGAATAAGATAAATGTATTGAACTGACCAGTGGGGTGCCTTTTAAATGGATTATTTCAGTCAATTACCACATTAAACTATCAGTCAAATTCCTTTCTCTTAACCTTTTACAGGCCAATGTTCCCAATTGGGAACATCAAATTAAAATTTATTTAAAAAAATAAACTGCACAAATATTGACTTGAAAAAACTTGCAGACGTATTTTAAAAGATGACTTGATTTTTTAGAATAGAAACAACACTCCTATCATTAGTTGGTAACTGTACAAAAAATAAAAAAAATGATGATTTTCATATTTTTCTTACAGAGTACAACCAAAAAAATTGCATAAAAGTTTGAAAGTATGCGATGCTTCGGAAAATCAGTTGGTATATTTTAATCAACTCTTACTATCAAAAAGTACATCAAATTTTATAATATTAAACGGATGATATTAATAATCCATAATATTAATCTTAATAATCTAATAATCTTAATAATTATTATTAATGATAATTAATATTTATGTACAATTTTTTTTTTCCATTTAAATGATTAAAATCCCTTAACTACAGCATTATAAGGTAAAATATGCAAAAAACTAATGAAAAATATACCTGGATCTAAATTTGGCCTGTAGAAGGTTAACAAAGATGAATATAGTATGTTCTGCACTAGAAAATTTTGAGAACATGTATATGGGGAATGGAGCACGGCCAACCCTATGCCAAACAGTTTTTCATGAAAATGTCATTTTTCTATAATCAGCTAATGAAATGTATACTTTTTTTGTGGTCAGTTGAGAAATATGATAAAACATTTTTGTGGCTGATTACCAAAATACAAAATTATTTCACTGGTGATTAAAATAATTATAATTAAGTGCAATTGCTCAAATACATTACTTTTTTTTTCACCAACAAAAGCTTAAATAGGCAATTATTTCACAACTGAGAAATTTTATGCTTTTTTAAAGCTGTTTACCAAAACACAAGATTATGTGTTTTTTTTTGTTTGATTAAATTTACCTTTAATTACTAAAGTATCAGGTATTTACATGGTCAATAAAGAAAATTTATGCTTTTGAAACTTGCACGAAAGAAAAAAAAAAAAAAAAAAAAAAAAAAGGGCAAGCTACTATATTTTAGTCACAATACATAAAGCATATACAGTAGCTTCTGTACATAATACTAAATATACTAGAAATTTTTTGTATAGGACTGTAAATTAATTGCTAATTCTATGAACACAAACATTTTTGTAACATATTAATACTGTATGTAAATTTCATTATAGAGAGAAACCCCGATCTATCATTCCCGCATCCAACATTTTATTTCTATGGTCCCTGCACAACTTGTATTTTGAATACCCGCATGTATCGTCCTTCAAAAAGTTGTTTTCCCGCAATCATCATTCTAAAATTTCTCTCATGACTTTGTAAAAATTTTCTCCTGAAGATTAAGCGGTTCCATATGGTATATAAACTGGGATTACTTCTTTCATCCTAAAATAACGCTTTTTCTCATTTCCATAGAAGATCAAAATTGTGATGCCATATCTCCAGACTATCTATTCCTTTTCTAATTCCAGCATGACAGGAAGTAATCTCTTCAGTAATCCAGAAAATTGTTTTGTGAAATGCGGTTACAGGCGGAAAAAAAAAAAAAAAAAGAATACCAAACAGAAAAGCAAGAAAATGATAATGGTAATGCAGATGTGGTTGTGTGTAGCAGAGATACTTGCATTAATCAAGACATTGCGACATGCAGTATCCTAAAGCATAGAAGAAATGTGTGATTTCACAAAATGAAAATAATGGCGAAGAAACAGAGGATAATTTTTATGCCGATGATACAATGATGGCATTTGAAAATGTACAAACTTTTAAATAAGCACATGAAATTACAGAAAAGGACCAAAATGTGTTGTAAATTTGAAAAAATTCCTGTTTAATTTATAAAAGGAACAAAAAACTCAATATAAAATAACTGATTCCTAAAAATAAGTTTTACAACATTGATTAAATGTTCTACAACATTGATTTATTTATTTGACAGTTTGAAAAGTAACAAATTAGTTTTTATTAGTAGTATATACATTGCATGTATTAATTCATAAACATTGTTTTCTTCATGTTTTGACTTTAACCTGCATTCATCGTTTTCTTGCTTTCATTGTTTTTTTTTCATGCACTCTGTGAAAAACAATGAATCGAGGTTCTACTGTAGTGAATGTGGTATATTCACCATGCATAATACATCAAAATTCTTTTGTGTGCAATCATAATATTTTACTTTATAAACATTATTTACAACAGAAAACGTGCTTTTATGTATGTAAAAAAAAAAAAAAAAAAAACATTAATTTCATTGTGTTGAAAATACAGTCATTTAAAAAAAAAGGCCTCCAAAAATGCAGCAGTCACCTTGCTATATACATTAAATAAACAAAAAAAAAAAAAAGAGAAAAACTACATAGTTAATTTTGTCAGACTCACATATATTTTCTCCAAATTTCAGGTCAATTACATGTTTTTTTTTTTTTTTTTTTTTGCTGCCGTGATGGTATTTAATGGTGAAAGAATATACAGATGGCAAAAGCTTTTTATGTTTCAAGTTATTCAGTGGTGTTCCAGCACTTATACAGAACTTTAAATTTTACATAATTCACACAAAAAGCATGTTTGTGTTTCAATTGTTCATGAAAACACATTTTTTTTTTTTTTTTTAACAAAATTTCGTCACAAAAGAAAATTGTCATACTTTTTGGTGTGGTTTTCCCAAAACTAGCCTACTGTTCAAGCTTTGGCTATTTTTCAATTATAGGACTTGGGATAATCTGGGCTGGGCTAAAACCGGGCACAAAATTATTATTATTATTATTATTATTATTTTGTTTGTTCATTTCATCATTTTATGTGTAAACTGTATAAAAATTATTAGTGAAGTACAATTTTTTTTTTTTTTTTTTTTTTAAATACAAACAAAATCAATAATGTAAAAAAGATATATATATTTTATTGTCTCACTTGGGGACACTCAGCTCAGAGGACCTCACAGCATTGCCCTTGAGGAAATTACAACCTTGGGAATTACCCAAAATATATGCACATTAAGAAATTTTATAAAAGTATGGAAAGGACAGTGAATATTTTATCTTCTTTGAAATAAATGCTAAATATTAAATGAAATTTGTGCAGTAAAGGTTCTGTTGTGCAGAATGCAATAATAGCAGTCCTCAGTCAGGTGATAAAATGTTAATTTTCTGCATTTCTAGCTTGTTTTGTGCTAAAATAGCTTAAAACCCATTAAAATCCTCATTATGGCAGATAATGGAAAAGTCGCCAATTGTGTACTTGGGGGGTTGTGAGTTGTCCGAGAATGAAAAGCGAATTTTGCAGAGGCTGGAAACTGTATTTACAGAAAATTCTAGAAAAATACAGGTCTATAAATCAAATATCAACTTCACTTTCACCAGTAAACACAGCTTAAATAATAGCTGTCAACAGCAAATTCACGGTACAAACTGTATCAGAGCATTAACACACAGCAAGGCTGTAAGGCAAAGAGACTCAGAGCTCTTTCAGTAGCAAGGAAAGCATTTGACAAAACTCAACTGAGACAGACTTGGCGCGATGCAACTTTAAATACCTGCGTAGAAACAATCGGGAAATTTCCAGTATGTTGACAACCAATAACATTACAGTTTCTATATTTGGTATTTGTTTGGTCACCAAAATAAGGATTTTCTCGCCAAGGAGCTAAAAGTCACCAAATTTGGCATCAAATCCATTATCTGCCGTAATGATGCTTTTTAACGGGTTTTTAAGTTATTTTAACGCAAAAAGAAACTAAAAATGCAGAAAATTAACATTTTATCACTTGACTAAGCCTCTTTGAATGAATTTATACAAAAATAAATACAATAAATTCATAACAATACACTAATGACAATATATTTTAAAGAACAGGGTATATATATAAAAAAAATATATATCCAATTTTGAATGGTATTATTTCTTAATGGTAATATACAAAAATATGGTACAGAGTGCAAAAACTTAAAATGTGCTACAATTTCATCAATGGTATTAACCCTTTAAGCGTTAAGTCTGTCTTTTTCTTTCATGCTTAGTCGAAATAAAAGGCTGGTGTGACTAAATTTTAAAAGACATGTTGCTTTTTTCGAGAATATAAGATTAATAAATATCCGTAGTATACAGTACCAAATTCTCGTATTTATACTGCGCGTTAGTAATAATTTTATGAATCGTTAAACAGATACAGGATACACTGAAAAACCGCTATCGCTGAAAGGGTTAAATTATAGCTGTTCTATGTGTCCACTGCCCACCTTCACATATAACAACAAGACAACAGCTAAATTTATCCTACATTTTTGTAAAGTGTAGTATTTCTGCTACAATCGCATTATTTTTCACAAAATGCAAAATGTTTATCCAAGTAAAAAAAAAAAAAAAAATGCAAATTGTAAAAGAAGTTTAAATTGTTTCAATTTAGTAAAAAAAAGTATTTAAAAAAAAAAGGCTGCCCCTTAATATGTGAATCTATTAATAAATATTAAATGACCTGAAAGTGGATTTAACTTTCAAAAGGTACTTATAAAATGGGCTACCACTATGAAAGAAAAAAAAAACATATGTAAACCAGAAAACTTTCAATAGTAATAAAATTTTATTTATTTTTTTTAAGTTATGTTATTATATTTCAGGTAAAGCTAGATACAAAAGAGTTTTTTACTATAGTAGTAACAATATTCTTGAAAATTAAATTGATCATAGCTCATTCTCAAATTATTTTAGAATTTAGCAATGTTCTATTATTCTGCTGTTCACCAATAAGTCCATTATATTGGACTTATACTTTATTGGAATTAAATTTATATTAATCTTAAGTACATATATTAATTACCTTTCTACTTCAAAAAATTTTATTAGTTGCTGTGTAATAACTCTTTAAGGTGATGGCGAACATTATAAATCTTTTTTTCATTATTATTGGCTGAGCATCACAAAAATTTGATGCACATGCATTGAAATGTAATGTTAAACATATTAAAATTTTTCAAATACTATTTAAAAAAAAAATTTAATTATTTTTTTGTACATTTTTTAATGCTCTTGGCTAATTAACTTTAAATATTTTTGCTCCAAATTTGCATTATTTTATTTAGAAATTTAGAATTATCGAAGTTCCACTGTGTGTTTTTTTAATATTGTAAAATGGAGAGGAAAATAAAAAATTAGTCACCATTTGTGTTAGGTAGCATTTTATAAAATAAAAAAATAAACTATGAATTCCATCTTATGAAATTTACTCAGTAATTTTAAAGAAATTTTAATATATTCGAAATTTATATTTCATTGCATATATAAGCAAATTTTTATAATTCCTAGACAAAAATTTGCAAAAATATATTTATAATGTCCACCATCCATTTAAAAAACAGGATTTAATTTTGAAATTTAATTTACAAATGCAAGTGAAAAAGAATTAACACTATTCATAAAACTACAAGCATTTTAGCATTTTGCTAAAGAAATTTTGATCTCAGCTTAAAGCCTGGCAATGTGACAATACTAACAGATGTCACTGTGTCAAATATCCTGTACAGTCCGTTAAGAAATTATAAGACCACTTTAATTTTATAAATTATAAGAAAAATAAATATTCTAATCATAATTTAAATACATAACATATTGCTCTATATTTTTTTATAATTAGTTTGCAATAACTTGGTATAATGCAATAAATGTTAAAATATATTTTAGAAAAAGGTGAAAAAAAATCTGTTAAGAAAATATAAGACCACTTGTCAAAAAGCAAAATTGTATAAAAAATTAATATATTGGTCCTCCATTTTTCCTGATGACTTCAAACACTCTGTTTTTCATTGAAGTAACCAGGTGATTAAGTTCAGTTATAGAAATATTGTACCATTCTTTTACAATGGCTACTTCCAGTTCATTGGCAATGAAAATTGTTTATTATTAGCATAAACTTTGTGAGATAATATACCCCATAGGTTTTCCATGGGGTTCAAGTCTGGACTTCGACTTGGCCATGGCAAAACATTTTCTTTTTTAAATCAATCCTGTGTGAATTTAGATGTATGACAAGCAGCATTGTCCTGTTGAAACATCCAGTTAGCACCACCTAATAAAGGTCCAAACGGTATCATATGATCATATAGCATAGACTGATATTGTGTAGAGTTCATATGACCCGAAACCCGCTGTAAATCACACAACCCCTCATTACTGAAAGCTCCCTAAATCATTATTGATCCTCCACCCATTTGTCAACTGAAGCATTCTTTTGGTTCCTTCCTCAAGTCATGCCAATGGTGTTTGTAACCATCAGGACCATCAAGGTTAAATTTCTTTTCATCAGAAAATATAATTTGTTTCCACTCATCATTCCATGACATGACATTTTTAGTCCATTTTAATCTTTCTTCTCGAAGGCATTTCAATAACTTTAATTTTTTCTTCAATTTCATTAATTTCGTATTAATATTTAATTTAAGACTCATTTAGACTGTTACACGTGAAGTTCTCTTGATGAAATGTTTTGAAATTTTATGAGTTGAAAAACCTTTTTTAGTTGACAGTCGAAAAATTTGTCTATTATCACGTGCTGTCAAAATATTTCTCTACCAGATCATTTTATTTTGTTTGAATAATCTTTTCTAATTATGGCATTATGAATGGCAGTTTTAGAACGGTTCATTAACCTCGCAATATCTCTTTCAGATTTACCAGAATCTTTATAAAATAAAATTTTTCTCACTTCGCACTCTGATAATTCTTTACCTCGAGACATCGTCAAATTAATCATAGATAGCACATTCAAAACCTAAGCCTTTGCTTCTTAGGTAATGCTTTTACGAAATACTGATGCATGCGCTTTATATTGAGTTTGATGTCATGTATAATATGCTAATTTTCTCAAGTGGTCTTATAATTTCTTAACAGTCACAGTGTTTAATTTTTAAAAAAAATGGATAAGTTTTAATGAAATTTAATTTAATTTTAAAAGTTGGAATTAGTATAGGATGTGTTTTCCTATCAATTTTAAATACGCAACTAAAAATTTGCATATTATGCTCTCTTCTTCAGAAATGCACCAATACGCTTATGGTCTTATAATTTCTTAACGCACTGTATTTTAAGTCCTCTATCCATTGGTAGGTAACATTGGTACAGCTTGTTCTACACAGGATATTAAAAATGATGGCATCTAGCAATACCATTATTATAGCAGAAAATGTAGGACAAACTTAATATTATATATGCTGACGGAGGTCGATACATAAAGCATTAGATTTGTGCATTTTGTTCTATTTTTATGATTCCATTAAAAAATATTATGGTTCAAAATCAAGTCATTCTTTTTGAAACAATGTGTACATCAACTACTCTCACTAGATGTACAAAAGAAAACTGTCCCACCATTACAAAATTAGAAGACAGTCTGCTAATATTTACCTAATATCATTATAATTTACCTGATAAGTGAGCAATGTAATTTGTAAAATTGTTCAAATTAAGATATTTTTCTCACATTAATTTTCAAAAACTTAACACTTTTTTAATTTTTATGCAATCCCTAGGCAAATCTGGTCAATCAGACAGTTTTTATTTTTAATGCAACATCATTTAAAAAAAAAAAAAAAAAAAAAAAAAAAACATGCAAGTATATTTAAAATTCAGTGAATTATATTTAACTGAAAATTGAATATTTTGCATGGGGACCATATATCAAAATAGAAAAGTAAAACTGTGACATTTAAAAAAATAAAATAATATTTATATTAAAATCATTCTTGTATATTTAAGATAGATTTGCTATCCAATCACATATTTTTAAAGATTATTTTTTTATATTAAAACTGCCCCTTTTTTATTACATAAAAATAAATAAATAAATGCATATATGCAATTCACTTTCAAAAACACAAATATGTAATTTATTTTCAAATTTATCTCTTCTTTCTAAACAGTGTTAAATTATCTCTTTCATTAAACTGTAATTCAGGTTGCTTCAAATATTCATTTAATAAATAATATTTAAAACTGCAAAATGAAATGAATATTATTTCTTCATTTTCAATTTATTTATATATTCCCAGTATTATTTTATTTCAATGTAATTTAAACAATGACCATTATTTTATCCATTCTTATTAAGCTTTATTTAGGTGCATTTGTATTTTTTCACACACGATATATTTCTGATGCAAAAATATGCATTATGAACTTGTGTATGATACCTATTTTTACTAACTAAACAACACTGTAAGTGATACAGAAAAATGGCATAAGTCAATTTTTTTCTGTGCCATTATTAAGTTGGTTTTATAGAATTATGTATTCTTTCTAATGGTCTTGTTAGATAGAAAATAAAAAATTTTTGACTAAATTTGCAAACGGAAATCCTATAAAAAATTAAAAATTCCTTTTTGAAATTAATAGGTAAAAGTTTTGTTCTTTCTTTCTTTTTTAACCCTTCCCGGTTTTGAACATTTTTTTTCAATTTACATTGGGCACTTATCTTTAACAGATAAAAATTAAAGCATGTTTTATCTTTTGGGGATGCACAGTATAATCTAATACAGAACAAAAATTTTTTACTAATATTGAAGAAAATTAATTTTATTGTGTGATACATTCTTTACAAGTAATACAAAACTTTTGAAAAAAAAATTCCATGATATTCTTTTTAACTTAACAGAGCATATGAAAAATGGATTGAAATATGTTTTTGATATATTGACATATACAATATTACAAAACTAATCGGATCATTAATAAACAGAAAATAAGTTTGTTTATTTACTTTTTATAAATTTTTAAAATCCAAATCATATCATCAATATGTGGATGGATTTTAAAATCCATCCACACATTGATTGCCAACAAGAAGTTACCTGGCAGCTTCTTCACATGTCATACTTGTGTAGCTACGAGGAAACTTATAGTATATCAGTGTAAATATAAATAGACATCCACAGTGAAAAGAACAAAATATATCAAAGTTGACTTACACAAACAGAAAATGTATTAACATATAAACCGAAAATATAATCATACAAAGTTTATTCAAAACCAACAAGCAAAAGAATATTTGTTAGACAAGCCAGTTTACCAGATAATTCACATTTATATTTTATTTTTCAAATAAATAAATAACACACTCTATATGCTTTTTGATGATTACTATGTCCTTAATTAACGTTTTTAATATATGATTAAATTAAATTGGCTTTTTAAACCAGAATCCTGAAAAGCACCATAGCAATCAATATGTTAAATTAATACATTTTAAATTATTTTCAACGCACACAGCAGTCTAACCATTACTAACCATTGCTGCTGATTGGCTAATTCAAAGATTTTTGATTCCTTTCTGAGTTATACTATGACTTTTACTGTCTGTCAGGACAATAGGTGATCATCAGTGTAGTCACCATGCTGATTTAAAACATTTTCTAAACAACTTAAGGCACATCTACTTATCAATGGCACACTCGCTGCATGTAGCAAATAAAAAGGACATACTTTTGTGATCAAAAAGTATCAAGAATGCTAATATAAAACAAAATATAAAATTTTTTGATCCAAATTTATTATATTTCCTTCAAAATAATCTCTCTTGAATGCCCTTTTCACAATGTATTTTCAAATCTTCAAAACATACCTTAAAGTGTTTTTTGTAAAATCGTTTCAGGGATTTTAATGAAATTTCTTTTACTGAACCAATGGACTTAATATGGTTACTACGAAGAAATAATTTCAAATATGGGGAAAATAAGTTGCTAAGTAAAAATCAGGTGAATAAAGAGCTTGTGGAGCTATATTTGTTGAATGCTTCATCAAAAACTCATAAAATAAAATGATAGTAAATAAAAGCCCATTTTGCGTTATTTAACATATAAGTTTTCTTTTGTCACAATTCAGGTAATTTTAATTTAGTGTTTTATATAAGATGGTGTAAAATCATTCAAATAATAATCTATATTAAATTCTGGTTAGTTGGTAGAAATTTACTATACACATCCACAACAATTAAAAAAAACTGTCCACATTAATAAAATTGTTGAGTTGATTTGACAACATGTTTTTGATCTAGCTTCATCTTTCAAATGCTAATTACAGTAGAGTCAAAAATCTGTTCATTTTTGGATAAGAGGTTGTGTGGACTGAAGGATTTGGCAGATTTTTGGGCCCATAAATTGATTATTACATTGAATAATAAAAGCAGAATATTATTCAAACTAAATAGATATTAGTGAATATTGACACAATTTCACTTGAAAATTAAATTATCAGGTACATAAGAATGACATTGAACTTTAAAAAAGATATATAACAAAAACAATAAATAAAAATTAAATTTATTTGTCAAATTTGGATAAAATCTGCTCACATGTAGTTTGTTTTAAACTACAATTGAACATTTCTTTCTTTCTTTTCCTTTTGTATATTTAATTAGTCATCAATTCTTTTGTAATACAAATTTATTGTTCTAAGAATTGAAGTTAGTTCTTCCCTACAATTATGCCTTCATCAGATAGCATTTAAAAAAATTAGTTTGTTATTGTATACCTCCTTATACTGTCAATTTCATTATCAGTAACTTGATTCTGGCAGTCTTATATCATTTTTAATTTTTTTTTTTTTTTTTTTTTTTTTTTTTGTAATCAGAAAATGCACGTTCAGGAATCTGCATTCCAAAATCATTTTCAAAAATTCTGATTTGCAGTTTTGTAACTTTATTAATAGTAAATTTCATTATTTATATCTGACTAGCTGTGCGGATTTCAGACTTTGACGGATTTTAAGACGGCAGATTTTTGACTCTTTACTGTATTCACTTGATTGTTGAACTATTCTGTATCAAAAGCATAGATCCAAGTTTCCCAATTGTTAAAAATGTGTTTGTTTTAAACACGAATCATTTTAAGGAAGCATAATTTGAATAACTAAACAATAAAGTTGTTTTTGAAACAAAATCAAAACTTTTAAACCTACTTGAGAATCAATATATAATGCTTTTAAATGATCTTTTAAAACTGCTTGACAGGAATCAAATGATAAAAGAAATTGTTTAACAATGTATGTAAATTAATGATCATTCCACACAAATTCTCTAGCCTATTTCCAAGACTGATTCTCCATCTTCTTAAAACTTTTTATTTCAATCACATACTGTTTATTTATTTATTTTAAATAAACAGTCATCTTTTACATTTTTTTTTGTTATTCATGTCATGTGTTTTTATGGAATTTCTGTTACTAAGTTCAATAATAAAAGCAGAATATTATTCAAACTAAATAGGAATTTCTGTTACTAAGGCTGAGTAACTAACTTTCATTCATTTCGGAAAATCAAAGCAATGAAAATTTTAATCTCATGTAAAACAAATTTAATTTCAGATGATAAAATGAAATAAATTCCATGACTAATATTTAAACAGGGTGGCTACATAAATTCACATAAAAAGTTCCCTGATTTTTCCATGATTTCTATGACTAATTTCCATGATTTCCGTTACCTATTATATACATTCCATAATTTTGTGTATATCACACTCTTGTGTATCATGCTGTATAAACCACTGCCATTCAAACACCTATACTGGTGGGCAAAAATATCTTAATATTTTTATTTTTTTTTTCCTTGTTCACTTACAAAAATGAAAATAAAATGAAAAATTCAACATAAAATTATTCCTCAAGTTGTTTCACTATAAATATTTAATTATTATATATATTAATGTTAACTTGGCGAGATTCAACTAGAAAGCAACCAATCCTGTGCAATCATGTTAAGATAACATGATTATGCACAGGCCATTTAAAATTATCAACTGCCAGATTTTTTTAAATTATTATTTCGCTATTTTTTATTAAGGTTTATTAAGTTTTATTTATTGCTAGTTCAGGCCTAGCTTTATGACGGGATTCCCGAGCTCGATCTCTGATTGGTCTGAGCCTCGAGCTCTGATTGGTCTGGTCGACTAGGACATAATCTTGTCGTTTTTAGCTCGAACTCATTTGGTGATCGTTCAGTCATGCTGGCTGGGCAAAAATGAAAATTTCCATGATTTTGGGGCGTTTTTACAAAATTTCCTGATTTTTCCCTGACATTTCCAGATTGCTAAAGTACCCTGATTTTTCCATGATTTCCCTGATTGTTGTCACCACATTAAATTTAAGAGGCCTTACTTGGAAGTTTCACGAGACTTTTTCCCCAGATTGAAGGCTTCATCAGAAACAGCTTCATATGGTGTGCAAGTTATTGAAAGTAAGTTTCCCTCTTCTTCCTAAATCTCTGGTAGTAGATGTCACCACATATGGTCAATGCTCAGTATTGGTTCATTCATGTTAAAAATGCGTTGATTTTTAAAAATTTCTATACTTTGCGATGTAGGGCATAAAGATGATTTTCATAATTTGCTAATTTAATTACATTATCAAAATCTATTTTAATTTCCTTGTTTTTGTACACTACAGTTGATGCTATGGTTGTTGTATCGAATTTAATGTCTGCTTTATGTTCTTATATATTTTTTTTAATCTTGCGTTTTTTCATACCAATATAACTGCCATCGTTATTATCACGATTTGAAAAGAACCCTCCTGATGTAGTCTCAGATCTGGGACGAAAGCTTCATGAAGCTTCCAAGTAAGGCCTCTTTATTTTAAATATTATTTAAATGGAGTTACAATGCAAGTCTAAGAAATTACATGATTATTGATAGATAACTTAAAGCTATAAAAAATATGTGATAAAAGCTTTTATGACATTTATTCACAGTGCATTTTAAATGAAGCATTTTGGATACTTTTTGATTACAGTAGTAAAATAACATGAATTTGACAGAAGTGTTACGCTATACATTCACATATACAAGGCATTGCTGAATTTTATCACCAAATTCAGACAGATGATAGAAGGCATCAAGGGAATGAAAAATTACCATAAAACATAAGGTTGCAAATTTCCCTTAGCGAGAATCACAAAAAAAATTATGAAGGATGTGATGTTGAGTGGAACAAAAAAAGGTCAATATTAAGTAGACAAATATTTGAAGTAAAGCTGGATTATAATACAGACAATGCATCACAGTTCAATGTCAGAAGGAAGACATTTTTTTTTATTTTTTTATAGGAAGTATTCAAAATTGGGGTCCTGAAGGTCATTACTAGTGTGCTAGAAATGTCTGCTGAAGCAACAACGATCTGTGCTGCAAAATCCTGCATTGTATCTAAAGGTGTCTGATGAGCAAGCAATTTCAATTGACACCAGAAAAGGAAATCTAAACGATTGCGGTCCGAGGAGCATGGAAGCCAAACAATGAACAAGTCTGTCTATGAAACAGCAATGCCAAGAACACAGCTGCAGAGTATAAGAATAACGGTCCACCAATTGTTCCAGGCTGTAGCAAGCCCAATCAATACTAACAATACAGTCTAAAAAACCCAGTGAAGTTACATAACTATGATAGTTGATGATAACTCTGTCAACGTTACAATACTAAGTTCAAAGCCACAGCTGTAGGATATTACTAGATAACATGTTCATAGTTAAACAGCAGCATCTGCCAACATAAAAGTTTGGTGACTTTGCTGGCATAATAAAAATATACTATGCATTTTAACTGTAACTTTTATTTACTTTTATGTACCTTAATGTTATGACAACTAAAAATAAATTTTATGTACACGAAATAACAATAACACCAGTCACTGGCTGTCTACGTTATTCAATAGTAGAAAAGTGCATTGAACCAAAGGTTCCTGATATAATTCTCGACCTGATCATTTTACAACTCTCACTTTTGTTAAATATTTCTCATATATCCTCAAATTTAATTAAATCCTTCCATCAAAATTGTGTTTATAAATGAAATAAAAAGAAAAGTTGTAGACAATATAAATAAAAAATTCTCCCAAACTTTTGCTTTAATAAGCTTAAAAAGTTCTAAGATCTACTAGAACTAAAATTAGGAAAATACATAAAGTTTTTGCACACTTTTTTTTTTTTTTAATTAAATAATACAAATTAGTAGTTTTAGAACAACTCAACTTTATGATTGATATCTGACATGAAAATTCTAAATATTAAACTAATTCAGTATTATAAAATATAATTGATTATAAAGTGATATTATTTGTAGCAGATTTACAAAAAAATACAAATCAGACATTTAACTTCTGGACATATGATTAAGATTGCAACAACATTATTATCATTATAAGAACTACTTTTAACGAAGTTATAATTCATATTTAAGATTAAAATTAAATACCTTTAACAGAACTTTGTGCTGGCAGAAAGCTTTTTTGGTAGGGGATCCCCTCCTTCTATAGTGAAGACTGCACTTTGTGGTTGGCGGTCATCCAAAGGCTGATCTCGCGCACAATAATCACGTGATCAACGATCACAAATCGGCAGAAATAGACAAAGTGTGGCGTCATATGTACAGTTATAAAAGAGAAGATCAGCCTTTGGATGACCGCCAACCACAAAGTGCAGTCGGCACTGTAGAAGGAGGGGATCCCCTAACGAAAAAGCTTTCTGCCAGCACGAAGTTCTGTTAAAGGTATTTAATTTTAATCTTAAACATTATTATCATTTTTTTCATTTGATACCTTACTTATTCTTTGACAGTATATTAAAATAAAACAAGTTATTTATATATATATTTAATGATTATTATTATTTGCTAAATTTTCACAAAATATTAAAAATAATCACAGTTCACACCAATACAGATACATAGCAACAAGTTTGTCGCTTAAAATCAATATAATTATATTAACATTTATGCAAATAGGTGATAGATTTGCCATCTGGAAAATAGATTTAAAATAATCTTATTTTTTCTATTCACTATTCATATTTCAGATTTAAAAAAAAAAAAAAAAAAAGAGGACAGTTTTAGAAGTCAAAATAAACATGATTAATAACTATATAGTTGATTTCAAGATTAGATTCTGTATGTGTTACTTTCAATTGGCTATACTGTATTTCTGTCATACTACATTCGTGCCTGATGAAAGGTCCTGTTTAATTATTTTGATTGGAAACAGTTGAGTGTTTTTACAATTAATTGTGTTTGCTTACTTTTCAACACTAGTTTTTAGATGTATGTCATTTGATATAATAATAGTTGAAATCAAACTTTTCTGCCTTTGTGGGAAACTAGTATTAATATAATAGAAACACATAGACAGTTTGTATTTAGAATACCTTACCTTAAAGATTATTATTATTATTATTATTATTATTTTGTATAAAAACACTGATATATGCAGTAAAAATATGCACAAAAGGCATATTCTGTTTATCATTTTGTATTTTTGTATTACCAAATAATAATCAAGGCTACGCCTATGTACTTAATATGCTTATTTACATTAGTTTGCAATATAAATAAAAATAAAATATAATATTAGGATAGTTGATTAAATGCTGAAGTGAAGGAAGAAAATCTCGATATATTTGAACTTAAACGTAGATGAAAATCCCAATCACAGAATTGCTAAAAAGAGCTTCCAATTTGGAGATATTGTAAACATTAACATGTTTTTAATATTTTTTTTAATGGTTTATTTACAGGGACTCAGCACTTAATACTTTTAGAAAATATTATTCTTTATTAACACTTTAGCCGTGTAGGAGTTTTTTAGCCTATCAGTTTAATAATATATATAAATTTTTAAAACCTATCTATATTTAGTAATCTTATTTCCTAGGAAAAAAACATATTTTTCAAAAAATTGTCACATTATCCTTTTATTTTAACTACTGAGTGAGAGAAAAAGTCGTTTGTAATAGTTAAAAGATTTAAATATGCGTCAAGCCATTGAAAATAAGAAGATTATTTGTTTCATTACAGAAGTAAGTTTTATTACAGAAGAAGCAACAGACTGATTTCTAATGGCACATAATAAACATTAGAAACAAAAAAAACTTTACTTTTAGAAACATAATTTAATGAAATAACTTACAGGGGTGATTGCAATTCAAAGGTAAAATCCCTGAAAATTAGAGCCTCAAATAAGAAAAAACCCAAAATATCACATTATATTCAAATTATTTACACCAGAAGTCCTCAATCTTTTTACTATTCATTCACATATCATCCAGACGACAAATGAACAACCATTGAAAACAAAAGATAACTTTATAGGAAACATGAAAATACAGATGAATTAGATTAAAAACCCTGAAATCAGGGGGTAGCCCCTGAACACAAACACCCCTATAAGAAAGACTGGTTTTCTAAGAATTTGATCAGGGGGGATTCTGAGTAAAACCAAAATTTTCTGAGCCACAAATCAGATTATTTTGATACACTGTGCATATATAATGTACATACATTTCATCTTGATTTTGAATATCAGATTATTGCTATAAATTAAAATGTTTTGTTAGACATTAGAGACAAACTATTTTCAATAAATTATTGCCAGAAACATTAAAGATTTCTTTCTCTATTTTCTGAAGCGACAGCCAAAAATTTTTTGAACAGAATCAACCCTGCAACTGATTTGTTATACTTTTTGACATGACATAATAATTGCTTATATAACATTTTTCAATAACCAAATAATTTCTTTTAAAGATTTGTTTAACATTATATTTCCATTGAAGGTAATAACAAGTCAGTATTAACAATGATAACAAGGTAGTGATGCATTTTAGATGTATAAAAATGCATTTTTTAAACACTCATGATTTTCTTTTATCTACACAATCTATACATAGCAACAACACATACAAATTTAAGTATACACCATAAATTTCAAAAGCACACAATAACTGTTTCATATTGAAATGATTTTTGTGTGTTATTGGAATTTATTGCATTTGCTTATAAAATTTTTAACACCTAAATTTCAGTGAAATTTACTGCAATGACTTAGTAGCAGAAATAGTACAGCATGGTAACAAGCAGTGCAGATTGTTTTAGGCTCTGCAGATTATTTTAACTCAAAAAGAAATGTCAGACTTAAAAATATTAATAAAATTTGCATCATCTCTAGATTATTGTACTTATAGTATCATCTTAATTTTCTATGTAGATGCAAATGTTACATATTTTATGAGTTGCTAATACTTCTCATGATGCCAGACTCGAACAGATCTTTCAAAGAATCTAATATCACATAAAAAAATAGAAGTAATATATCTTCTTATAAACAAACTTCAGTGTATAATATAACATAATTTTGTACATTAAACTTGCTTTCTTTTTGTATTATATCATAACCAACATCTATTCTACCACCCAAATATTTTGACAGCATAAAAAATAAAATAAAATAAGGAAGCAATAACCATTGTAAAACAAATAATTTTCACATATAAAGTTTTAAATGTTAAGTATTAATGGAACGGGTGAAACTACCTAACATGTAAAAACTCCGAAAACCGTTACTTGCATGCAGCAGGGGTGAAACTACCTAGCTTGCAAAACCCCTGAAAACTGTTCCTTAAATGCAGATAGGGGCATTTATAAATGATATATTATATGGTTACCTACATTAAGTGACATTTGTAGACTTTGTAATACATTATAAGGCAAATTAAACATTCAAAATGAAAAATTTCTGTAAAAACAAAGTAATTTAACATGAAATTCAAAGACAGCAAAATTTTCAAAAACCCTGAATTCAGGGGTAGCCCCTGAAAAGTTTCACCCCTGATGCAGATAGGGAGACTTATCAATGATATATCATATAAATAATAAGTGATATTTGCAGAGTTCTTAATACATTATAAAGTAAATTAAATACTCAAAATGAGAAATTTCAATAAAAACAAAATGATTTAATATGAAATTCAGAGACAGCAAAATTCTCAAAAACCCTGAATTCAAGGGTAGCCCCTGAAAAGTTTCACCCTTGTAATAGTTATGTAATTATAATTACTCATGTTATGAGCTATATTGCTTTGAATGATAACAGAGAATGAGAAATATTATCCAATATTTGTATTTAAAGTGTAAGACTCATGGGAAAAAAAAAAAAAATCTGCAAGTACCTGTCCGTGAAGGACTATACTAGACATGGGTCCAGTATTCCTAGATCACAGATAAATTTTGTTTTATTGCAGATAGATACAGGAAATTCTGCTACTGAGTGCAATGACATAAATGACTGCTCTTTTTAGCACCACTATATAAAAATAAATATTTTTTGCTTGACTTATAATTTACTGACTGTCAGGACCAACAGTCAGAAAATACTGTGTCAAAAATATATTTTTAAATGAATATACACAGACTACATTTCAAAATCAAAGTTAAAAAATATTCTTGAGTTCTTCAATTAACTGAAGGAAAAACAGTGAAACCTCATTAAAACAGCTGCTTCTCTCAGGGGTCAGTTTTCATTAGTCCCAATATTTTCTCATAGAATTGAATACTAATTTACCTATATTAAAAGGCCCATGTACAACTGCGTGCCTCTGTTAAAGACCACATTTTGTAAGAGTAGGCAATAAGACTTCTGATCAATGTTTATCATATAACTGAAATTAATCTCCAGATGTGAATACTGAGAGAGATAAAACTTCATATTTCTAAATGTGCATGCTTATAAGTGAAGTTTAAAAGCATGGAGAAATAAATTTTGTGTTATATCATTATATAACTAATTTAAATGACTTTTAAGTAAGTAATGTTGACTTTAGATGAAAAAACAAAAATGATAAACCATAGAAAATTATCGCTAAAACAGTGTTTAAATTTAAACAAACTAAACGACTGCCATGGCAAATAATGGAAATATGATTAATTAACAAATCACTCATTTATAGCACTTATTGCCTCAATTATGAGTTTCTTAACAACCTCTTGCAAAAGGTCACCTCTATAAATGGGCAATTTTCTATGGCGCAATGGCCGGCCATTTTAGGGAGGTTTCACTGTATTAATAAATATAAAGAAATTTAAAGAAGCACTACTATGCATAGTATACTTTGTCATATAATACAGTTCATGTCATTTTAAACATATAGTTAAATTTTTAAAAAACAAAACAGTCATCACACAAAGAGAATCATACACAATCTTCTTATTTTTGTTTACAGTTCTAGAATAAAATTTTGTTTCATACAAATCTGTAACTTGTAACCAATCTTTCCATGAGTTTTGTACAATTTTACATTAATCAGACATCTTTTAAGTCACACAAATCACAAAAAAAAAGTTCATGAAAATATGAATGATATGTCTTCAGATCATAAAAAAAAAAGACATGAAATATTTTTTACACTGACCTTTTTTTGCAATTTCATTTTAATTTATGAAGCACACAAGACTTTTCTGAACATTATAAAAAACAAAACTTAAAAAGTTGTTTTTTCAGGTACATGTAGGGAAAAAAAAAAAAAAAAAAAACTTTAAGGACTCTTGTGTCAATATCAGCACTTTGATCTTCATCAGCTCTGAATTATCGATCAATCTGAAGAAACAAAAATAAAATCCACAAAATAAAGATTAAAATCCTGCAAAAAAACTGCCTTTTTTTTTAAACAAAAACTATTTAATGCCTTTTCTATTTTCTAATATACATTCCCATTAAAATAATAATAAACAGAAAGAAACACAGATTGTAAAAATGAGATGTAAAATTTTAACTATATTCAGAGGGACAGTCTTATGTTAATATTTCATAAGTTTCATTATTATTATTTTGGAAGAAACGTTAAAAAACTCTTGAAAACAACACGAAAAACTCTAACACAATGTGTTTCGAAAGAGTAAGGTAAAGACACCCGTGTTCAGTTCATCATTCCTAAAATTTGCACCAGTGTTCGCCATGCTCACAAATGACATTAAAATAACCTTTAATTAAAATATTTGAATTTGAATCCGCTCAAGCTAGATTCTACGGTTCTAGGGATTCTAGTATAAGCAGATTCAAATTCACAGATGGTATTTAACACTTATTTTAACAAGTCTTTTGTGAGGGTGGCAAATACTGGTGCAAACTTTAGTGGTGGTGAACACTGGTGTCTTTATCTTACTACTTCCTTCATTGAATACAGAAGAAAACATATTCAGCCAACAGGAGGAATAGAAAGACAAGTAGTGAGAGGAGAGGAAAGATATAAAATAAGAAAGTGAAGAGAAAGAAAAATTAAAAAAGCTTTATGAACAACAGATGTATTGAAACTTCTTTTAACCTTTTATCAGGGTGGCTACAGAAATTCAGAAAAAAAAAAAAAAAAAAAAAAAAAAAAAAAAGAAATCCTGGTTTTTCCATGATTTCCATAACTAATTTTGACAAATTTCCATGATTTCCATTACCATTTATATACATTCCATAATTTTGTGTATATCACTCTCTTGTGTAACATGCTCGCTAAACCACTGCAGTTCAAAAAACTATACTGATGGGCAAAAATATCTCAATCTTAAAAAGGAAAATAAAAGGAAAAATTCAAAATTTTGGAGAAATTAACAAAATTATAAAAATATGATTCATTTTAATTGCACAACAAACTAACATCAAGACATAAAATTATTTCTCAAGTTGTTGCACTAAGAATATTTATTTATTTCTTTTTTTTAAATGCTAACTTGGAGGAGATTGAACTAGAAAGCAGTCAATTCTGCTGTGCTATCATGGTTAAGATAAAACCTGTTTGGTGATCTTTCAGTCATGCTTACTGGGCAAAAATGAAAATTTCCATGATTTTTGGGTGTTTTTACAAAACTTCCTCATTTTTCCACTATGTCCCTGTTTTCCCTGATTGCTGTCATCCTATCAACTACAGACTATACTTAAAGTACCATTAGTTTAAAAAGCGTATAAAAAGAATTTAAGGAAGATATGTCAAAGATAAGAATAGATCATATATGCCTCACTTGAATCTCATTACATGGCACTAGATACTACATGTAGCCATTTTTGTTATCCTCAATAATTGCTATGTTGAGGTGATATTCATAGTTTTTATTGCATATATCTTTAAAAAATATTCTTAAGTAACTAAAAGAATATGTTTCAAATACTTTTTCTGCTTGTTTCATAATGCAGTAAATAAAGGGTTCATGGCAAACAATCTTGACAAAACAAATTCACCATTAAGGAAAGAGAAAAGGGGGGGGGGGTTAAATAGAATTCCTATCAAATCTACTATTTCAAAATTAGTTGAAACTAAATAAAATAATTTAGTTGTCAAGATTTCTATCCTTCTTTATTTTTTAAGCTGGTTAAAGTTTTAAAGAATCTGAACTAAATAACCAAACTTGTTAATAATCTGTGGTTTACCTTAACTAAGTCTCTTGTTGCTTACCTTAGTAAATGAAAAATTTATAATATTCCTTGAAATGTTCGTAATTTGTGTTATATTTATCACACAAACTTTGAAACTCATTTTATGAAAACTCCCATTACCATGAAATTTCTGTATCTTGCCCAGACTTTCACTATAAATTTATGTTAGAAATGCTAAAATTATCTTCATTGCCAATTTCTTTTGATCCTTTTTGACAAATATGTTTATACTGAAGTTCTTTTTAATGAGTATTCTTCATATATATATTTAATTTCATTTATAATTCATCTTAATTTATTTTTCTGTGTTTTGTAATTTTTACCTTCCTAGGTTTTTTTCTGGTTCTTTTTCCTCTCTTTCTATTAGATGGTTTTGCTTCTGTTAATTGTTTCTTTCTCCGTCCTCCTTTTTTTTTCAGATTGCTTTCTGCTTTTTATAACTGGATTGAGCGATATATCAATTTATTGAATTAATGCCGAATGTATTATATGATTTAAGCTTATTCAGATACTTGAAAATATTGGTTTTATATCTACATCACAAAATCAATATAAGTTTACATTGATTCCTGAAGTTAATGATTTTATATCTGTTGTTGTGGCTTAACTTCAAACAGTCTGATGAAGTCAGACAACAGCCATTGGACCGTTAAACCTAAGAAAATCAAGAACCAGAAGGGGGGAAGAGTATAATAAGTCCTCCCTGAAAAGACCCAAACACAGTCCAGGATATGTTCAGTGAGGCTTGCTGAGCTTGACATTTAGAGCAGACTGCAAAGATCCTCCTGGCTTCAAAGAATGACAGATTCTTAGTGTGACCGCTTGGCAGTCTTGATAATGCAGTTTGAGAGGCTCTGTGACAATTGAGAACGAACAAAGAGCCTGGCTCTGTGCCTGCACACCAGATTTTATATCTATATCACAAAATCAATTTAAGCTTACACTGATTCCTGATGACAATGTTTTTATACCTATGTCACTAAATTATTGATTTACGCTTACACTGATTTCTAATGTATATCCTCATCAAATTTCCAGGCTGAAAAATTGACGCACTTGATCAGTTTGCATGTCTTATTCTTTTGATGATTCTAGAGGTAACATTATCTCATGTGTTATATTGAAATCGGTTGCAAATTGATGAGACAGTGAACACAGGTTTAATTTATAACTGACGTTGTGTGAAAGGGAACTTTAATATTTTGATATAATTTGCAGGTGATACATTACGATGATTATGATGCATTACGATCTATTAAACAACATACAATTTGGAGAGAAATATTTGAACATCCATTTTAATTTTCCCTTTTGCATATTTAATGATGTGATTACTGGAAATTTAAATTTATAATCTTAATTACTAAATGTCTGGAAAAATAGAGTGGAGTCACTTGAATTTTTTTAACATGATAACTGAATATAATTTTTAAATCAGAAGAAATTTTCATGAAGGTCCTTACATATTTAAAAATAAAAATATTTTTAACTCCTTTCTTTTTGCTTTCATGAAAAATTATGAAAAAGAATTAACTGGTAAATTATTTTGGCAACAATTATAAATTTAAATGTCCAATTTTGAAATTAGTACCAGGTTATTATTTTCATATTTTAATTAATTTGAAAAAATCTAATCAAAACTTCATTACAAATAAGGTAGCAAATGAAAGAGGCGATTTTTCTGAATCCGTCGGACTAAACTGCTTATCAATTGGACAATTAGATTTTTTAAAAATTAACTACAGTATGAAAAATAGGTCGCAACTTGCCATATAGATGAGTACGAACCGGAATCAGTACCTCTCTTGCAAATTATATAGATAGATTTAAATCCTTTCATTGTAAAAATTTGCTTGTTATATATTTCGAATGTGTATTTGATAAGGTTTACGGTACAATAATTTCTTTTTATCTTTATTTATTCAAAAGTTATTGTTGAAAATTAGTTTGGTCCGAAACTTCTGCATGCAACTGTATAATTAAACTCCGATATAAAACTGGTTACATATCACAATATACGATTTTCAACATTGGCCAGTCTTAGTGACAGTACATGTTTTCTTATGCTCATGAAGAAGAAAGATGCATGGTTTTTAAATAAATGCTTTGTTAAAAAATTTCATGCTTTTTAAAAGATGAGAGTTCTTTTATTGTGTTCTACTCCAGCTGTTGCAACTATTTATTTTTTCTAATTAAGTAAAGAAACCTTACATACTTCTTGAGATGAGCCTTAATACTTGCGGGAAGGGGCCCCTCCCATCGTCAGAGGCAGCACGGTGGCGGCTTGCTTAGTCGTGTTTACTTGATCTTTTGCAGTCTTCATTAACCTAAACCAGTTATGGTTGATTTCCTGTGCTGGGTCGTTGCCATTACAGATAAGAGGATTAAATAAAATTTTGACCGTTTCGCGATTTGTGGCGTATATTGCGTTGTCGTATTCAGCTAGTTTGCAAGTTTCGTTAAAATTTATATTGATGGGTTCGGTAGAGTTTACTTTGGTGAGTGCGGTGGTTATTTTCCCAAATTTGATATCTGCTGAATGTTCTTAAATACGGTTTTTGATTTTGTGTTTAGTCATGCCTATGTAGTAACCAGTATCATTATTTGTTTTGGAGAATGGAATACGATAAATTCCAGAGGTTTCTAGGGGATCTATTTTGTCTTTTTCATTTCTAATTGTTTGGTAAATATTTTTATTTGGTTTAATTGGGATTTTTATATTAATTTTGTTGGCTGCATTTTTGATTTTTTGGGAAATTCTGTGGTCGTACATGATGACTGGAGTGAATTTTTGTTTTGGATTTTGAAAGTTTTCTATAATATTAAGTTTTCTTATTCTTTTACGGTATAGTTTGTAGATTAAGTCTTTTTTGTAACCTGCTTTAGTTGTAATTTTTCTGATGATATTGAGTTCTTTGTTTAGTAAATATTTATTAGAACAAACGGTGATGGTGCGATTGATATAAGATTGGAGAGTGTTTATTTTATATTGATAGGGTATAAATATTTATATAAATATTTATTTTTTACTTGTTTGGTAATAATTGAATAGTTAAATCGGTCAAAAGGTATGATTTTGATGACTAAAAATAGCATTTTAGATCGAATAAAACAAACAACAACAAAAAAAAAATCTGGTGCGTCACTCACACAACTTTCTCTTACCCTGAACTTTAATACTATAAATACAGGTTACAGATTAATAGGTAAGATAACGAGTACTGTTATATAAACCTGTGTTAAACAATTCAAATTAGGCTTTGGAAGAGTTTTATATGATAATTAGTTCTGTGTGAGGGAGAATTTTTTTAACTATCAAAAATGGTAAATATTTAATAATTGTTTAAATAACGCTTACTAGATATATTGATATTGTTACTTTCCAAACATACACTTGTTAGGAAAGTACTGCAATCATAAAAAAAATTCAACTAGGAGATTTTAGTGCATGTATATGTTGTTTTAAGGTCTCCTGATTTCATTTTTGGTTTTCTATTATGGTGTATGCATGTGTGTGAGTGAAACGATAACATCTAAACGCTTTGATCAACTGAGCTAAAAATTTGTAAGTATGTTATAACTTACCATAATCTGAATTGCATAGATTTTAATGAGTCTTAACATTTATAGTTTCTTTACATGGACACAAAGAAAAATTCTTTATTACGGCTTATGGACTCAAATCGTTCAAAGTGCAATAGCATCTAAATATCTTATAAATTGAATTAAAAGTTAGTGTGTACTGTCGCACAATTTGCATACATTTTGATTAGTATAGAACTTTCTCTTTCGGGGATTTAAAAAAAAAAATCTTTATCACTACAGGTTATAAACTCTAATTATTTGAAGTATCTAGTAATTGTTAGAATCTAATATCTGATATCTATGGAAAAAAAAAATTCTTTAAAAGTCCATCCTACAGTTTATATATTAAAAAAAAAAAAAAAAAAAATCCTGTATGACAAACACACTTGAATGGTTTGCATGAAAACAAAAAAGTTTAGAGATGTAAAAACAAAGTTCAGATACAAAAATATTATCAGTAAAATGATGTATCAATACACCGAATCTCATTACCATGCAACAAATTGCCAATCGCAATGGGTGTCCTATATCAAAACTTAACTGAAATATGGAATTTGGAAAATGGTCGCAAAAACTACATTCTTTCAAAAATTATAAAAACATTTCTCTCCGATATGCTGTACCAATCCAACACATGAGCAGTCAGCATGAAAACAAAGTTCCGAGATACAAAAACAAATTTCTCATGCGAAAAGTTTACCATTAAAAAGTGTCACTACACCGAATCGCATCACTGTGTAATAAACCATCAATAGATGCCCTATATCAAAGCTTAGCTGCTATATTTCCTGCTGTGTGTTAAGTTCATTGAAAGAAATGAAACAGATGAATGAACGTAATTACAGGAAAAAGATATTACATCAGTATATAAAAATCCCTTTTCGGCAAGCTTAAAGGCAAAGGTAGATTCCTTTAGGTTAATGTTACAAATGTAAAGAATTTTTACATATGGATTAATACTTAACCAATGGCTTTGTTCTCACACATTGTATTATTTAAGTCGCTATTCTGTTTTCAAGAAATTTAATTTTATACTACAAAAGGGTTTTATTCAATCTACTTAAAGTTTTAGGCTAGATTTATTTGTCTGTAAATGTTTCAATTTTTTAGAATTTAAGCTCATAATCATTCAACAAATATAAGTCTTAAAGATATACAATCCCAGCAATGGTGAATTCCAGAGGGGGCTATTGGGCTACACCCCCCTCCCTATCCAAGCTTAATCAAAATTATTTAAAATCCATATAACTATTGTTCAATATCTTTCTTTTAAAGAAAAAGTAATAGAAATCTGAAAATGCACTTGTGACCTTACTATGGTCAAGCACTGGTAAGCCTGGCGTTGCTATGGTCAAGTCAAATGCAGTTAAGTGGTAGCGGTTTTTGGATAGTTATTTCATTGTAATTTTTATTGAATTATTGAGAGTTTTGTATTGTGTTTTTGTGATTCTTATTGTCAGATGAGTAAAAACTGTAAAGTGAAACTGTTTTGGTTGAAATGAGTTGGAACATTAACATTAGTTAACATTGGACCATTTGGCACCGCTGAATTTCAATGTTAATTGTTATGAATTTAGTAAATTGTATGATTTGGCGAGATTTTGGTGACAAAACTTGCGACTTAACAATGAAATTTGTGATTTGGCAGCAAAATTTGATAGTTAACAACGAAACTTTTGACATGGCGACAAAGTTCGTTGTCTGACGACAAAATTTGGCGAGCTTGGCGATGGAGAAAGGCAGCTTTGGCGTCATTATATTTTCTTTCCACGCGAAAACCTCATATCTCTTCACAGACCAATATCTGGTTTCGACAAGATAAAAAGTCAAAGGAAGCTGTAAAATATTACTCTCTATCGTAAATTTTAAATTCTTGCCTAAACCGACATTCTAAACTATTCACCACAAACGATATTTGTATTAAGATTGACGTATTACTGTTATTTTATATTTTAAATGATTAATTAAAGCGTTTAAGATGGTTTTTAATTAACACACTTTTATTGACTTGATATGATGCAACTATTAATGTATGTAACGGAATTTTGCAATTCAATTTTCGGCAACTTCTTGTCGTCCGAAGGACCTGAAATTTTGCACACGACTTCATAATCAATGACAATACTAGATATAAGTGTTTCCAGGCACTTTTCCCATCAGGGGCTGGTTCCAGGGGCAAACAAAAAATCTATACTTATACAAAACTATCGTATGTGACACAGGATTTGGATGTATTTGTATAATGTCGAGTGGCAACAATTAATTTTTTTAAATAAAGATTTAAAAGTACGTAATTTTTATAAAACCTTTATTAGTTCACTTTTCAATAAAAGAGAGTTCTTTATTTTTTTAAAATGGTACAATTTTATTTATCAAAATAAGGGAATTTGAGTAATGAAATACTTTAAATTTAAGCTTTTATGAAAATAAACTTCAACGGAAAATTAATTAAAATCGTCCCTAGTTCATTTGTCAAAGGGATAATAGCTAATAAATGTCCCCAAATTTATTACTTTTTCTATCATGCCAGTTTAATTCGTTTAGCATCGATTTACACAATTTTTTTTTTTTTTTTAAACGATGACATTTACCTTTTACATTATGACATCTATGTTATAAAGCTAAGTCTAAATCTGCTTAGCCCTAAGATATGTTGATTTTATTTACATATTTATTTATTTATTTATTTATTTATTAACTTTTATTTTATTTCTATAAAATCACGGATAAAATTTTATTTCATTTTTCTCAGTACATTGTTGTAATAGTGACGTCATAATTTCTGTTAAATTAAACATTTTTTTTTTTTTTTAATCGGATTATTATATTGTTTAAAAACATGTTTAAAATTTTATGATATTTTCAGTGATCTTTTTTATTATCGTTTGCACATGACATAAGCATCAGATTATAAGTTTTTGCAATGAAAGCTATAGAAAATGTCGGCTTCAACTCAATTCACGAAAAATCACTTTTAAGCAAATGAAGCTATCGAAAAAGTTTAAATACAAAAATTGTTCTTTAGGGTAAGGCGGTAATTCGTCTGATTTGAAATTTTTTCGTATTTTCAATATTAAAGAAATTATGGGCATACGAAAATTTCCACCCCCCACCATTTCCACCCCTTTTGAGCTGGATACCCCCATCTACGAACTCAACCGAGATTTCTACTGTCCTGACAACATATCCTGAGCTGGTTAAATTTAAATAAAAATTACCCCAGTTATCGTGTTCACAACTTAACATGGGAAAAAGCGTTATACATATATATATATACCTATATATATATATATATATAAACTTTTTGAATGGAGGGTGGTTTTTGGGCTCTAGGGGTCATGATCGGTGAAGATATGAAGAAATTTTCCAGAAGTCGTGTCATGAGAACCATTGCAATAGGTAGATCTCCTATAAGGAATCTACCTAAATTCAAGAAACTTTATTATTGCTATCAGCACAGTTTATGGGTAAGTTATTTTGTGGTTAAATGGGGGAGGGGGGGATGTAACTTTTGCAGACATGATATTTCTGTTTTTGACAGGGACCTGAAATCTGGAAAATTCCAATAACTGGAATTGGCTTGGTCCCACGGCTGCTGAATAATGGATGCTGTACTGCATTCAATTAAGATATGAATTGTTTATAGGCTATCATTGCAAGAACCATACAGATTTACATAAGCATAGTTTTTTTTAAGGATACAAAACAGAACTTTTAGACATTGCAATCTACAGGCTCAAACATTTAAAATTCATTTTAGTAATGTTAAATTGTTTAAAATATTTGATATTGTAAACTTATTTATAGTTTCTTTACAAGGACACACACAAAAGAATTATGATATATTATGATCTATTAAACAACATACAATTTGGAGAGAAATATTTGAACATCCATTTTAATTTTCCCTTTTGCATATTTAATGATGTGATTACTGGAAATTTAAATTTATAATCATTAATTACTAAATGTCTGGAAAAATCAAGTGGAGTCACTTGAATTTTTTGAACTAGTATTTTTTGAACATAACTGAATATAATTTTTAAATGAGGAGAAATTTTCATGAAGGTCCTTACATATTTTAAAATAAAAATATTTTTAACTCCTTTCTTTTTGCTTTCATGAAAAATTATGAGGTGGGATTTGTCTCACTCATGCTCATGTTACTTCTGGGCTGAAACAATCTTAATAATACCCCCCTCCCCCCCCCAAAAAAAAAAAAAATAAAATAAAATAAAAAATAAATAAAAATAAAATAAAAATAAATAAATAAAATAAAATAAAATAAAATAAAATAAAATAAATAAAATAAATGAGTTAAATTTACTAAATACTGAACATTTGAGTTTTTAAACTTACACTGATGTTGATTATATGATATATTGAAAGATTGTGATGTCAAAATATGAATAGCAAGAAATAATAATTTATTTATGTCAAATGTTTTCTTATAACCTATAAGTTTTGATATTTTCAGCATATTTGATTTTTAACTGTAATTTTGCCTCTACTTTTAAAAAGCAGGAGAAAAGCTTGAATTTTTGTAGTTTACTGATTTTATTTAGTTACCTTTTTTAAGAGCAGGGTGGTTTTTAGAGTTTGATTAGCTTCGATTTCAATAGTGAATTTTATTTTATTATCAAGTTCATTTAAATCTTTTAAAAGGTTGGATGGATCAATATGTTTTGGAATAATGGTAAAAATATCATCAACATAGGACCCGACAAACTCTGCACCCGCTATGTTGATGATATTTTTACCATTATTCCAAAACCTATTGATCCATCCAACCTTTAATAAAATAAAATTCACTATTGAAATCGAAACTAATCAAACTCTAAATTTTCTGGACATTATATTATAAAAAACCCAAATAATTCATTTGACATCACTATCTATAGAAAGCCCACAGCTAACAATGGAATCATAAATAAAAAATGCAATACCCCCCCTCCCATATAAATATGCTGCCCTTTGCTATTATATACACTGTGCCATACTCGTCTGTTCAAATAAAAAATTGCCAAAAGAAGAAATTAACCATATAAAAAAAATAGCTACTAAAGCCAATTGCAGTAAAAATCTCGTAAATAAAATATACAAAAAACGTGTAAAAGCCTTAAATATTAATAACGAAAAAAAAAAAATAAATAAACCTACTTTCACCACCTCTATTCCTTTTGTAATGGCACTAGTATAAAAATAAAAAGCTAAACTAAAAAATTTAACATCAATATTCCAATAAAACCAAATAAAAACATCTTTCAACATCTTCGTAATGAAAAAGATCAAATTAATTATAAAACAACTGCCGGCATTTACAAAATTAACTTCGAGCACGAAAATGGTAAAAAAGCCTGTTACGCTGGGATGACGAAACACAGAATAAAAGATTGTGAAAAAAAAAAAAAAACATCGCGCTGACTTAAAATATAACAAACTAACCACTGCTTTATCCACCACTCATAATACTAATCCCATAAATTTAAATTCTCTTAATATCCAAAAAATAGCCCCTTTCAATAACCATCATTACGCTTTAAAACATGAGGCAATTGAAATAATAACTAACCCCCAATCTGTAAATGACCGGGAGCATAGTGTCATTCCTGCAATATGGCAACACGCTATGGATAAGCGAAGTGAAACAAAGAGAGCGACGAAGATGGACATGATGTGTCTGAAATATATTTGTGCAACTAAAAAAGGATACTTATGTAAGGTATAAGTTTTTGTAATTTATATTTCAATTTATTTAATTATTTAGAAGGGAGGGGAAGGGGGAGATACTAATTGCAAAATAAAGTATTTGATATTAGGTGAAAATAAATTAAAATGTCTGCATGTGTAATTTGCCCTAGCTTCAACCCCCTTCCCCCAACAATTACAATGCAAAATGTAGTTTGGGGGGGGATGCCAAACACTTACTAGAATTGATACATTATTAGATAAATTAGCCCAAACAAAAATTTTCTCTATTATAGACTAAACAAGTTGATATTCTATAATCTACTCAAAAGATTTTGAAAAATTAATGTTTGTTACTATACCTTTGGCCAATATGAATGGCTTGTATTTTATGCGGCTTAAAAATTGCTCCAGTCATGTTTAATAAAGCAATAAAAAGAATTTTGCACAAATATAAAATTGATTTTTCTTATAACTATTCTGATGATATAGTAGCAATATTCTTCTAAAATGAAAAGGAACATACGTGCCATTTACAGCAATTTTTTAAAATTTTGTAATAATGAAAATTTTAAATTATCCAAATACAGTTTTCAAAACCTCATATTAATGTTTTGAGTCACAATGGATAAATTAATTTCAATTTCAAATAATTTTGGTTCCAATTTAGATTCCTATTTACGAAAGTTAGTTTTCCTTTTATATTAATTTGGATTTCAATTCATTTACTTCTGGCTTTGACAGTTGTCTGATTTTGCTAAATTTCATTTAAGTATTAAATATTGAATTATAGTTATTTTTAATAGCCTATCTACATACATGTAATGTACCAATGAAGATAATTTGGCACTTAGAAAAAAAAAATTCATTTTATTCAAACTCATTTATTATTATTATTGTTTATCCATTAATCAGAAAGCATAGTGCCCAGAGGTTTGACAATAGTAAAGTATTTTAGTGATCGAAGTGTCACTTATTTTAGAAGGAAGAACTGGTCATAGATTCAATTAATTATTGGAATAAAATGGAAAAAGGTTCTCTCACAGCTTGCATTATCCTTTTTACTTTCTTCTATATGTATATATAGAGAAAGTATTGGATTTGTGAAAATTTTCAAACTCCAGTTTTTGATGGATTTACATGTTTTGGGATGTCCTGAACATGATTTGACTGTTTTTAGAAAATGTCTGTGTGTGTGTGTGTATCACAAATTTTGTAGACGCTGTATCTCAAACCAATGAACGAAATTTAACCAAACTTGGTATTTAGTTGGACCTTGACATAAACTGGTACTGATTAGATTAGTGGAACAATTGCTCAACAGATGGCGCTGTGATCGCATTTTTTCAAATTTTTTAACATGGCAGTATAGGAGAAAATTTTGTATAAACGTACATAATGAGAGTTATTTTAATGGTGTGATTGTAAAATTAATATGAAATATTGATAATAGTAGTAGTTAACGAGGAAAAATTTTTTTGTGCATGTGGGAGCATCGCTTCCCCCCCCCCCTGGAGGGGAAGTACCCCCACCCGGGTGAGTAAATTTTCAATATGGGTATCATTCGAAAGATCTCGTCAATACCTTTAAAACAAATGGCTGAACTAGAGATCTGTGATAATTTATAACAAAGTTATCGATTTTTTAAGCTTTTAATGAAAAAAAAACTTGGAAAAAATCTTATTTCTTCTGATTTGCAAAAACTTGACAGCTTTCGCCATTTAGTGATAATATAATACTGTCAGATAAAAATTGTCTGCATTTATAATGGAAAATAATTCGATAATTTAATAAATAATTTATATTGAATAAATTTTGTGTAAAATTATATATAAGAAAGTCACGTGGTGGCCACATCATAATAGCTTCTAAATAATTTTATAATTGTTGTACAGATGGAACTTACATCCATCTGGGTTACACCAATTCTTATAGGCAACTAAAATTTCTAGGGCTTACAGAAAAATGTGCAGGATATAATTAAATACATCTGGTAACCACAAACTGTACAGAATAGTACTGAGGTAAGCAAAATTAATTTTAAAAAATTGTTCCTGTTATTGTCTTATAAAGTCTGCTTTTGTCTTATAAAGAATAATGGAAAAGTTAGATTAAAGAGAATTTTATTACTTTTGATGTACAATTTTAAACAGGCTTCTCCTTAATTAAATATTAATTTTTTTTTTATCCTATAATCTCTCTCTCTCTCTCTCTCTATATATATATATATATATATACACACACACACATTGGGTGTTATTGGGCTTAGCATACTGTAAATTTTTAGCAGATTGTACAGAGTATGACAGAAATAACACCTAATTTGTATGCAATATTCAATTTAAGCTCTTGAAAAAGTGTTGATGTTGTATGTATTCATTGAAAGGATGCTTAATTTTTTCTGAAATCTTTATTCATATTCTTTTGATTTCTTCATGAGATACTTGGTTCCATCTTTTGCAATGTTTGAAAAGGTTTTCCATGTACACATTAATTTTGGAAATTACAAAATTTTACTTTCAATTTTCTCTACACATAACGACAGAAGATGTGTGCGTGTCTATTGTAACTTTGTAGGCAAACGGTTGATTGCGGAGCTATAGAATTTTGGATGAAGGTCTGTACTGACCTCTCCTGATGTACCTCAAAGCCTAATTTCTGAATTTATTAGATTATTTTTAAAATTAATTAAAATCTATAAATTTTTAAAACAATCAATTCTGGTAATAGGAATGTAAAAATAAAATGACTTGTCATGGCCCACTAGCTTGGTTGATTAGAGTGTCATGCTAAAAGATGCCAACTGATAAAAGAAAATATTTCAGTGTCTTCACGCAGTATCTTAAACTGTAAGGATGATGAGAAAATGCCAAAAAAACTAAGTTAAACTTAGAGGTGTGTTAGTCACTTTATAGGGAAATGGCTGATTGCAGAGCTACAGAATTTTGCATGGAGGTCCATATTGACCTCTCCTAATTCACCGCAAAGCCCAATTAAAAATTTTTTTTATAAATTTATTAAGGTATAATTTCTAAGATATCAACTCTTCAAATAGAACCATAAAAGTAAAATTACTTGTCGTGGCCCATTAGTTCAGTTGGTTATAGCATCATGCTAATTACCTGAAGGTCATGGGTTCAATCCTCCAAGGGTCAATGTGCTACGTTTTGCAGATAATTGATAGGAAAGATGCCAATCGTTAAAATAATTAAAAAAAAAAATCTTTTATTGTCTTCAAAATATTCTAAACTGTAAGAAAGTGACAAAGGTTAAATTTAAAAGTATGCCATTCACTTTGTTGGCAAACAGGTGAATACAGAGCAAAAGAATTTTGAATAAAGGTCCATTTTGACCTGTCCTGGTGTACCTCTAAACCCAATTTTCGACTTATTATTATTATTATTATTATTATAAATGAAAATATTTTTCAGCTGGGAAAACTGTCTGGTTTTGCCCCCTTTTTTCATAGGTGGAGATAAAAATCTGTCTAAGAAATGTTTGTCAGTTAGTCTGAAAAACATAGTTTCTGAATAATAGCAGTCCCATTTATTGCCCAATTAGTAACTAAATTAAAATGTTTGGTTAAAATATAAATGAAAGTTGTGAGGACCTGGAATTGATATAGTGTAAGTGTAAGCAGGGAAAATACTGCCTTTTGATCTGAAGCGATATTTTTAAGTGGTTTCAATGGATTTTTTTTTTTTTTTTTTTTCTTTAGTGATTTAAAATACAATTATTAATGTTTTTTGAAAATTCCTTTAAAGATATGCTTTTCCTAATACTATTTTTAGTATCATGATCATGAGTGAACTACCATAAACTGCCAAATTCATATCTCATTAATTGATAATATAACATTCTATAGTAACGTTAAAGTCTAATAAAATTTTTCAATTGTTTATGTGTAATATTTCCCATATATGTAACTAAAATAATAATAATAATAATAATGTACTTTTTATTACAGTTGACTGTTAACATGAATCTCACGAGAAATAAAAAATTTATTCATGTTATCGGTAGTTTAGTAGTTCATGCTATCAGTAATTCAGAAACTAATCTTCACTGTGATGGGGATTGTAGAAACAGTTCATGTTAAAAGTAATTCATGTTAAGCGTGTTCATATTAACGAGGTTTGGCTGTATCAGATATGCAATCCAATCCTAATAATTTGCATCAATAATAATGTACGTAGAATTACAGTAGCAAAATATCAAGTCCACTTACCTTGTCAGAAACACTTGAGGAAGAAGAAATTGAATTTAAACCAGAATCACTGAAAAGAAGACAATATATACAATAAGATTTGATTGAAATAAATCCAAAGAAAAGGCCAAATTATGACATTTTGAGCGAAAAATACAGCTGTATAGATAGACACATATGCATACAGTGTTTTTTTTTTTTTTTTTAAATAAACCTTTAAAAATACAAGCAAATGAATTGGATTCAATTAAAATATATTTTTTAACATCGTTGATCACTTTCTTTTATTAAAGCAAAATGAACTTTTTAAAAACCAGACATCAATAATTTAACTTCTTTTTAACCCCTTAACGTCCTTGCTGCGAGGACGCAAAATTTAAGATCCAGCTGCAAAAATTCATCCCGGAAATTTTTTAGCAAAAATTCGCGTTTATAACATATCAGAAAAGACCGGTTTTTTAAACCTTAAAATTTAAAATTTCTTTTAGTTTAGTTTAGTTCATGAATTCCGGTGGCAGTATAATTTAAATGTTTAAAATTGTCTTGCGCCGCAAAGGGTTAAATAAGCCTTGATAAATAAATTATCATTTTAATTTAATCCAATTTTTATTAACTAAAGGCATGAGGTGGATATATAACATTCTTCATTCTACAATTCGAGTAATGGTGTTAACCACCAGACATATATATATATAATCTTACCTATCATAAAAAGCTGAATCACAAGATGTACTGGCTAATAATTCATCATACTGATTTGAAGATTTCTGAGACTCCAATGCCTTCTTTTTCTTAGCTTTTTCTTTTAACTTTACAAAATACTTTGATTTAATCTAAAGAAATTATAAGATGAATGATGTATGCATTAAATAAGCAGTGTAATAAAAATAAATAAATAGATTTTTTAGGGGGAAGGGGGGGGGGAACCATAACACACACACAAAAAAAAAAAAAAAAGCACCAGAGAACTAGTATTTCTGAATAATAAGTACAAAATTTTGAATAATAGAATTTTACGGTGTTTATTCAAAGCTTTGTACTTATTAAGACTATAACATATTACATCTTTGTGTTTATGTAATTGTAAAGTATGTACAAAATGCCTCCAATGAGCATTAAAAACAAGTCACATCTTTATCTCACAATTTATCTACATGAGAGGCAGTGGTGTAAATTTTATTATATAGGCTAGTCAATGCTTTATTATTGATTTCATTTTTATCAAATAATACTACTTTTTTTTGAGTTGTGTCACTTTTCTTGTTGCAAGTAATATAGTTTTAGAAAACCTATGCGAAAAAGGAACATTAATAAAGAACAAGAATTTCTTTTAATATCCTTTTCTAAAACAAGCAGTTGGTACTGCAATTACTGTATTTGAATGTTTTGCATTTTTTATTCTTTCTCGGCCCACAGCTTTTAAAACATAAAATTTTGTAATTTTATACAGAAATGTATTATAATTATAGCGAAATAAACAATTATTAAAATATTCAGTTACATAAGTTTTATAGAGTAAAAATAATTGGAGTGACTCTGCACAGCTTTCCGAACATTAAGTAATTAACAGTTGTACACAAAAGCAAGACCTTGCTTTTGCCTCCAAGGCAGTAGCACGTGTTTTTTGCACCTGATGAAGAAAGGCTACGTCCTTTCGAAACCGGTTGTGCTGGCTTAAAATTTATGGTGTGTAAAGAAGTTTTAAAATCTATTCATTGACTGTACACCAGTTTTGAATTTAGTTTTATTGATGAAATAGAATCTATTTAACCCTCTGTAACTCATGACCTTTAATATTTTTGTGTTTATTTGTTTCGTAATAATTGAAAAAAATAAAATACACGTGTTTCAGGTTTTTTTTTTATTTCTCATAAATTTCGAAAAAACAACTGTGAGTGTATACGACAGGCTACAGTGCGTGATTACGTTGTAGAACCGATTCTTTGAATTTGAACCACGATCGAACGGTATGTTGCCTACAGTCTACAGTATGGTACAGAGGGTTAATCAAATTCTACTTAAATTTCATTTTTGTTACACTAAATATGCTTTAAAAAATATTTAAGTCTGTATTTAACTGTACAGTTTATATCTTGAACATTTCCAATGCAGAAAATGAACTCTGTGTTGATTGGTTGGTTGGTTGGTTGATTGCTGGATAAGGCCAATTTACTGCGCTATGGTTGTAGGCCTATGGGTATACCCTCCATGGGAGTCTTTCTAATTGGTCCTAACCCATATTTAGGTGAGTTCAGAAGAAAACCATGCAAAACTCCAAATGACTAGGTCGATGGGTGCTACCAGGGACCGAACCCATTCTTACTGTTGAATCTGCGACATTCCGAAGCTTGTAATTCAGCCTACAACATTTCTTTTGCAATCTGTATGCATCAATATTCCTTAAGAATATACCCAATATTCGTCTTTCTATAATTAATGTACAATGGATACTGCGAGCGGGCCTACACAACTGACACGTTTGTGTCATATTTCATAGTAGTTATACTGAAATTTTGGAGCTAACTTGCATGAATTTTTTTATTTATAGTGGTCTAACCATTCGTATAATAAAACATGAACTTGAAATTCCTCAGGGCCAAAAAACCCTCTTATGGACCCTCATCCTTTCAAGAACCAGCTTATGTCAATATGCAGCGAAATAAAAACGTTTAACAAATTCAATGCATTAGTTTTTGATATGGAGCTGCTATAAAGATTTTATCACTACACATAGACATTTTTTTTTTAAATTGGTCAAATTTTGTTCAGGATCTCTCAAAATTTGTAAATCCATCAAAACTGCAAGCTGCAAATTTTTATGAATCCAATACCTCTTTTTTCTTTTTTTATATAAGAATATAAGAGAAAATAATAAACTCAAATTAATAGTTCAGAAAAATCAAGATCATTTAGAGTAACTACAGTCTTTAAAACATTTTTACCAATAGTAATTTTTTTTTACGTGAAATAATCATGTAATTAATATATTTTATAAAATATGTTCATGCATTTGCATGATAGCATGTAATTCTAGTCACTATTTTTGAATACAAAAAATATAAAATATTTAATATCTGTCAGTCTCTAAAATCTGGCATAGCAAATAAGTGAAGAAATGCATTTTTATTATTAATATTTTTAAATATGTATTTAAAAGAAAAAATAAACTTACTGTAGATTCGTTTTCTTGCCTATAAAAAAGAGAGAAAAGAAAAAAGATTTTATTTCAACAATATAAAATAGAATAGATAAAAAATTGCATTCAGTACTTTAATAAAATATCAAACAAAATAATAACCAACAGCAACGCGACATATGCACCATTACACATTAGCTATGAAACAAAATTTGCGATGAATAATTTTTCTTTTGAAAAAGATGCTTGATGACTAATTTTGAATTAGACATTATACGAGCATATAATGTTTATTTTTTATACAGCAATATTAAGATACTTTTATTTAGATAAACAGTTTTATAAAAGTGTCATTACAGAAGAAGATCTTTATAACACAAACTTAAAAACATGGGGTTGTGCATTATATAGAATTTTGCATTAAACAGGTCATGTTCTACACATGATTAAACTTACTTTTGTAAACATAGCTAAATATGTCTGAAACATATCAAAATTGAATAGCGTACCTTTAATTTACCATCCTTGGAACAGAAGTAGGTCAGATTATGAATTTTGTTGTTAAATTTACTCTTTAAACATAGTACAAATATGCCTGGAGCAAATCATTATATGTCTCATAACAAAAAAAAAAAAAGTAATAATAGCAATTTTTTTCATTAAAAAGCTCTGAATTAAGGAGATAAAGAAAAACTAATATATCATATTTAGTCTTCTAGAGATCAACAGTTTTTTACAATGTGGACATGCAAGTGATTCTTAATTGCAAAATTCACTGTTTATGTCTGAGAAGTTTTTGCATTATATAGAGAATTGCGTTATATAAATCTTCTACCGTAAAATGCTTTTAAAAGAATGATGTGTGAGACATGTTTGTAATAATGCACAGAAAACTTCCGATTATCCGCATATAATGCAAATCACAGAAAAACTGTAAAAAGGTTAAAAATAAAAGGCAAATGAGATTTAAAAAAAAAATTCTAGTTCAAAAACTTGATAGTATTGTATATAAAATATAATATCTTTAAACATCTATGAAACAATCTTTTTTGCTAAAAACCCTTATGAGTTCACAACTGTTAGAAAAACATAAAATTCAGCTCATTCCTTTTATGATTCCTGTTTAAATTTTTATTTGATTCAAATGCACTTTTGACAAAGTCATATTTCTTAAACTATTAACCTGTACGTAATAAAAGAAAGTACTACCTTTTGTGCATGCACAGTGAAAATTCATTTACTACAAACACTCATAGTTTTTTGAAAATTAAATGTATGAATTTTGTTTTATAATAAATTTTCTCTAATGTTTATTTAATTTTTCTCCAAGTCATGTATGTTCAAATCTATTCGTGTTATAAGCAAAAAAATTATCTTTCTCTACATATTTTTTACATTCCTACAAAAAAAAAAAAAAAAATCTGGTATGAAACAACCCCACGATTTCCATTACCCAATATTACACATATTATATGCATTTTTTGGAATTTTCTAGTAAGAGAAATTTGATACACGTATAAAGACATACAAAACAGAGTTTACATAGCAAGTTATATATATATAAAAAAAAGAGCTATTGTTTTAAACAGCAATTTCCGAGATCTAAAATGGAACTAACTAATCAGGAAGACCGTTAATATTCCTGTAATAATCATGTAATACATGAGAAAGGGAATCTAAAACAGATTAATGAAACAATTTTCAAGAAAATCATTAGAGCTGTTTTTGAGATATCAACTTTTACTAAAACTGGGTATACTCAATTATTAAACGGAAAACAATAATTACATACACAAGGATATTTAAAAGGGAGTTAATATGGCGAGTTTGAAAAAAATCCATACAGCCGATTTTAAAGGAACGCACTTGCGAGACCTGAAATTGAGCTAATTATACAGGACGCCTATCAATTTTCCTGAACTAACCAACTATATCATTCAAAAGGGCATCTAATAAAGTGTTTATGTAGTAACTTTGAAGAAATTCGCTAAAGCCGTTTTTGAGATACGGACTTACGGTCCCATTTCTGGTTTCCGATGACCCACTTCTAGTTTTCCAATTTTCACCAAAATTTGGAAAATTCATCTGTACGCCAGACCTGTATCAGTTGTGAAGTTTCATAATTCTATCTTTATTAGTTTTGGAGATATGATAGCCAGAAGCAGGGTTGGCAGGTTTTTGACGGTTTAAACCATGGTTTATCTGCAGTAAAGTAAAATTTGTCTGTGAATAAAAAATGCTGGACCAAGTGTTGTATCATAAAGTATTAGCAATTCCTAAAATAACTAAAATTTTTATCTACGAAGAAAATAAATTAAGAATGTTCAACAAATTTAGTAAACTAGAGGTATAATTGTAAATTATATTTGTATTTTTAAGCCTGGAATTCCTTTTTTGAGATGTTAAACTCCAGATCTTATAAAAAAAAATCTGTATCACTCGCTGCTGCACTGCACTGTTTCTGCGATTGAGCAAAAAACATAAAATTGTAGATAGTAAGTGAAATTATGTGTTAAAGTTACAAGTCATTTATAGTTTTTTCTTTTTAAATACAGACTAATGTGAAGTGTTTTATGGTTAATGGTTAATCTTCTAATTGCACTTGTGTTTAAATCATAATTGAAAAGAGTAAGTTTATGAATATTTTTACATGTATCGATTTCAAGGCCACTTCATTCAGTATTATTTCCTTAGAAAAAATGGCAAAAAAAAAAAAAAAAAAAAAACTAATACTTTTATCACACACTGTAGAATTTACTTGAAACACAAAGTTAATGTAAAAAACCAATTTCACCAATCTTTCATTCCTACTCCCCCCCATTTACCCAGTATCTTTTTTTTTTACATATATAAACATACAAACTACTTACAATGGTGAGTTTTTCAGCATGACATTCAGAGTTTCACCTGACGTTGGAGACTGACAACTTTCCTTAGGAAAACTACCATTTAAAAATTTATGAGAATACTTTTCTTTTTCTTGAATATTATATTTTTCAGTTTCTTTAACATTATGTCCATCAACAGAAGGCTCAACTTCATCTGTACAAGGATAGTTTAGAATTTTTCTTTCTGGAACTGACTCTGTAGAGCAAGTCTTAATACTGTTTGGGTTAACATTACACGCGCTACCAGGAGAACGATTTTTCCCTTTCAATATTTGCAATTTCTTTAATTTCCTTTCAGAAATTAGTTGAGACTATATTAAAAAAAGTTAAAAACATTATCTTTACTAAAGATAAAATTACAAATATAACATCAAAAACTTATCTTTAAACAATATTAAACAACCAACAATAGAGACCTATCCCTAACAACACATCCTCTCCGAAAGGCATCCTCAGGATGTCCTGTGGATAAAAAGGAAATCCTATGGACTTCCTCAGGATGTTCTGTGAACAAGTGTGTTGTTAGGGATATTAACATATCTTCAATGGCAACTAAAGTTTTCATCATTTAATTGGAAATAACTAAAGATGATATAACAGTCCAGGTATTAAAATTTAATAATTTGTAATTTAGTAAATACTGTAATATTTTTTTTTTTTGTTGTTAAATAAAAAATTATTTAAAATATAAGTAAAAAATAGATTATTACTTTGCTTCAAATAAAGGGAAAGAAGGATTAATATAAAAAGGAATCACAGTACTTTAAAATAAATTAATACAATTAAGCAAAGCATGAGGAATTGCATATGAAAATACCAATAGCAATCAAATGGAAAACAAAGATCAAATATTAATACAAAACATGCTAGTAAAAATTTGAAAATTAACACATGAGAAAAAGTTTCCATAAAATTTCAATGTGAAAATACTCTTACAATTAGATAAGTTTGTCATGATAATTGAAAGAGGGGAAGGAGGATGTGATTATTTTAAGAAAAAAAAAAAAAAAAAACAGAAAAAGCTAACTACTATGCCTGAATAATGATATTTCTTTCTTTTCTTACAATTAAAGTATGAATTATAAAATAAATAAATAAATAACTCTTAATTCACATTACTATTGAATTAAAATCGCATAATTTTCCAATGCTAAAGACCAATTTTAAAGCCCTTGATAAAACCTTTTTTGATGAAATTAAGCCACATCTATAAAATAATAATAAAATAAATGGGTTCGATGGTCACACAGGACAGAATTGCAGAAATTGGCAGATATATAATCGAATTTCCAGCACAATTTTTAAAAGAAAATACAACATAAACTTTTCACATTTAACACCTTTTTTTTTTTTTTTTTTTTTTTTTGTAAAATAATAATAATAATTTTAAATGATAGGACATTCGCCACACAGCTTTCTACAAAATAAAAAAAAAATGCTTGAAAGTTTTCAGTGGTGTATCCAGATACAAATCATGGGAGGAATAATCCAACCATGCCTTAATCACATGGTTTCTGGACTGGAGTCAAAAGTAACTTACAAAATCACAAACTTTAACAAAATTTGGAAATCGGCTTTAAATGGTGTGATCATGAGTTCATTGTTCCAAAAATATTTTAATACGGTTAAAAAGAAAATATTTTAGAAAATTAATCTTTAATTCTGGCTGATTACTTTGGCATGTGCAAACATCTGTCTTATAACAAAGTGTGATAGACAAAAGTCGAGTCAATAAATTATGTAGAAGTCATAAGAATACTTTTTTTTTTCTATCGATTTCATCAAAAATTGCATATTGGATATAAACAGTGATCATGAATTTACAAAAAATCTCTGTCTTTTAATCAAAATACCACAAAATTCTTTTAAACTGTCATATAATACAGATTACTGGCATATAGTTAAAGAAGCTGTAATTTACAGAAATATTTTAATGTGTTCATGTTTTCCTTCCTCTCAATATCCCTAATTGCTTTAAAGCTTCAGAAGTATTTTTATTGTTCAATTATGCTTTCTGTATCTAGCATCGAAGACGATTCTAAAGCTTAGAGGAATGCCAAATTGACAGACAGGTTGGAATTTGGTAAACACCCAGTCATTTAGCGTTCTCATATTGTTTATTTTCTCTCAACCACTAGGGTTATCACCCCTATTTTAACACTGGACTTGTTGAGTCAGCACATGCACAGACACTCCCATGGTTGAAAGAAACATGGTTGAAGAATAGGGGATTCCTCACCCTTAAAAAACTTACTTGTAATATATCTTTTTGAGTCTCTAATTTAATTTATAAATTTACTATTGCTTTAACCTTCCATCTCTTTCTCTTATTTTGCCTTCTATGTAACTGATTCTTAGTTTAAACTTCTTCCTGACAGAAATTTTTGCATTACTTAAATCTATTATTGACAAAACACAATTTTTTTGCTGCTGATTGCCAAAATGTGGAACTAGTTTGCCACTACTAAATAAATAAATTAACCCCTTATTGACGAAATTTGCATTTTTTTAAAAGCTGATTTCCAAAATAAACTTCTGCAAAATAATGAAATTTCTTCCTTTTATATATCTAATTTATGAAATATGTCATATTTTTAGTGAGTGCTTCTAAAAATCAGAATCATTTTGCTGTCATTTAAATTAATTTACGGTTATTTGTAGAAATATGCAATTTTCATATGTTCTATTAATGTAATTCAATTTTTTAATGGTCAAGGAAAAAATGGCAAGTTGTTTATTTTTTTAAGTCACCACTTTATTTTATTAAGTCGCCATGAGGAAATACCAGTGAAAGTTTTGCAAGTTGTCATGTTTTATATGCAATAATTTTCCTACCTGTTTATATCCAATGTATTATTTTTCCTGAGTATCAAGACCTTTAATTTTGGATACATATATATGACACTTTTTTAATGTATTCTGTAATGTTGTCAATATCCACCCTTTATTCACACAACAATCTTTGTAGAGTACTTATGTTCAATATATAATCATGGTTAAATAAGATGAAAATTACTTTTCAATAAAAACGGCGTGAAAAAATGATGGATCCTAACAACATTATGGAATAAATTAAAAAAAATGGCATCTATGTAGCTATACAATAGCAGAAGTTAAAATTTCATTGTTTTTATAGTAAATTTTCTAAAAAAAATTATTAGGAAAATGGAAAAGATGTGGTCAGGTACTTTACAATTTAAAAATAAATCTAGTAGCTACCAAAATCATGTTGCTATGTGTCTAGGGGTGTGAGGAATTGATTGATATTAATTTGAGACTAAAATTTGGGGGGAGGGGGTAGATAATTGAAAATTTTAAAATGGAGCTAGGGTCATAGAAAACAGTTTTTGAAAAATATGAGCATACACACTCGGGAAGACACTGCCAAAGGCAGTGAGGAAGCAAATAAACATTCATATGCAAATTTATGTATGCACATGCATAATTTTATTATATTCACACAGGGTTCATACTCAAATATGGGAAAAAAATTCCCTGAGTTTTCCAGACAATTTTCAAGAAAATATTAGCGACATACTACAAGAACCGCTCCTCTAGAGAGGAGAAAATACATCTACTTCCACTGTATGATGTCATGTTACTGCCGATTATGATAGAAATTTAGGTATAAATCATTGTTTACATGTGTATTTTCACGATACTTAAATCATTTGAATTTCGATAATAATAATTTGAGAGAAAGAAAATTTGTTTTTCCAGGTTTTATAATTGATTTTTTCCTGATTTTTAATGTAAATTTCTATTTTCCCAGACTTTTTTTTTTTAACAAAATCCAAATTCCCTGAATTCCAGGTTTTCCCTGGTGAGTATAAACCCTGTCACAATATATCAGTTTTATCATAATCAATATTTTATTTTTTTAAACAAAAGATAATTTAATTAAGAGAGAAATTACACATTCTGTCTTAAATCGTGGATAAAACATACCCCTTCCCCAATGATACATCCTCACAGGGGGTGTGGAAGAAACAAAGCTTCTACATAAACATTCCCCCCTCCCACCTCACACACACACACACATTGTTGACAATTACAATTTTCTTTTATTTCACAATAATAGGTTAAAACTAATTTTCATTGCTTACATTTATATGAAAATTTGTCCTACACTGTCATATTCAAAATTATGAACAAACAGCATGACAGTGTCACCTGTTGAGTGATATTTTCCAAAATGTAATCGGCACCAATTTAAGTCAAAGTCCAAATAAATATAAAGTATGATTAAATTTTGTTCATTGGTTTGTGAGATACAGTAACCACAAAATTTTAGTAATGCACACTCACAAACATTTTCTAAAAATGGTCAAACCTTGTTCAAGACATCTGAAAACATATCAATTGAGAACTTTCAAGAATCCAATACTTTCTTCTTATGATATTTTAATAAAAGATGTTGTAGTTGAGAGGAATTTCATAATATGGAAAATTATGAGAAAAATTTTTTTCACTTTTGTAACAATAAAAATTAAAAAAAAAAGGGCAGTAATAAAATTTTTTATAAAAATTTACCCAGGGTTCATACTCAAATATGGAGGGAAAATTCCCTGAGTTCCCAGACAATTTTCAAGAAAATATTAGCGACATATTACAAGAAACAATCCTCTAGACAGGTCTAAATACAGCTACTTCCACTGTATGGAGTCATATCACTGCCGATCATGATAGAAATTCAGGTAGAAATCATTATTTATATGCGTATTTTCACAATACTCAATCATTTAAATTTTCATACGAAGCTAAACAGAAAAACATAACTTGAGAGAAAAAAAAAAAAAAAAAAAAAAAACATTTGTTTTTCCAGGTTTTATAACCGATTTTCCCTGACTTTTAATGAAAATTTTTATTTTCCCTGAGTTTTCTCTGATTTTTTTTTAACAAATTCCAAATTCCCTGAGTATTCCCTGTTTTCCAGGTTTTCCCTGGCAGGGTTCATACTCAAATATGGAGGGAAAATTCCCTGAGTTCCCAGACAATTTTCAAGAAAATATTAGCGACATATTACAAGAAACAATCCTCTAGACAGGTCTAAATACAGCTACTTCCACTGTATGATGTCATATCACTGCCGATCATGATAGAAATTCAGGTAGAAATCATTATTTATATGCATATTTTCACAATACTCAATCATTTAAATTTTGATACGAAGCTAAACAGAAAAACATAACTTGAGAGAGAAAAAAAAAAAACATTTGTTTTTCCAGGTTTTATAACTGATTTTCCCTGACTTTTAATGAAAACTTTTATTTTCCCTGAGTTTTCTCTGACTTTTTTTAACAAATTCCAAATTCCCTGAGTATTCCCTGTTTTCCAGGTTTTCCCTGATGAGTATGAACCCTGCAGGGTTCATACTCAAATATGGAGGGAAAATTCCCTGAGTTTTCCCTGAGTTCCCAGACAATTTTCAAGAAAATATTAGCGACATATTACAAGAAACAATCCTCTAGACAGGTCTAAATACAGCTACTTCCACTGTATGATGTCATATCACTGCCGATCATGATAGAAATTCAGGTAGAAATCATTATTTATATGCGTATTTTCACAATACTCAATCATTTAAATTTTGATACGAAGCTAAACAGAAAAACATAACTTGAGAGAAAAAAAAAAAACATTTGTTTCTCCAGGTTTTATAACTGATTTTCCCTGACTTTTAATGAAAATTTTTATTTTCCCTGAGTTTTCTCTGACTTTTTTTAACAAATTCCAAATTCCCTGAGTATTCCCTGTTTTCCAGGTTTTCCCTGATGAGTATGAACCCTGTTACCTCTCTCTTTATATATGAAATTTAACCAATAGCAAACACTGTTACATGCAGATTGTGTGCTTGCTTTAAAATTCATGAAATTATACACAAAAATAAAAAAGTCAGGATGCAATTAAATTTTTTTATGACTGTAACCAATCCATACTTGCCAATTTGAGAGAGGAAAAAAAAAAAACCCAGGAGATTTTGCATAATTTTAAAGGAGGAAATAGAATACTCATAGTTTCAGAAGAGAAAAAAAAAAGTCTATTAAATGCATATTACTTTCCTAATGAATAGAAAGTATTTTTTAATAAAATTATAAAAATCAGAAAATGAAAGCCAAATAATTTTAGTTTTTTTTTTTTTTTTTTTTTTTTTACCATCATATGAAAGTAAAATTTTTAAAACATTTCGTTTTTATGATTATATTTTTCTGACCCTTCATTGACACATGTAGTTCATTAAAGGAGAAAAAGAAAATTATGCATTTTAGCAATCAGACATAAAAAAGGGAGAACAGGCATTTGTTTATTTTTTGGCAAAATAATTACAGATCTTAAGAATAAACCTTGAAAGTATTGCAAAATTAAACAATTATTGTCGAAAGCAGAAGCAGAAAACAACTGTAATTTAACATATTTATTTTTCAAACATCAGTGAAATGAACCTGCATTTTGTGAAACTGCAACAAAAAAAAAAAAAACTTTAATGTGGGTGAGCTGGGTACTGAACTTGGCTACAAATCTAACAATCAAAATGCTTTTTATAACATTTAAACATTAGGGGGGGGGGGGGGGGGGGAGAAAAGAAAAAAAAAAAAAAAGAAAGGTTTTTTTTTGTTTTTTTTTTAAAGCAAGTTTTAAATAAATCTACAGAGCAAAATGTTGAGAATTTTTAAAACAAGCGTATATTGTATCTAATTTACTTAGTAAGAAAAATATAACTTACTTCTGAAATGTTTTCAGGCCTATATTAAAAAAAAAAAAAAATAATAATAATAAAATAAAAATATTAATTGGAAATTTATACACTGAAATCAAATTACATATAGACACACATACTTTTATATAATACTTTAAAAAGGAAACTATAATCAGTATTATATACAGGGTGACAAGAAATAACTTGGACAAAGTTTCAAACGAAATATCTGTAACTACCACTAAAGTTATAAATTTATTTCATTAGGTATTGATCCTAGAAAGCGAATAAACAGGTATAAGTAAGTTAGTTGTGATAACCATTATGGTTAACAAATGATCTGTCATACTTGAATTACATAAGCAAGGAAAGAAACAATGTGAAATTGTTCAACTATTGAAAGTGCCTAAGCAGACGGTTTCACACACAATCAAAAGGTTTAAAGAACTCAGACATGATGATGACAGGCCAGGAAGAGGAAGAAAGCGCACAGTTAATACATCAAGAAACTGGAAAGCTATCAAAAACCGAGTTCAACGAAATCCTAGGATTTCAATGAGAAAGGTTGCTAAAGAGATGAAGATCAACAGAGAAACCGCACGTTTGACGGCAAGAGCAAAGCTTGGTATTCGCCCTTACAAAATGAAAGAGGCTCAAAAGCTAACAGCAGAGAACAAACGCACAATACTTCAAAGGTGTAGAGAACTGTTAAAGCGGGCCGCAGGTGATCGATGGCAAATGTTTGTCTTCACATATGAGAAACTGTTCTCAATTGAACAAACTCACAATAGCCATAATTATAGAGTTTGGTCAGCAGAAGCACCTGGACCTTCTTGCATTGTTGAACGGCATCAACGACCCCAATCTGTAATGGTTTGGGGTGGTATGTGCTAGTGGGAAAACACCTCTTGTTTTTGTTGATCAAGGGATAAAGATTAATCAACAAACATAACACAAACTCATTTTGGAAGATGTTGTCTTACCTTGGTCGCAAAAGTTCTTCGGAAACAAAAGATGGACCTTCCAACAGGATTCCTCACCTGCACACAGAGCTAAATAAACGCACTCACGATTGGTGCAAGACAAATTTTCCTGACTTCAATGGAGCTCAAGAATGGCCACCGTATTCCCCAGATTTGAGCTCAATGGATTATTCTGTTCGGTCCATCTTGGAGACAAGGGTGTGTGCTAAACCTCATAAAACTTTGGAATCCCTAAAGAAATCTTTATGCAAGGAATGGGATAAAATATCAGTAAGTGAGTTACGGCCCATAGCCGAAAATTTTGTGACGCGTTTAAAGCTCTGTATTAAGGCTAAAGGTAGCCACTTTGAAAATTTGTAAATATATTAGACAAAATAATGTATTCATATTTATTTTGAAGTTTGGTCGTAATATTTTCATTAGCATTAAAATTATAATGTATCATGTGTGTCCAAGTTATTTCTTGTTACCCTGTATAAACAAAGAAACCCATTACTACAACATTGAACATGTTTCAAATTGCTGCATGAAATAATCAATAATTATTTTCTCACAGACCATAAAATGAAACAAGTTTATATCAAATATTGTATATCAAGTTTATATCTCTTGTATTCTCAGCTCAATTTTCAAGATTAACTATTCTGTAATTAAGAACATCTTTAATTGATGGCATCAAACATAAGCAAAATTAACAAGAATTATGATTTAAAATGCATGTGAACAGCCATTTAAAAAAACAAAAAACAAAAACTGAGTTTATTCTTTTAAAGTTCACTGGATTCACATTAGAAATAATATACTGAGCCGGATTTTCCCGCTCTAATACAAAATATACGTGGGATTTCTCCAACATGAATGAGAAATTATATAGTTTACATTAGATTTTTTTTTTCAAGTAATACAAATATGTAAATCAAATAATTATAAAAAAAAAATTAAGGTTTCGCTGAAGTTCTTATCACAACCTTTTCCAAAAATTATTTTTTATGTGATTTTGAGTAATCAAAGAGCACTAAACAGAAATGCAGTTAACTCAAATAACCAAAATTACCGCATATTGTAATCTTTAGCTTTCACTTTTCATAGCTGTTCGTTAATCCCTTAACAGCCCCAGGTGTATATATACATTTTTCCAAAATACAATCCTTCCAGAAAAATCACTACTGCTTAAAGTTTCTCATAATGACGATATCAGGATTGATTTCAACGAAGTCAAAAGACTCGTTAATTACGAAAATTATAAGTACTATACTATGTATTACGAATCAATTGAGATCAGTACCACTCCTAAGGTTTGCAACAACAGCGATGCAACGGCACCAGACAAAATGTGGTGCCACCTTATGGTGAAAGCTGCACGAAAACATCGTAATTGGAAAGAGAAGGACTCCAACAAAGAAGAAGTTACTGCCGACGAGAGCTGGGTGCCAAGCAGAAAATATTCCAGCCGTACATGAGCCAAGTGCAAAAGGTTTTTTAGTCAAATTTAACAATTCTTTGTATTGTACTGCTACCAGTGAAAATACTAACACAGTTTGACAATGAGATAAAATGAACTTGAAAGTTATCTTGACAGTGTTTTCGAAGGATATGCTCATTTTAGAGTTGAGAACAATGGCACTGAGAAACGAATCTTGTAAATTTTCCTTAACAGTTAAAGGCTTAATAAAATACACACTTTTTCATATATTCTCTTAACAAATTTTTAGAATGAGTTTCAAAATTATTACTCAATTTTTCCATATACATTTTTTTTTTTTTCTTTTAAGAAATTCTAGAAGTTAAAAATGGGGGATCACAAGCTTCAAAGCAAATAATATATATTTCCCTATACAACTAAAAAATAGATGAAATACTCAATGAACAACATGAAAAGAATAGGGAGGAAATTTCCCTTCTAATATATTTTAGTAGGAATTTCTTTTTAAATATAGTGGAATTCTCATAATCCGACCCTTTAATATAAATCTTGGTTGACTAAATATTTTATTTTGAAAATTGCTAAACTAATTTAAAAAAAAGACACATAGCTCAATCATCACGAATATGTAAAAAGAAAAATAGTAGCACTTTTTACTTCTGAGAAACTTTTAGTTACACAGTGAAACTAACTAACAACCAAATAAATCCTTTAATTTTAAATAACTCATGAAATGTTCAAAGTCAGATGTTGAAATTTATTTAAAAGTGGACCAACTTCTTTACAATCATTCATTATTCAGATCATGTCTACACAAACTGACTAACCAACAGAGGCCGCCTCAATTTTGCGACATTGATTCTTCATACCTTAAAATGGATTCTGTGTATGTAAAACCTTAAAATAAGTAAAAACATAAAGTAAAATAATATAACATAAAGTTAAAATTTTTTATACAAATATCACAGTTTAATATATAATATGATAAGGAACAGAATAATAATATGTAATAATAATAAAAACCTGAAACTACTGCAATCTTCAAGTTTAATTAAAGTTTTTAATTGTATTGAAAATATTACATTTTTTTTTGTATTTTACCTTTCAAAAACAGCTTTTTGAAACAATTTTTTTTTTTTTTTTGAGGTGATCCAGAAACTCCTTTTTAACTGCTAATAAGTCTCCTTACAGCAATTTGTCGATTTGAAATATTAACTTTTTAAAAACTTTAGAAAATAATTATCATATATTTCACAAGTATTTTTATTTTGAAAAGTCAAACATTAAATCATTATAGTTTTTTTTAAATCTGTGCATGGGTTTTGATCCCTCCCCCCCTCTTATGAAATTGAAAATAAAAGGAAATTTTATTTTGTCCATCGTAAATACAAAAACAAATCACAAAAGTTTTCAATTTTTCAGATTAGAACAGCTTTTTAAATTTCTAAAGTTCCCCAACAATTTCTTGATTGAAGCAGTTTTATTGCTGATATGGCATTAAATAGAAATCAGAAATTTCATTAAAAAAAAAAAAAAAAAAAAGTTACTTGAAGGATAGATTTTTTTTTCAAAGATAGAACTATAAGAACTACTAACAATTTAAAAGGCTTTCAGAAATAGAAGTCAAAATAACATTTGTGGGAACAGGAACTGTACTAAATTAATATATACACATAATTAGTCAAAATTATTTCTCTCTCAATATATAAAAATGAAATTTATATATATAAAAAAATTATTAATAGCTAAATTAAAATCCTGTTCAAAATTTATAGCTCAAAAATAATTATTACATTTTGTTGGTAAGCTTTGTTTTTCTATAAAGCACTTTATAACACTAGCAATCACAAAATAAGCAAATTTTAAAGGTAAATGTGTTGATTGTAATGCTTTTTGCATATTGATTACAGCTAAGAAATCCTTAACGAGGCCCAGACTACCAATCTCAAGCTAATTACCCAATGAATGTAAATAAAGACTTATCCCACTTACATAATAAAGGTAAGTGGGATAAGTATTTATCCCTTTAGTTGTGAGTTGAGAAACTACACTATTAGTACCCAATAAGAGATTAGAGTAAAATAAGAGATTAGCCAAAAGAGATTTTTGTTATGCAAAAATCGCCAATCGCCTTGTTAATCTGCAGCCCTTTTGAAGTCTGGCTTATAAGGCAACTTTGCAAGGCTTTAGCAAGAAAACCGAACTCATATTGGCTAAAACTGTCTCTCCATATAATAAAGGATATTTTATTTACTCAACAGTGTCATCGCTATTTGCAAGAAAATCATTACAGATATACATACACACACAATATACTTATATTCATACACACACAGAGGTTTGAATTATTTTGACCTCAGCTTCGATTTCTTAAACACGGATGTTAGGCGTACGTAACAAATTGTAATAAAAAGTAATAGAATTTTATAAAATCAATCAAAAATTTCAGGGGATTCAATATTACAAATTACCTGGTTTAAATTTTTATACAGTTCCCATACAAAATAAATACAATGAGTGAAATGTGCCCCACAGCTTAATAAAACTGTGTACAAAAAATTCACTTTTGTATTTTAAAAAGTCTTAGTTATGTTTAATCAAAATTGTTGGTGAATTAGTTGTAAATGGAAATGATTAGGGTTTTATTTACCTAAGAAACCATTGTTTTTATTAATAATTTGTAAAGTGATCTGCTAACATTATTTTTCCATGAGAACTAGAAAATGATTTAAACCAGCTTATCTGTCTTGTCATGTATGAGACATTTTTTATGATACAATGCTGATTTTTTATACAGATATGCTTTTTTAGTTAAAGTAAAAAATACATTTTACTCAATAGAATTTTTTGTATATGTCTCCATAAAAATTTTATTTTGTGTAATTTGAAATTGAATCTTCCAAAATTTTTAATAAATTTCTGTCTAAAATAAATGTTTTAGAAATTAAAAATGAGGTAAAGGAATTACTAATAGAGATAATACTACAAAGATCACTTATAATTTTCATGAGAACTTTCGGCTAAACACTTTCATGGCCATAATCATAGGTGAATGACACTCGCTCTTCATCAGTTTGAGAGCCTCAGCATGCAGCGCCATCTTTCGTCGATCTCGACTTCGGCTGCGTCATTCAAAAGTTCTCAGGAAAATTTTAAGAGGTCTTTGTGATATTATCTTTATTAATAAGTTAATTCAGGGTGGCTACAGAAATTCAGAAGAAAAGTTCCCTGATTTTTCCATGATTTCCATGACTAATTTTGACAAATTTCCATGTCTTCGTTTACCTATTGTATACATTCCATAATTTTATGCATATCACACTCTTGTGTAACATGCTCGCTAAACCACTGCAATGCAATTCAAAAAACTATACTAATGTACAAATATATATATATATATATTTTTTTTTTCTTACAAAAAGGAAAATCAAATGAAAAATTCAAAATTTTGGAAAAATTACAAAAATATGACTCATTTTAATTGCACAACATATTAACATCAAGCCAAAAAATTATTCCTCAAATTGTTGCACTTTTTTTATTTTTTATTTTTTTAAAGTCAACTTGGTGAGATTCAACAAGAAAGCAGCCAGTCCTGTGCAATCATGGTTAAGATAACACTTATTTGGCGATCTTACAGTCATGCTTGCAGGGCAAAAATGAAAATTTCCATGATTTTTGGGTGTTTTTACAAAATTCCCTGATTTTTCCAGTTTGATAAAGTACCCTGATTTTTCCATGATTTCCCTGTTTTCCCTGATTGTCGCCACCCTGTAATTACAACCACTTTTATTCATATTATATATATATGAGGTAAAGGCTTTCACGATAAAACACAATTACAGGAAATGGCACACATTTTTCAATTTAAAATTAAAAGAATACAAAACTAATTTACTTTGTTTTTTCTTCTGCTTTAGGAGATGTGTTCTTTGATTCATAGCTAGATACTTCATTAACATTGGATTTCATAGATTCCTTTTGATTCAGAATTCCACCAGCACAGTTTCTACTTTGCTCTATATTCTGATTATTTGCAGGATAATGAACAGAGTCAGCAGAAGAAATTTTTAAAGACATTTGTTTTTCCTTTACAGAAATATTTGCAGTTTTATCACTATTCTGTAAATGAATTTCTTTAGAGCAATTGTCAGTTATGGAATTTCCAGATACAACCACAACATCCTTTGAAGTTTCACTCATAAATGATTCTTCAGAAGTTACGCTTTCACTATCATCACTACTGGCTTTGGTTGATGATCTACGTTTTTTCTTTAAAATATTTTCTTTAAGTTTCTGAAAGTGTCTCTGTTCATATGAGAAAAATAAACTTATTAGCATTTCGAATTAATTGACCAAAAAATTAAAACTAGTAACTTTTAATAAAAAAAAAAAAAAAAAAAAAAAATCAAAACACTGTCTTAACATAAAAAAATAATTAAAAGAATACCAATAGCATTAATTAAAGAAGTTGTAGCATAGTTTTATATATAGTTATGCACTATAGCATAAAAAAGAATTACACACACTCATAAATTTCTTTACCCTGACAGATAGGGGGATTTCTTAAATTAGTTTATAAGAATTTGTATTTGTTATATTTTAAAATAAGAATCTTATGGAGTATGGACAACATTTTTTATACAGAGATATGAAGAAATATGTGATATACATGTTTTGTCTTTATTACTGCCCATTTTAAAGCAATACATATATATATTATGATTCTTGTAGTCGTGTGAAGCTTTGCGACAGTGTATTTTGTCACTGGCCCTGGATCATTTAAAACTAATCTTATTGGTCATTGGTGTTTCAGTGATCTTGTATCTGTTGCTTGGCTTCTACTATGCTTAATAGATCATCTTTATTATATTTACATTTAAAATTTAACCTGCTGCAATTGCACATAAATTTTCAATGTATTTTGTCTTTAATAAAACTTATTGCTCTATGTCATTTAAATTATCTAATATATGAATTTCATATATTTAGATTTGTCTTAAATTGGCATTAACACTATTTTTTGTATTATACACTTTGTTTAAAGCTGCATTTGCACTCTTACAATTTGTATTATTTCTGTAATTTCTCTAATTTTTTCCATACGTTATTTACTCAGGGGTCATAGCAAAGGAATAAAAAAATATAGGAGTCTAAAAGAAAAAATATAGGAGTTTAATAGAAAAAAATATAGGAGTTTAAAAGAAAAAATATATAGGAATTTCGAACGAAATATAGGATACATAGTAGTTCGGAGCACATGTACACAAACAAAACTGAGTGCCATTATCCATAAAATTCTAAAATGTGTGTCTCCAATTACAGACCTAATAACTTCAATTTTTAATAAACATCCTATAATTTCAAAAATACAATAACGTATGCACGATTCTATTAACACATTTTAGAAAAATACATGGTTAGAAAAATAGCCATCACTTAATCCCATATATGAAAAAATTAGATCAATTGGAATTTTGCTCACCTGCGGAATCTGATTTAGATCAAGGATTTCAGTGCATGGGCCTGTGCATTCACTTTGATAAGGGCCTCCAAATCAGAGACTATTAGACCTTAGACCTTTCCTTAAGTGACAAATCTGTCACTTAAGGTAACAAGTGACAAGTCTGTCACTTAAGGTTGAAGTTGACAAATTGGTCAATATTATTAAAAAACGAAGATTTTTTTTTTTTTTGGGTGGGGGAGTGTAAACAAACCAAAGAGTCAATAAACTTATCAAACAATTTTGAAAGGCACTCTTATTCTATATTAATATTATATACAAAAGAATGAAACTACTTCATTCCTCTAAAAGTCCAACTAAGTCAAGCTTTTAAAGTTAGTAATGTTGGTAAGTAAATGGGCATATCACACGGGAGCATATATACTCAACACAACATTATACGCAACATGTTCACTCAGCGTCGTTCAAAGTTGGAGAAGCTGAACAAATGAGAAACCGATCAGCTGTCCCTAGGGTTCCCCCGAACTGATAGCATGATGTATTCCCTTCTCTAAAAGGTATTCCAGGAAAAAATCATGTCTATTCCTCTTATTGGTGAATTTTGATGAGCACACTCAACACAGTCAGCTTTTTGTAAGCGGCTTCGAAAAAGTTGATCATCTGAAAATGTGCTGTCCTTGAACAAGGTCAGGCTGAGTGTGTTGGATATAATGTTGTGTTTAGTAAAAAGTTGAGCGAAAATCTCTTGTGTGATATGGCCAAAACATGTCTTGTGAGAGCAAAAATGTATTGTTGTAAATTTGGAAATTGATGAAAGAATTTTTTATTAGCTTAAAAAGTTCATTATAAAGAATATGAACCAACAGTTCTTCTACTTGCATAATTTTCAAAAAAATTTCTAAGCTTTCACCTACCGATTTTTTAAAATGTAAACATGTCAAAGTGGTAGAATCAGTAAGAACAGTTCTCAGGAATCAATATGAATGGGATTGCAACTGGCTCTTGATCTTACTTTCTGGTATAAATTTCAGGAAATATTCATTTAATGCTTCTCACTGGTTGATCATTCTAGTAATGACTGGTATCAGTGTCATCCACCTATTATTCACAAATCTCATATTTTCTTCCTTCTTAGTTCCAACTTCGATTTGGACACCTCGGAAATCTTCTTTGCAAGCCGAATATTTATGAAGAAATTTAAACACAGTATCCAAAAAATCTTCAGTATCCCAGTGACTAACTACTTGAGTCATTGCATTCTTGAAAGAATTATGCACAATATGCAAGTTACAAGAACTATGTTAAGAGGCAGAAAATCTCTATCATTTAGTTCACTGTCAATTTCTTCAAGTCATTTTTGGTTAACAGGTGGTCCCATCAGAGCTTACAGATAACAATTTATTAACTGGTAACTTATCAAGTACAAGTGTCAAATATATCTTGTTTTTTAAAATATCTGCTGTAGCATGACCCAGTTCAAAAGCATGCAGGAAGTTACTAACAATTTGGTTACGCTCTTCATCCCAAAATTTTATAAGTATATCTAGTTGCTTTTTACCATTATCAGTTGTTTCATCGAAAGCAGAGAAAAGAAATTAGTTCATAAATCTTCAGAGTATTATTTGTAGAGTAAATTTTTGCAGTCTGGATATCATCTAACAGTAGACGTAAAAAATAAAATATAGGAAATATAGGAGTTGGTGTAAAAATATAGGAGAATATCTGCCAAATTGCAAAAATATAGGAAAAATAGGAAATATAGGAGGACTATGAGGCCTGTTTACTGATTTAAAATTTATATTATGATTCTTGTAGTGTTGTGAAGTTTTGCGACAGTGTATTTTGTCACTGGCCCTGGATCATTTAAAACTAATCTTATTGGTCATTGGTGTTTCAGTGATCTTGTATCTGTTGCTTGGCTTCTACTATGCTTAATAGATCATCTTTATTATATATATATATTCCCTTCTTTTTCAAGATGTGAAAATACAACTTCTTTCTTCCCTTCTTTGAGTGGAAAGTTTCCTGAAATTCCAGCAATGAATTTTTAAGTATTTGGGTATTACATTTTAAAGCAAATAACTTAAGGATATATATTTTTTCTTTTCTTTGAGGTATAAAGGGATAAGGTAGTTTTTGACAGTTAATAATAGAAAAACCAGAGTTGTCATTTTGATTGCCTACATTAATTGTCTTTTTTTTTTTTTTTTTTTTTTTTTTTAAGTCTAGTTTTTTTCTTTTTTTCATAAAATATATTAAAATTAATATTAAACATCCCCAACTAAAGATATGCATTAATTTATCTACATTATCTTTTAATTTAAAAATTTTCTAATTTGAAAAAGCTATATATAAATTTCCTGATTTAAAAATTATCACTCTTATTTCAATACAAAAGTAGCATATATTAATATTTTTGAGTATTGAATTAAAATAATATTAACAATATTTTAAACTTCAATCAAATATAAGGATGACCTTTAAGATCTTTAGACTGATGATTCTTAGAACCATTTTCCCCTCCTTCACTCTTAAATATGCTCTCATGTCTCATAGTAATATGCTGCATAAATAGCATGAAAAAATCAAAGTATACCAAATATGTGCACACCTTGTAACTTCTCAATTGTACATTATGTATGAATGAGGAATTGTCATTCTGAAGCGAGTTCATGCTGAGGAAAATCAAGAAGCAATATGAAAGAATTGCTTTGCTCACAAATAAACATTTACACAATTCCAGTGTACATAATGCACATCCTTTTGATACCTCAATAGATATCCCATCTCTACATTTTAGAAAATTCAGGTATTTTTAGGGAAAATGTTATATCTGGGAAATTTTCAGAAAAATACAAACAAATATCCTAAATCTATTGAAAAGAGACGTGTACTTCACGCTTAAAATTTGGTACAGGACTGTACAGAAGAACAGTGGGAACTTATTATTATTATTTAAATAAAAAATTTAGTCACACTGAAATACTTTTATTGTTGCAGCATTTTAAAATTTATCTCTCTTCAAATTGTCTAGATTAAGCCTTTTTTTGATTATGTCAGTTCGATTATGACTTTATAAATTGAATAGTAAAAAAACAGATTGTATTTTCAAATTTTCTATATTACATTAACTTTCTCGCACCTTCTCATTCGAAGTGTAGCCTGTGTGTTATTTCATTTTTGAAATCATATGTTTTTAAAAATATTTTATGTAGAACATCAGATAATTTTAAAATCAATATCTACCATATATGCAGTAATGAAGAATATTTGGTAAGAAAATAGCATTTCTCATGTAGTATGAATTTAATTATAAATAAGTATATTTTTTATCATTTTCTCATAATTTTTTAGTGGAAAATAATATATAAAAGGACTATATATGCATGCTTCTGGAATAAATATCTGAAGCACAAAATTTTCTTCTTATTATTATTTTGTGTAATTGCACACTTTATCTAAGGCCTTATCAGACCCAATGACTTTACAGGCGATTTTAGACGCAACCACTGATTAGTGCTGATTTTCTAGAGGAAACTGTCTCTACTCCCAGTGTGAAAGCACGGAAATCATTTAAAATGGACATTTAAACGAGAAATATTATCGTTAAGCACATTTACTTTACCGTTTAATCATAAAAATTTTGAATTAATCATTTTTATTTTCATATGGCAATAGTTGTAATAAAGATCAAAGTAGAAATAATAGTGCAATATTTTATACAAACGAAAGCAAAATTTAACACTAATCATTGCATATTTCATTCGCGCCAAGAAAAGTGATAAGCGTCAAAAGTTAGCCTTCTTTCATCCAACTTTTTACCTATCTGTTGTAACCTTAACGGTGTTTTCGTCGAGGAAAAATCGGCGCTAAAGTTGGCTAAGAAAATAGTTGTTTCAAAAATTGCCGTGTCTGATAAGCAGTTTACAGGGGTTATTATGAATTAATGAAAAAATACCTGAAATTTTAAACAGAAAAAGGTTTTGTATTGGAAAAGAACATCATTTACTGCAGAGAGGTCAAATTGTATCATTATGAAAAATATTAATTTAAATTAAACTTAGCAGTCATATGGAATATTCTGAGCCCCTAGATCAAGAACCCATAAACTGCCATTGACAGATATTAAAGAAAGATTTTGCTTTCAAACACACTTACATGTGTGCATATATAATATGGAAAAAGAAAAAAAAAAAAAATCACCTCTGACGGTGAAAGTTTTTCCGCAGAACGTGGAGATATATCTTTAGTTTTACATAATTCAGGAATCATTCCTTTTGTTGGTGTCGTGTCATTCTGTAATATAAGAAATAAAATTAATTGCAAAAAATTAAAACTGTCAAATACTATTGTAGACAACAAAGAAATAATAAAAATATATCATCGATGAAATCAAAACAATTTCAATGTAAATTCACAGTCAAAGAGCTTTTTCCTCAATCCTAAAATAAGCAGTCATTTATGAACTTTATCTGATACACACAAAAAAAAAAAAAAAAAAAATCTGGTGTAAAACAACCACACGACTTCCATTACTTACTATTACACGTATTATGCATTTTTTGAAGATAATATGATCAGAAGACATAAAACCGACCTAACAAATTAGACACCTAAAAATTTTCTGATAAGAAAAAGCTTATACACATGTAAAGATATATAAAATAGATTTACATAGCGAATTTAAAAATAATAAGAAGAAAAAAAATCGGTTTATCCATTTTTCAAAATATTTTTTGAACTCAGGAGACCTTAAAACAGGTAAATTAGATGAAAACTCAATATGAAATTTTCGGACCGGATACAATACTTCTGTATTACCTATGGTAGTCGGGTAATAGAAGTAAAAAAACTTACTTTCTTTGAGGGATCAAATAGTAACAAACCCATTTTTTATTTTGTTGATCAAAAATCGACAAAATTTTTATTTTCAAAACTTTATTGAAAGGGCACTTATATTCAACATGTCACTGTTACAAACAATATTATCTAATGAAGACTTTTGAAATTCAGCTGCACTCATGAAAAACAGTCATCTTTTTAACCTCAATTCAAATACAATTTGCAAAATTTAAATTAAAAATTTTTGTGCACATACCTTTTTTGAAAGTTTAAAAATACCAGGGGTCGATCCAGGTTTTAACTTTCAGGGCCAATTTTTGTGAATAAAATTTATTTTTACCAAAAAAAAAGTATATATGTAAAACCTTTCATTTTAGCAGTCACCCTATATAATTTAATATAATTAAACATAAATTATACGTCTCATTAATATATTAAAACCAATGTAACATTTACAATGAGAAAAAAATACAAAAATTTAAAACTTTAAAAATACATTTTAATTAAAAACATTAAAACACAAGACAGACATTTCGGCTAGAACACTAGCCCTCCTCAGTGTCAAACATACAAGCACAAACAACATTTACAAAAATTCATAATACATCATAGCAAGATTAGATATTCAGGAGGAATAGCTTTAGCCTCATTCAAGGCAGAATGTTGCATTTTTGTAAAAGCGCCCTCTACAAAAATACGGGATTCATAGATATTTATATTATAAGCTAAAATTTTAAAGTTGTCAAAATCCAGAATATGATCACTATTGAGAGAATGGATTACGAGTTTTGATCTTAAATCTCCTGTTTTATATGAGCGTTTATGTTCTTTTAATCTAATTTCACCTGTTCTGCCAGTTTCATAGATATATGTAGAATCACAATTTTTACAAGGAATACTATAGATTACACCTAGACGTTTAAGAGGGGGGACAGCGGGTTTAAAGTTTGAGAGAAAGTTACTAATATGGAGTTGAGGTTTAAAGCTAGTAGAGATATTAACTGTTCTAAGTAATTTAGGGATATTTTCAGAAATACCTTTATAATAAGGGATAGTAGTATGATAAGTGGAATTTTTAACTTTAGGATAAACTGATTTATATGAAAAATAGAACTCTTCTTTATAAATTCTTTTAATAAAACTAGGGGGGTAACCATTATTTAACTGCCAGAACAGGTGAAATAGATTAAAAGAACATAAACGCTCATATAAAACAGGAGATTTAAGATCAAAACTCATAATTCATTCTCTCAATAGTGATCATATTCCGGATTTTGAAAACTTTAAAATTTTAGCTTCTAATACAGTGGAGCACCGTTTATACATTTTTCAAGGGACCGTTCCTAAAAAACGTATAATTGAAAAAAAACGTACAACTGAAAATTCGTTTTAACATTAATACACAATTAAGTATCATATTAATAATAAAAGTCTAATCAATTTTCATGATTTCCTTTACATTTATTCGAATGAGATATATTTTAATTATATTTAAAATATTTTTTAATGGTTGAATAAAAATTAAATGATAATTAAAAACATAGAAATTCAGAAATTTTTTTCAATATTTCGATTTTTAACCTTTAAAGACAAAGCCTTTTGTCCTCTAAACGAAGATGACATTTTTGCAAACGATTAAAAGGAAGGAAAGAAAAAATTGTTTCTCCAACCGTAATGTCAAATAAACACGATAAGAAAATCTTCCAAGTCGCCCAATGGAAGTGAGTAATAAATCTTCAAGTTTACAAAATGCATATAAAGTTGTGGGCTTTTTTCCTTTCATACCCCATTCCTGGAATCAATTAAAAGAAAAAGTGGGAGGTCTTCAAGTGTGCTTGTATAACTACCATTCAACCCAGTCGCCAATTGCTTATCTCTGAAAATTTCTCTGCTGCCTAACTATGGCAACTTGCAAAGCTTCAAGTGCGGCTCTATTGATATTTCTTTAATGTGGTTTTTGAGAGTCGACGCTCGCTGGATTCGTTGCTCACAAACCTCCTAGTGCGTTAATTGCGTGAGAACGGGGTCTTTTTTGTAAAAGAGCAATAAAAAATAATGCCCTTCATTGTAAATGTGTGCAAATTTTCAAGGGTCACTTTCGGACAATGGATAATTTATGACTTTTGAAGCTCTACATCGTTGCCAGAGTTTGAAGGCAGCTTAACCCCCCTTCCCCCCAGACAATCGATGTAAGTTGCACTTTGTTACCATAGTTCTAAGTTCTAAGAAAAAATAATCGAAAAAAATAAGAATGAAACATAAAGAGCATTCATCATTTTTTTTTTAATCCTGGTATGAAACTCAAAATTGGGATTCTACAAGGAGAAAAAAAAAAACGTATAAGTGAAATTAAGAATTTACTTGTGTCGTATAAACAAACTATTTTAACATTAGAATTCAATGGAATGATTTGGGACCGAACTCAAAAAACGTATAAATGAGAAACGTATAAAAGGTGCTCCACTGTATAAATATCTATGAATCCCGTATTTTTCTAGAGGGCACTTTTATTTACAAAAATGCAACAATCTGCCTTGAACGAGGCTAAAGCTATTCCTCCTGAATATCTAATCTTGCTATGATGTATTATGAATTTTTGTAAATGTTGTTTGTGCTTGTATGTTTGACACTGAGGAGGGCTAGTGTTCTAGCCGAAACGTCTGTCTTGTGTTTTAATGTTTTTAATTAAAATGTATTTTTAAAGTTTTAAATTTTTGTATTTATTATCTCATTGTAAATGTTACATTGGTTTTACCCTATATATAATATTTAATATCAGGTTAATGGTGTTTCATTGAACCAAGTACAGGCACCCATTAAAAATAACACTGAAAATAGGTTTTGGGTTTTCAGGCTGATTGTCTGCACTTGAAGTGCCTAAGCCTGAGTGGGAAACCCTCCGTGGGGGTCTTTTAAAGTATTCCTAACACATATTTGTGTAAGTTTAGAAGAAAACGAAGTAAAATTCCAAATGGCTAAGGCAACAAGCATAACTGAAAACATGAAAAAATAAAAATAAATTATACTTTGTGAAGAGATTCTTTCTATGATATGGAATTTTGTGATGAAACAGCAAAAAGAAGCGAATTTTTGCCAGGAGTAACCTCTGAGTACAGACAAGCCATTTATTAAATTAATAAGCAAACATAATTTCAACATCTAATGATTTTTTGTTCTTACTTGCAATGGTTCCGTTTCTTCATCTATTAATGATAATTTTTCAGAAAACTTTTGCGATAAAGATGACTGAGCAAGAATTTTACCATCAGATGGATTTATAAACTAAAAAGAAAGAAGATTCAGTGAACATGAAGCATAATGTATATATCCAATCTTATATATTAAAGCACAAATATTCTTTTTTTTTTAATACCAAAATGGTAATATCTGTGCATGCGGTAGAAATCTTTGAACCAATTCGTTGAACATCCAGCAGATATACTTGCTATACATAATTAAAGCTCAAAGATAAAAACAATTCACAAAATTAATTCATTAATTAATATTTTTCCATGAAGCATATTAAAAACAAAGCAATTTGTAAATTGTTACTGGTTATCGCTGTACGCATTTCCACCAAAAATTTCCTTACACATCATAGTATTTCAAGATATTAAAGAAAAAAAAACTTAAAATATTGAAATTTTATACGAGTAAAAATTTATCTCTCTATATATAAATGGCTAAGAGAGTTTTCTTCCTGTTTGTCTGTGTGTTGACGCAAGTTGATTGGCTAAGAGAGATTTTCTTCTGTTTGTCTGACGCAAGTTGCCACCAGCTTTTCATACTTAAGTTAATTAAAAAAAATCTAATTGTCCAATCGATAAGTTAATTAAACCGATGGATTCAGAAAAAATGCCCCTTTCATTTGGTACCTCATTTGTAATGAAATTTTGATTAGATTTTTAAAAATTAATTAAAATGTAAAAATAATAACTTGGTAAAAGCTTTAAAAATAGACATTTAAATTTTTAATTGTTGCCAAAAAAAAAAAAAAATTACTTTATTTATTTTTATTTTTTTCAAAATAAAATGAAATATGCTTTCACGTGAAAAACAAAAACAAACAAACAAACAAACAACAACAAAAAAAAATTAAATATTAAATTTGCTCCTGCACATGAAAAAATGAAAATGGAGTAAAAAAAAAAAAAAAATAATAATAATAATAAAAAATATATACCTCAATTCTAGATTTCCCCCCCTTTTGTTTAAATAGTATGTTTTTGGCACGGATGAATCGCGCTTGGCATGAAAGCTAATTCAGCATTACATTAAAGAGCTTTACTTATTGATAATCCTGGGCAACTTTTAAAATTTTGATGCCGAAATAGATCGGACATTTTTCGGCAAGGACTCCACTTTCGTAAAAGCCACTTTAAGCCAAGTAACACATAAAGAACATAAATAAATTATAAAATATTGAAAACAGGAAGGAAAGGAAAGGAAAACGAAAAGAAATGAAAAAAAAAAAAAAAAAAAACATAAATTATGTATTTTTGTCTAAAGTGACGATAAAAATTCAAAAGTCGCTAAGGGGAGCTACATTAAGGCTGTACCATGATCAGGTTTACATATTTCATTATTTATTTTTCTATATACCAACTACTATTAACTAACTCAACTACTATTATAACCACAAAAAATGATTGTCTCATGCGATAGACGTAGCCGATCATAGCACATTGTAATATAATATTTGGTGTGAAATTGTTGTCATTTTATGGTTGATCGAATAAATCAAATAAATCTAGAAAATAACGTGAAAGAAAATATTATGTACACCACATATAGTGTTGTTCATATGTAACCGGGTTTCAAATATAAAATGGTTACTTCAATTTTTTCGATACTATCCATTTCGAAACTGTCATCTGATAAGCACCCAAATGGAAGCCCACAGGTAAGCTATTGTCACAGGCAATAGGGATGGACACCCGAGAGTCTACGAATGAGTGGGTCACCGCCGGAAACCAAAACGGGCTTTAAAGCAATTTCATGATTTCTTTAAATTTTATTTTTGTTTGTAAAGCGATATAGAAAAGAGTTTCCTTTAAATATAGTGACCAGCGAAGCGTGAAAAGTCTTTGTTAATTCATTACCTTCATTGATTTCATAAATTAAAAAATGGTTTTGTTAACAAATTTTGATCTTTTGGCATGCACGCAGCATCAGGCCGAGTTTTGTATTTTGAGTTTGATTTTGAAATTTTCCCCGCATTCGGAATTCAGTTCATTCCTGAACCGGAGCTTTGCTAGTATAGTATAATTTTAATTTATTATTAGAAATTTAATGAGCAAATTAATTTGTCAAAATATCAGATTCATTCTTTTTTTTTTTTTTTTTTTTTTTAACAGTATACATTTGCTAAAATTTACTAATTTGATAGTATAAAGAGTTATAATGCTAAAAAATTAAATTAAAATAAATTCTTGTGGGTTTCAATCAAACTCAAGAAAAAATTTTATTTTTTTTTTAAGAAGTATAATCTATTTCCAAGGGCAAATAAAATTATAATTGTAGAACATAAAAAACACACAACCCACTAATAAATTTTAAGTAATTTTAATAATTTTAAATCAATTATTCTGACTTTTAAATTTATGTGATTTTAAAAATGTATCTTTTAATAAATCTCAAAACTCAGACTTTTTTAAAATAGATTTTTTATTTATGAAAGAATTTGTTTTAATTTAAAAAGCTTACAGATGGTGCCAAAACTGCCACATTGAGATTGAAATGGAATACAGTATCATCAATGATCAATAGATTTTATTTTCATGCTATGTAGTAAACTATATTTTGTATTTTTTAGAAATTTTTATTCCTGAATTCAGTTAGAAATTTTAGTCATGAATTTTAGAAATTTTATTCATAAAATTTTCGTATTCATTACTACCTACTTAAAATATATTTTGCATATCAATCAGTTTGAAGAAAAAAAGGCTTTATTTATATTAGTATGACAATTTAATAATCATTTAACTATATTTTTTAAACATTGTACCATAGTAAATTATTTTAAACAAATTCACAATTTTGCTTAAACCAAATGTCATTGTCAAATAAAGTATTTAAATAATAATATACTATTGTAGCAGAATGTTATACGCTGAGATATTTTCCTCATACCCATCTCCTGTTTCTTTTCTATTTTAACCAATGTAATTTTAACCTATCATCTTAAGTTTAAAGCAGGATAAAGTTTGATTTCTGTTATTTTAGTGATCATTTCAAGTTTTTTCTGTAGCTTCATTATTAAATTTACATGCTCAGTATTCTCATACATTAAAAACAAACAATTTATAGGAAGAAGGCGTAATTTCATAAATGATTCCCCCCCCTCCCCCACAATCATTATTCAACGTAATTCAATGTGTTTCTGTCTGAACTTTATTTTCAAACTATCATATAATGTTAAAATGATTAATGTCTAAAAAAATCTACTCTTTAGACACTAAGCTTTTTAGCATTAATGTTTTTATTATTTTACTACAATTTTTAAACATTTATTTATTTAGACTTTGAATATTATAATTTTTTTTTCATTATGAATGCCTTTGATATTTATCGAAAAGGCAAAAAAAAAAAAAAAAAAACTGCTAAAAAACTTAATTGTGAAATCGCTAGCCTTTCACTTTTAGAGGACTGCCTATATTTACAAAATCACTCCTAAAATTTTTAAAATAAAAATACCTTTTTTTTTTTGAAACACTTTAGAAACATTGTAAAGAACTTTGAACTGCCTACCTTGAAAAAATATCTTAAACAAAAATCAAGCCTTATTTACCACCTTACACAATATCACAGTCTTGCATCAAATGTCGTTCTTATCGGGGGAAAAAAAAAATTACAAAAATGTCATTAAAAAAATAATCTTTTTTACAGAAATCAATCATCTTCACCTTCAAAAGCGTCATAATAAAAAGCTTAATTTTTGGATCAACCGTGAAAAACTAAACCTAAAACATCAAAATAACCCTCATACTTATCATTCATACTTAAATTTATCAAATTATAAACTTAATTCTCATCAGGATTCACTACTAAAAATGGGATCAAAATTTATACCACGGAGTATTATTAGAGGAGACGAAAGAAACGCTGAAATTTTGCAATGTTGTTTTTTAACGTTTACAGAGGGCGCCAGCGTTCGCTATACCCTGCTTTCCAGCTTCCGTAACGTTATTCAATAGGGAAATGTTTCGTTTTTATTAATTTTTTTAAGAATAACATTGAGCTTAAAAAAATTCGGTTGAACGCAGATTTCATTTAATTGAGTCTTTTTGACAACATGTTTTTTTAGAGAACTATTTTAAGCATTTTACTTAGTGTGAGAACATTTAAAATAACGTTGATCTTTATGCGTAAAACGCTAAACTACATTGTTATGGAGAGATAGTATTTTTTTTTTTTTTTTTTTTTTGAGAATGTTGGTTTTTATGGATATCTTATGGCAGTGAGTCTTATAATTTTTCGTTGTTGCCTGCTATATTTGACGGTATAATAAAATAATAATAATAATAATAATAATAAAATAATAAGAAGAAGAAGTTGCTAGCGATTTGACTTTTTCATTCATTTTCTTTTACCAACATCAAGCTTAAAATAATTCTTTGTTATGCAATTAGTTTTTTTTTTTTTTTTTTTTTTTTGTTTAACCTGATGTGTAATAAAATTACATACTGTTTCAATAAATTTTCAAGTGTTGGCATTATATTATTTTTCAGTAAAAGGAAAAGTTATTTTGGTTTACTATTAGTATGAAATTTCCCAATATAGTTCCGATAAAAAATTACGTTAAAAAAAAAAAAATAGAATAGACATGTTAAATCATACAGCAGAAACACTCAAGATTATATGCTCGAATGAACTAAATTAAATTAACAAACCATAATTTGTGATTTGCAGTTTCAATAAATTACTGTCATTAACTCATAAATCACTAGTGTATGTTGAATATTTGAATAAATAATAAACTTTGACCATCTTGTGATTTAAACTTGAACTTTTTATTTAGTTTGGTAATTAAATTTATTTCATGTAGCTTTTATAAAATGCATTTTTTTTTCTTTCATTTTCTTTTTCGCACTTTAGTAATTAGTTTTAAAAAGTGATTTAAAAAATAAAGTTGTAATTTTATGTAAAGATTTTTATTTAAAATTTTCACCAATGCATGTGAATTTTGTAATTAAGGCTTTTTTTTAAATTTTGCTCTGATATATATATACATATATATATATATATATATATATATAATTGAATATTTGATTAAGATTATGACCAGTTTCAACTGTCTGAGTCATTCTCAGAATCAGAGACAATGAAAAATCTAATAAGTCTAAGCATTGCTGTATCATCATTTTGCAAATGAATATTTTGAAAATCAAATACAAGCTCAGTAGTGCAGCAGTACACTATTTTAACATTATACTAGTAAACCCGTGCGAAACTTACGCAGTTGCATAAGTTATTAAAATTTCAGGATTTTTTTTTATTTTTTTTAACATACAAAATTAAGTTGAATTTTTGCATAATAATGGATTATCATGAGAATTATTACGTTAAAAATAGTATATATGGAGTTGCATAAAACTGAGCCTAATAAAATTAAACCACCAAAACTAGGATAAGGTACATGCATGAAAGTGGAGGAAGAAAGGATAGCCTAGTGAGTGAGGCATTTCATTCTGAGATCATGCTGGCTACAAAATACATTGCGTTTCTTATAATATTAGTGTAATAGGATACTTGATATTAGAAATTTAAGAGAACAAATAGTGCAACTTTTCTGTTTAGCATACTCTAAAAACTTTCATCCAAATAAATTTTTGTAAAATTTTATTAAGTAAATCGTGGCATACAATATGGAATACTATAGCAACGGAAATTTAAAAATTTTCAGGCATAAGGTCGGAGAGAACTGCATAGTTGTAGCGAGAAGAGAAACATTAAATATTATATTATAAGAACCATTTATTCCATTTAATTAGATATACAAGTTATACAATACTAAAACAAAGTAAAAATAATTTATAATTAATAAGTGAAAATTATATTGCAATGTTAAATTTTAAATTCTAGTTTTGGGAATTATTAAACACAGTATGTACATAATATTAACAACAATAACTATTATTATTACAGAGTATTTATAGGTATTATATATAATAATTTTTGATACTTTAAATACTGCACCACATTAGATTGCATATTGTAAATTAGTAAATGAAAAATTATCGAATTCTAATTAAAGATGTTACCCATTTTTAAAATAAATCATAGAATGTCCTGCAATCGATGTCGCACTTAATAATTAAAGGCCCCCTCAGCGGCCGAGCGGTTCTGCACTCAAAGCTGGTAGACATGAGGTGCTGGGTTCGATCCTAGGTCGCGCTCGTCGGCCTAGCCGTTCCGAGTTTTCCGTGGTTTTCTCCGAAACTTGCGTAAATATGGGCTAGGACCCCTAAGAAAGACCTCCACGGAAGGCACTCCCCCTCAGGCCTAGGAACCAAGAGTAGTCTATCGGCCTTATTCTGCAACACCAACACACACTTAATAATGAAAAAAATATGTTAATGTTGTAACCTCTATTACCATGAACAGCATTAATTAATCTCGAGAAACGGCAGGAATTACACGGATCAAGATAATTCATAAGCAGCAAAAACAAATAATAATAAGAGTCCTGCATCGGGTCGGGTAACCCGATTTTACCCGAACCCTACCCGATCCGCGGGTCGGGTTGACCGAATTTTTTTCTCGTTTGGGTAGGGTTGACTGATATTTTTTTCGTGCGGGTCGGGTTCGGGTCAGGTTGACTGAATTTTTTTTCTTGCGGGTCGGGTTCGGGTCGGGTTTGGTTTTCAACGAGTCGGGTCGACTTGAGACCTTTCAAAATATTTTTTACAATTGTAAACATAAATTTATAGGCATGTTTACAACTATGTAACTAATTTAAACATTCTGCACATACTAGACATGTATCGGTTGGTTGTTTGGTTGGAGGATATAAGGACGATTAACTCCAGATGTGTCCTAGGCCTATAAGGGGAATGCCCTCCGTTTGAGTCTTTCTAAGGGGTCCTAGCCCGTATTTACGCGTGTTTTGGAGGAAACCACGGAAAACTCCGAACGGCTAGGTTGATGAGCGCGACCTGGGATTGAACCCGACACCTCCCATCTACCAGCTTCGAGCGCTGAACCGCTCGGCCGCTGGTAGGCAGACATGTACCGGAGCTCCCTATTCGTATCCGCGGATATCCGCCAGAAAATTAGATCCGTATTTGTATCTGGATCTGTTTTATTTTCTTCAACGGAACTAATATGTATCTTTTGTAGAAATTGTATGAAAATTAGAAAGGTATTATAAATATTTCTCGACTGTTGTTAATATATAAATTAAAGAAATAGAAATACAGTATTACCTCGCATTTACATTCTGGAAATTAAAAAAAATTTCGCAGTTTACAAGTTTTTTTTTTTTTTTTTTTTTTTTTAAACTTTCTTCTATATGCAGTAGAAGAAAGTATTAGATTCGTAAAAATTTTCAACTTCTGGTTTTTGATGAATTTGCATGCTTTAGAGTCCCGAACACGATTTGACTATTTCTAGAAAATATCAGTCTGTGTCTCTGTATGTGTGTGACAAAAATTTTGTGGTGACTGTATCTCTGGAACTACTGCACATAATTGCATATAAATTTATAAATAAATGCATCTTGACATAATTTAGTGCTTATCAACTTTTGGTGCCCATCACTGAGCAGATAGCGCTGCTATACAGTGATTTCCACAATTTAAGGGAATGCTATATCTCAAGATCTACTGCAGAGAATTGCATATACATTTATATGTAGATGCACCTTCACATAATCTAGTCCCTATCAACTTTTTATGTCAATTTATCAAAAGGTTGCGCTGCTATATAGTGATTTTTACAGTTCAAGGAAAGGCTATATTTCAGGAACTACTAAACAAAATTGCACATAAATTTATATGTGGATGTACCATGATATAATTTATAGTTTTCCCACTTTTGGTACCAATAATTCAATAGGTGGCGGTGTTATACAACGATTTCCATAATTCAAAGAAAAGAGATATCTGAAGTTCTATTGTGTATAATAAAAAAAAAAGATATCTGAAAAGACCATAATCAAACATTATGCCGATTCAATTTGGATGCTGTTATGGAAGAAAAAAAATTTTATTTTGATTTTATCGAATTTTTTGAATAGATGAAATAAATGATAAAGTAAATAAATAAATAACGATAATCGCGAATTTAATAAATGGCCGGAAAGGAATCGTATAGTGGGTAGATTAAAATTAAAATTGCGTTAACAGGTGCCGCGGCTCATCAAAATCTTTTTTAAATCGAAACTAATTAAAAACATTAAAATTAAAATGAAGATAAATTCCATTAAAGTAATACTAGATCGAAATATTGATATAGAATTAACTTACCCCGTTTTAGAAGAATGAAGTAGCTGAAATAAAATAAATTATAATCCAATGAGGTACACACAAATTAATAAAAACTATGTATTCCTGTTAAACACCATTATTTATTTTAATCATGATATCTTAAAGCATATATGCAAGCAAAGAAGTGTAGCGGCGCCGTTACTAATACGAATTACATCATAATTTTGTATTCACATTATCTGAAGCACCCATCTTATATTAATTTCGCAATGGCGATTGATGGTGATATACGTTAAACACCTACGATGAAATGAATTGTATTTAGCACAAAGTGTGGGTTCATGAGTCCGCTCAAAGTCCATGTCTTTTGTATAGTGCTTAAATATTTCAAGTGATATCGATGATATTTCTTCAATTCCTTATAAATATATTCGTAAAACAGTAGGTGTTTCAGAAATAATGGTTGAATAGATCGATCAACATGTGGATATCTTGGCACATAAGCTGTGGCGACCTTCACCAGTAATATTCGTGAGCTGCCATTCCAAACCGCCATTCTGGATATAACATTTTTATTTAGCATCTCGATAATCTGCTGGGGTATTTTGCATTGTTCATGAGGTTATATGAATATCCAGCAACACTGCCAACGTATTTTGCGTACGTAATATCAGTAAAAGTAATACGAACTTAAGCCTTCTCTTAGGCCCATCGGTAGTTGGGATTCTTTTACTGGTTAATACCACTGCATCCATCATGAGCACACCAGTCTTGAGGTTTACACTCAGGTTGTTAATAAATTAAGACACTTATCAACAAGTTCGATACACAGGATATTTTTGATTATGATTCAGTGAAAAATAGAAATAAGAATACTCTTTAACGGTGCATGCCATTCCCACAGCAGCCGCCGCGGCATAGCCGCCCGGCGACTCCCCTCTCCCACTGCTATTCCAGAGAGAGAGAAAACTCCACATCCAATTTCGCGCCTGCGTTAGCCAGCCAATCCGCTCTCGCGAAAAAGACGCTACGAACCTTCCGGCGTATTCTAGAACATTTCCTCCCCTTTTGAAAGCGCGGGAAAGAGCGAGAATTTAAGCAAACATGGCTGACCGCTGGATTTGAGAATACAGTTAAATAAAAAAGGTATTTTTGGACTTATGATTTTTTGAAGATAAAACAATTAAATTTTAAGCTATTTCTATGAGCGATGGCTCAAATTAAAGGAAATAAAATAAGCTATCTAATTAAAATAAAGTTGCAAGGAAATAAAATTTAGAAAAGTATTTAAAATTGAAAAATCGGAAATTTAGAAAAATATTTGAAAATGCCAAAACGGAATGAAATTAATTTTGAAAAAATGGACTTTTAAACATTTTAAATAGAGAAAAATAATTAAATAAAAGAAACTGAAATATTTTCCGGAGGATTTGGAAAAAAAATAATAAATTTCAAAAGTGTTAAAATTTTCAATTTTAACAGATGCATATCGGCCAATAGATGACGCTGCTGTCCTGCAATTTTCCCTGAAACGGAAAAGCTATATCTCAACTTCTATGGTGTATAACTGTACAAAATTTGATAAATGAAATAACCATTATGAAAACGCATTTTTTAATATACTATTTATGGAGAATGAAACTGTCTTTCTTTGTTTGATTTCCCTAAGATGAAAATTATTTGCGTTCATCACGTTAAACTTCTTAATAATAGTTTTAATAAATTATTCGCACTTAGTGAATTTGACATAAAAGTACAGAAGAATGTCTTGCCACAACATACTAGTTTTTTTTTATAATTTACCATGTGACAATGAAAATTTACTTTATTTTATATCATGTTATATCATTTTACCTTGTTTTGCATGATTTTTAGATGAATAAGTAATGTTGATTTATTTTTCGGGTTTCGGGTCGGGTTCGGGTTATATAAGTCGGGTTTCAGGTCGGGTTCGGGTAGCAAAAAATTCTCTGTTGCGGGTTCGGGTCGGTTTTCGGGTTGATGAAAATTTTTTTGTCGGGTTCGGGTCGGGTTTCTGGTTGATTTAAAAATCATCTGTCGGGTAAAACCCGACCCGCGCAGGACTCTGAAATACTTACCCGCGGAGCAGAAAACAAACACGGGCATTTCTGTCCTTCGGCTTTTCTCTTTTTTTTTTTTGTCACTATCATAACCTGTTTTACATCCAGGAACGAAGCATTTACATGAACCCATCTCAATTAAGTAGTTTTAAGCACGTACAAAAATATTAAACTGTTTAAAATTCAAAATTCGAAAAGCACGTCAGTAGAATGAAACAGAAAACAATAGTACTTCGCGCCGAAATATAGGGTAAAGGGACAAGTGTCGCCCCCAACAGCTGGCAAAAAATCACATCGCAGTTTTAAAGCTTCCTCCCATTGGACTTTCATCTCCTCTTTCAATAATACTCCGTGATTTATACTTAACAGTAAATAAAACATCCTTGACTCAATAGCACAAATTGAAACCACTTTAAAATATACTTGCCCACAAAAATGCCCATATATTAGAAACATCACCCTAAAATCTCTTGAACAATCTTCCTCTGCTGGAAACTCTGATTATGTCGATAATATGCCTAAAAGGCCTCAAAAACAATTGGGATATAACATATCTAATGATGGATAAAACTGGCAATCATCATTTTGGATAGAGAAAAATACGATAAAAAACTCATAGATAAAAATCCCTCATTAAAACAGGCTGAATAATACCCCCCCCCCCCCCTAAATTTAATAATCCTGCTCCTATCATTCCTCACCATTTCGGTGAATGGATCATAAACTCTACCAACTCTTAGACCTATAGTAAATAAATCAGAAGGACCCACTTACAATTTAGAAGTATATATGAAAGATATTTATAATTCTCTTCTCCGCCATTAGATTCTAGCCTAACATCCACCAAAGCCTTCATTAAAAAAATAATAATAATAATAATAATAATATTAACATTAATAGTACGGATGTACTAGTCAGTTTCACCGTTAAAGGCTTATACCCTTCAATAGATATCCCTGAAATAACCTATATTATCCACGACAAAATTATCGAAATCTATGGAAACAATAAAATTAGTGAAACTCTCATTAGTACTAACAAATTTATTTTAAAAGAATCATACTTTGCCTTTAATAATGCTACTTATAAACAATCCATATGCGAGCCGATGGGCTTGCCCATATCAGGAATTATCATCGAATTAAAATTATGACATCTTGAGGCCTCTGTTAACCATATTACTAAAAATTGTAAAATTTGGCTGAGATACGTTGATGATATTTTTGCTATCATCCCTAATCTTACTAACCCCTATCAACTCTTAACCCTTTCATTTCCAATTTTTTCCATCCATAAAACAACAAATCTTATATTTAGTTATAAATTTATTCCAAAGGATATATATATATATATATATAATAAAGATGATCTATTAAGCATAGTAGAAGCCAAGCAACAGATACAAGATCACTGAAACACCAATGACCAATAAGACAAAAAAAAAAAAAATCACCAGTGGACGAAATATACCAATGCAAAGAAACCAGATTCACCAATTAACAGCCTGCAAAACAAACGAATCAATAAAGTAAAACAACAAATCTTAACTTAAAACCATAAACTTATCAAAATTAATGAAAAAACAACTCAAGAAACACAAGATAGGAAGAAGGAGGCAGGCGGCAAGACTTGTGACTTGCCTGTGGGGTTACACTAGTTTTATGCCGGCAACACTCCCCCAGCCTGCCACAACCAGAACAGGAACCATATGGATTTAAAAATGCAAATTTCAAAGCAGATGAACAACAATGAAACCACAAAGCCACAATGAAATTCACCGATTTATCACATTGTGTTTAACAGTATAATTAGAACATTAAATATAGTTGACAACTCAAAAAGGAAAAAACTGAAATTTTAATGGAAAATGAAAGTATGCATAGTAATACAAAGCAAATGCAACAAACCTTCTACTTTTTTTTTTTTTTTTAATTTAATTTCACAAACCCACCCAACCATCCAGCCTTACAACACCACCCCACCTCCGTAATCAAACATCTGCCCACCCAACCGCCACCTTTTTTTTGTCTTTTATTATTTTATAATTTTTTTTTTTGTTGATATACACAAGAGTGTACACAGCTTTTTTTTTTTTTTTTTTTTTTTTTTGTACTGACAGAGACATGGTTAAGGATATAAAATAGAAAATACAAAGTTTTTAGGAAAACCCATTATAGCAGTGGCTGTGATCAGTTTATTAATATTCTTGTTTTTAAACTTTGCAGAGCATAAATTCTTAATTCGAAATAAATGGTTAATGATGATGTTTCTAAATACCGAAAGATGCAGACATGAATTAAAATGTGTAAATAAGTTTACATTAAAACAAAAATCTTGCCGTTTGTCATAGATATCTGTGTAAAGTTTATTACCATCGATGATTATTTTGAGATCTAAAAAGTTAATAGATTGATTAGTCAGAGTATTTTGAGTTAGCTTTAAATTAGGTGGATAATTGAAGGAAAAACCATTTTGTGAGTTCTTGTTGAGATAAAATACAATAATATCATCAATGTAACGATAAAATCGAACATCATCATTGCAAATTTGCTTTTCATAATAATAAAGATAGAGATCTGCCAAAATACTGGAGCTACAACCTCCTTGTGGAATGCCTAATTGTTGCAAATAGATATCGTGGTTGTGCAAGATATAATTATTATGGATAACAAAGTTAAGAAGTGTTTTAAATTTTTCTTCTTTAAAATTGTAAGGAAGATTAATTTGAGCTTTATATTCTTGAAAAAGACTGTAAATGATATTACTAAGATCTGATAACTCAATATTATTGAAAAGATCTTGAAAGTCAAAAGTCATAATATTGTCTATTGAATCGAGCGATTTGATGTATTGAATTAATTGAAAGCTATTTTTAAGACAGTGTAAATTATCAACTTTGCAAGTACATTTGTAAATTTGCTTTAGAATATCCAGTAGAGCTTTATTAGCATTGTTGTTATAAGTGTTACACCCAAGAGTGACAGTGCGAAACTTAATTGGAGATTTGTGAAACTTAGGGATGAGAACTATATAAGGATAATTAAAGTTATTGAAGGGAAGTTGAAGTAGTTTATAGTAATTATGTATTTTTCGGTTATTAATAATAAGGTTATTATTAGTTAAACTGAAGATGTTACTATTATTGATTGAAGAGTTTAAAATAGAGAGATAGTAGGATTTACAAATAATGGCATAATTATTAGGTGATTTGTCAACATAAGTGATCACAAAGTCATCCTGTAGTGATTTGATTGAGTTAAGAAGTACAGATTTTTTAAATAACACCAGATTTGAAGAATTGATAAATAATGCATTTTTGATTTTTTGTAACACTAAAACTTTCCATTGAGTGAAGTAGGCAATAGGTTTATTATGAGTAATAGATATTTTATAAATAAATAAATCTAGGTCATAAGAAAACTGTTGTAAGATTTGTGGAATGCTAGTTTTAACTGGAAGTCTAAATTTGGTGCCAAATTTCATGAATTTTTTTAATTGATAATTGTCAATAATATTGAGATTACCTGTGATAATGTGTCCATGGTCTCTGTCAATAAATTTTGAGAAAGAAGGATCATTGCATTTACAGATTACAGTGTTAGTAAAAGAGGTAGACTTAGATACAGAATTATAATTGAATATCTTTCTTCCAAGAGGAAGAGGATATTTGAAGGTACGAGATAGATTTAAATCTTTAATCGGAAACATACATTCTTCGTCATTAATGATAGACGTAATGTTAATACTGTTCAATATTTGATTTGTAAAATTCACAATTAATTGAGTATATGTTTTAAATTTGTTGGGCTTTTTATTAATTTTTAAATTAAATTGTTTGATTTTGTACATTATAATATCATAAAAAATTTCTGAAAAATGTTTATTATAGGATTGGCTTTGAAAGACATTCAGAAAGTTTACTAAGTATTTCTTTTTAATTGCAAAAATAAATTTTCGAATAATGAACCAGTTATAGTTAGATAAGTAATTAGTCTGTAGATCTGAAATGAGTTTAATAATGGCACTTTTAGAAAAGATTAAATCTGTTTTTTTACTACCTCGTTTAGTTCTAGAAGTTTTATTGTTAATTTTGTGATTGAGTTGTGCATAAATAGTCGAATAATCATGTAGAGGGTTGATGTTAGAATATGCTTTAATAGTTTTACTAAAGTATTCGGAATTTAGGCCATATGGATAAATTGTATTATAATATTGCATAAATTTTGATTCAAGAAATAGACGCTCACTTTTATTTTTCTGAATTTTTACAATCTCTATGGTACATGAATTAAAATTATGTGATTTAAAGTGTTGTAATTCTATAGTTGATTTAGAAGATGCAGCTGAAAGGTTTTTAGAATCTGATCGATGCTGATTAATGCGTAAATGTAGAGGAGTTGAAGTTTCACCAATATAACTAAGTTTACAATGACCACAACTGATTTTATAAATAACATTGTATGCCTGACAAAATGGAACCAAAGATTGATTATTATTCAATTGTGTGTGAGAGGCCATAGGGCAAGTTTTACATCTATTAGAACCGCATGTTCTAAATTGAAGTAAAGGAGGAGGAGACGATAGGTAACTGGATGTCGATCCAAGGATATCCCTATAAATATCCTTGTACCGGGCACAATACTGCTGTGAAGCAAAGTATTTCTTGCCAGGATCTAAAAATTTACTAAACCGAGTCATAGAGAAAAAATGTTTTTGTATATTAAAAATCACAAGCCAAGTAAGTATTTACATTAGTTTTATCGAAAGTGGGCTATACCAAATTCAATTACTTAATTAAATTGATTCTTGATTAATAAGTATCTGGATTAATGAAAAGTGAAGAGAGAACTAAAAAAAAATAATAATAATAATAATAATAATAATAATAATAATTAAATAATATGTACATATTTACACTAAACCTCCTTTGACCTAATCTATTGATTTGGTTCCAATTACAAATTAAATTCCGCCCATTTTTGATTTGGTTCAAATAACAAATTAAATTCCGCCCATTTTTTGAAAGTAAAGTAAGAAACTAACCATCATAAATCACAAAATGTCAGGCACAAAATGCTAAATAATAATTAGAATTAAATATTCGACTAGACATACACAACATATATATATATATATATATATATATATATTTTTTTTTTTTTTTAATTTATATATATATTAAATAGGAATAATAGAAGAGTACAAATTAATATAGCTAACAAAGCAACTGAGAGGTGTTTATTTATGTTTAATATAGCCACTGATGCCATTTAAAATCATAACTTTTCAATAAATAAAAATGTCAAAATTTTGGAAGAAATACATACTGCAATTAATTAAAATACAAATTATAAACATTAAAAAATAAAATAAAAAATATTTCAAACAGTTAAATTTACTTAAATTGCCTAAAATAGGAAACTGATTTCGATATTATTAAAATAGAGTTAAATATACTTTCCTTTATCAACAAAGATAGTGAAATCATCTAAAATATTTTTTTTTCGGTGGATAAATGTATATAGATTTTAATATTGCTCATTTTGAATAAGCGGGAGTGTTAGATGGTAAGAAAGAAAATCTGAAATGTTATGATTCCAATTGGCATCACAGGGAATGGAAGGGTAAAGGGGTGATTGTGACTCAAAAGTAAAAACCCTGAAAATTAGTGTCTCAAATTAGAGAAAACCCCAAAATATCAAATATTACTCAAACAATTTAGGCCAGAAGCCTTCAATCATTTTACATTTCATTCACATATCACCTGGATAACAAATGAACAACCAATGAAAGCAAAAATTAACTTTATAGGAAATATGAAAATGCAGATGGGTTAGAATAAAAACCCTGAAATCAGGGGTAAACCCTGAACACAAACACCCCTGGAACAGACTTTAACAATTTAGACAGCAAACATCAAATTCATTCTTAAAACCAAAACCAACAATATAAACTTTCTGAATGTTAAAATCATTAAAAACAAAAACGATACTGTTATGCTATTAACCATAACACTCCTTTTTCTCAAAAATAAAAATAAATTTAAACTTCCAAAAATCGAATTTGACTTTAAATTTTTGGAAAATTTGGAAAACTTATTCCTTAAAATAATAGTACTTAGGAAATTTCACCAATATTCCATAAATTTAAGTGCTTCAAAAATATAAAATTTCTAATACGAGGGTTGCTATTTATATTTCTGGCCTAATAATGAAAAAACAAATATGTAGGATCGAAATTGGTTTTATTGTTTTTCAAAATATTCTCCATGATGATCAATACACTTTTGCATGCGTTTGAACCAATTTTCAAAGCACTTTTTCCAGTCCGATTGAGGTAACTCCAAAACATGCGTTTTGAATGCATCAACCGCTTCTTCGGGGGTCGAAAATCGTTGTCCACGTAATTTATTTTTGATGTGTGGGAATAAGAAGAAGTCATTGGGTGCCAAATCAGGGCTGTACGGCGGATGACCCATCAGTTCGATCTTTCGCTCAGTCAGAAATGCATTTGTTGGAGTCGATGTGTGAGAGCTCGCATTGTCATGATGAAGAATGATTCGCCTGTTCTTCTGCTTTTTTCGAATTTCTCCGATGACTTCTGGCAAACAAATGGTCGTGTACCATTCAGAATTGACCGTCCTGCGTTGCTCTAACGCCACTGTTGCCACATGACCGTTAATGCCGAAGAAACAGGCAATCATTTGTTTCGATGTGCTTCTTCCTCGAACAACTTTTGTTGGTTTTGCCTCGCCTTGGAAGATCCATACAGTTGATTGCTGTTTTGTTTCCGGCTCATATGCATAGATACATGATTCGTCACCTGTGTAGATATTATACACAGCCTTTGATGTACCTTGAACGTATTTTTCCAACATTTCCTTGCACCAATCGACACGAGCCTTTTTTTGAGCGTTTGTCAGATTATGCGGGATCCAACGCGAACAAATTTTTTTTTACGCTCAAATGTTCATGCAATATTTTATTGATGCTAGTCATACTAATGTCCAAAGACGCCTCAATCTCACGGTATGTCACATGACGATCTTGCTTTATCAGTTCACGCACAGCATCGATCTTTTCTGGCACAACAACGGATTTTGGACGACCTGCACGGGATTCGTCCTGGATCGAACATCGACCATGATTAAATTCGTTATACCAATTTTTTACAGTGCTGTAGGATGGCGCTTTATCGCTGTATAAAGAATTAAGTTCATCGAAGCACTCTTGTCTTGACAATCCACGTCGAAAGTTATGAAAAATAATCGCACGAAAATTTTCACGATTCAATTCCATTTTTTGAAAGAGAAGAACTTTTCAATTTACTGTCAACAACACAAATAAAGCTATAATGGTAAATCGTCTGCTGAATTTATGTTTAAAAATATCAAACTTTCGATTAAAATCGTCTGCGGTCGCCTAGCAACACTTACTGTTGCCAAGGCCAGAAATATAAATAGCAACCCTCGTAAAACTATTTCTATGGCTAGATTTGAATAGAATTAAAACGAAATTTTTTCATAACTCCGATTTTAAAATACAGTGTTTGAATATTTTAGAACTTAAATTGCATAAGTTATTATTCTACTGCATATAAAAAAATCGGATCGCGATTTTATTCATTTCCAACAATCACTTTTTGTATTTTTCACAATAATAAATATTTTAATTATTTTAAATTAATTCATTTTTAATTTCAGTGAAAAGCTTCTTCAAGTTTATTAAATTTAATGTATTTTTCATCTTAAAGAAATGAAATATTTTGGCTTTTACTTAAAAAAGTTTAACTTTAAAAAGTTGCCTTTTATAACTCTGAAAATCTCATATTTTACTGGCAGCCATTTTCTCTGTGATCCTGTTCAACTTTCCCTCCAGAAAAAGGGGAAAGCTGTTTGGTAGATTGTTTTGCCATTTGGTAACGGGGCTAGCGTCTTTTTCCTGCTTGCAGATTGGTCCGTGAGAGAGAGCACTCATAGCACGCCAAATGAGAATTCATTCTGACAAAAAGTCTTGGAGATGGTAGTGTGAAGTTTTCGTGAGGCCGGAGTTTTTCCGCCGTGCCAGTCACAGAAATTTAGCGATGTAATAGGTCATTCTTTTTTGGAGATGATATAGTTGATCTTGTAATATGATTGAGAAGATTTTTGACTGATGATAAGTTAACATAAAAATATCTAGATATTTGAATTGCAATGGAAATTGTTTTACTTTTCATGTGAATTACAATCAGGCTGAGAAAATTGTTTAAGGGATGAAAAAAGATTTTGTCCACACGAGGTTTGGATTATTATCGATGATAGTTAGATGAAGGCAGATGCTTACTCGAATACTTGCTGTTTCATCATTTTGTTTAAATCAATGGAGTATTATAGTTTAAATTAACCTTTGCTTTCAAAATAGCAGCTACAGAGGATGTGATAAATGAAGTTAACGAGCTTGAGAGACTATGTTTCATGTACTTTGTGATTACAATTAGCTATAGAGGACGATATCTACCTACTTCCTATGTGTGAGTCCTATAATATCATGAAGTACTATAACTTGCAAAGAACTATAATGGACTCTGTGATATATAACTGACTTCGTGATATATAAGTCACCTTGTGATATATTTTTTGTCTTCGTGACTTCAGTGTAATATGTTTGTCGTCTATATTTTCTGAATGTTTGAATTTCATACAAATGTGGTAGCTACCCTATTTCATTATTGGATATGTTCTTGCACCACAAATAAAAGTAATTTGGTAAGTCAAATTTTATCTTGTCTATTTTATTTATTTCTGCTCCATGGCCACATAAAATTTTCCACGGCCACTTTGTCTAATTACCAGAAATCTGAAGTTAATCATATACAAAATAAATATTCTAATATCTAATTTTTTAAAATTATTATAGATACATTTGATACCACTGTCTTCCGAAAACCTACTAACAATAATGAAATAATTAATAAAAATGTAAGACCCCACTACCTAACACACTCGGTGCACTTCGCTCCTACATAAATCGTGCCATCCTTATTTGCTCAAATAAAAAACTCCTCAATAATGAAATTAAATTTATTAAAGACATCGCTCAAAATGCTTGTTATAGTAGGTCCCTAATACAAAAAATTTACAAAACTCGCCTAAAATCTCTAAACTCCATTAGCAGTGCTCAAAAAGCTAAACCCACTTTCAGCCCCTCCATTATCTTTTGTAGCAGTGCAGCTCATAAAATTAAATATTAAGGTTCTAAATCAGGAATTAATATCCCCCATCAAACCCAATAAAAACATTTTTCAAATCAAAGGATAAGAAATGAAAAAGACCTAATTAATTTTAAAGATCCAGAATCTACAAAATAAACTTTAAATTTGAAAACAAGGAGGAAGCCTGCTATATTGGAGTGACAAAAAGAAAATTAAAAGATCGTGAAACTGAACATTTCCCAGATTTAAAATACAATAAACTTTCCACAGCCATTTCAAGAAACCATTTTACTAACCCCATTAACCTCAATACATTAACAACTAACAAATTAGCCCAAAGTAACTCCCACCATTATGCATTAAAATGCGAAGCCTTGGAAATGCTAACTACTAACAATGCAATTAACGACAGAGAGCAATGCAACATCCTCCCTGAATAGAAGCTGATAATAAATGAAGTGAAATGAGAAAAAAGAGAGAATCAATGGACGACCGACCAACAACAAGCAAGACAGAGGTCAGTAGGCAGCATGCTTCTGAAGATGGCTACAAATGTATGCTGAAATATTTTTTTTATCATGCTGCCACTAAGGCAGAATACTTTTAAATGTTCTGCAACAAGGTTTCAGATAATCAAAATGTTCTGCAGGACAGTATGCATTTTAAAATTTACTCTGAAAATATATTATTGACACACTCATAAGAATACAAATCTTAGAATTTGATGTGCTATAATATATGTGTATAATAACAAAGCAATAATAGTAAAATAGCATTCAAAAATATTTATACTGAATAAAAAAGAATAAATAAATCAAGGCTGGATAGAAAATCTCCCATGCAATCAACTAACAACTTTAGAAGTACAGTGAAGCGTCCATAATCCATAATTCTATAATCCGGCAGCACCCATTAACCGGCACTATTGACTTTTTCTGTTTTTTTTTTTTTTTTTTTCTTTTAACCTCTGCCTGAAAATCGTAGTAGTACTCAATTTGTTATTCGCAGCATGCTTGCCAACTTTTATGGATCATTAGTAAGGTTTACAGATTTTCATTTAATTTTATTGATTTACAGACTAGCGTGAATTTTTTACAGATTAATCAGGATGATTGCAAAAATTCCAAAAAAGAACAACAAAATTTTTGTCTTGCAATCGTGTATCAAAAAGTTATTAATAAAAGAGATCATTCCTGTTCCTGATACTGAAAGTCAAAATAAACACGACCACCCTAAATCTTGGTCAACAGTTTTTAGAAGGATTTGAAAAATATGATTGTATCAGCTATAACCAACTAATGAATGTGCATATGTTAATAAGTCACCGGCAAATTGAAAAACAAAGAATGAAACAAATGAAATTGACTGACATATTTAATAGTATGTAGCATTATCAGATTCCTGATCTTACTTGTTATTAAGCCAGTTTTAATATCATTTATTATTATCATTATTATTATTTGTACAAAAATAAACGTATTACTGTTTTATAACAGTTATTTTAAAAATTTTAATTTATTACAAACATTACTTTTTACAAACATTTTCATTTTTGACAAGGCTTTGCATATATATTTTTTAACCCCTTAACGCGCGCTGTCCTCGCTGCGAAGATCAAAATTTAAGATCCAGCAGCAAAAATTCATCCCAGAAAATTTTTAGCAAAAATTTACGTTTATAACATATCAGAAGAGGCCGGTTTTTTTAACCTTAAAATTTAAAATTTCTTTTAGTTTAATTTAGTTCATGAATTCCAGTGGCAGTATAATTTAAATGATCCGAATTGTCTTGCGCCGCGAAGGGTTAAAAAAAAAATTTTTTTTTAGATGCTGTGACTGATGTATGATTTCGATACACATTTTCGGAACACCTGTAATCCGGAAAAATCTATAATCCGGCAATGTCTAGTTCTCGCAAATGCTGGATTATCAATGCTTCACTATTTTGATAAATTGTTTCAATGATAAATACTAGATTTTGAATAAATATCCATTCTTGAGGACATAAGTCAAATTTTTCTCCCTAATTTCTAAATATTTGCAGTAAAGCTGTTTGTTCTGCAACGCACATTCCAAATTCTGGCATATTCTGCTTTGGGGCATGCTGCTAAATAAAGAGGATTAAATATAAGGTAATTTTTTAAAAGTTGATTAAATATGATCCTTTACCTTTAACTAAACATATTTTTCTATTTGATGTTCTAAAAGGGATTGCCCAGCTAGATAAACACAAAGTCAGGCTACTAGTTCTTTAATTTTTACACTAACACTTTTAACACTAACAAAATATATAAAATTCTTTTATTTTGGAAAAAAAAATTTCTTTGGCATATTTCAAAATAAAAACTGTCTTGTGTTTTATCAGCCTAGCCTGCTAAAAATTTTGTCTTTGGTTTGGCTGATATTCCCAAATTTGTTTTGGCAGGACAAGTTATGTTAGTCCTGAGCCCGTGCAGACCTCTAGGTCAGATACAGTCTTGCTCTTGATATGCACAAAGATATGAATATTAGAAATATGTTGTATACTTAAGAAAACTATGAAGTTTGGATAAGTCTGATAAACTATGGAGTTTTTGAGTTTGAAACTTAGCATCTAGTACATCAAAGATTTTTAAAGTTTCATATATATTATAACTTAATGTAACATAAATTTAACAAATATTTTGTCTGTTTATAACACACAAAACTTGAATGACAATAGAAAAAGTAAATTACCATTGTTTTAAAATCTCCATAATGATCCGATTTTATTTTAGATGCATTGGCAGTATTGAAAGTATTTGATAGAGTTCCTTTTCCATCACTGCTACTCTCAGAATTTTCAAGGACACTTTGTATTTTTTTTACTGAAAAAGGAAAAAAAAAATATTCTTAATTTTTAATAACAAACAAAAACAAGATTAATATAATAACCATTGCTAAGAAACTATATATTTTAAACTTCATATTTTAAAGTGAAGAATTTGTTTTTTATGCTTTTTGTATATTTAAATAAAAAGATAACTATTATGTTAAATTATATTAAAGTTATAAAAAAAAAAAAAAAAAAAAATCTGTCTTAGACAGAATTTAATTCAGCACTTGAGTCCTATTTTTGTCTCCGATTTTTCCTTTTTATGTATTTATAACCTCTTAAATTTTGCAATAAACTATTTCTTACTATGGAAAATTCAAGGTTGTCTTCCACAGATAGTGACAATGCTTTTTCCTATCCGAGAGAAAAATAGCTCTGATCGTAAAAAAGTTAACCATAGAGATGCTATAGCCTCTCTTTTGTGCACCAATTACAGTACAAAGCCGAAAATCCGAAATCGTCGGGACCACAATGATTCCGGATTTTTGGTCATGCCTAAAAAATATAATATTTTGGTTTAAGTACTTGGATAATATGCAAATTCAAGTAAAAAACTAGTATGTTGTGGCCACCACAAGACTTTCTTTTATACTTTCCTATACAAATTCACTCAGTAACAATATTTCTTTAAAAGTAAAAAAAAAAAATGATAACTTTATTTTAAATTATCACAGATTTATAGTTCAACCATTCGTTTTAAAGGTATTGACAAGACCTTTCGAAAGATACCCATCTTGAAAATGTAACCCCCCCCCCCCACCCCCGAACCAATGCCCCCACATGCACAAAATTTTTTTCCTAGTTAACTACTACTATTATCAATAATTCATATTAATTTAACAAGCACAAGTTTAAAATAACTCTCATTATGCACATTTATACGAAATTTTGTCCTATACTGCCATGTTAAAAGTATACAAAAATGCGATCACAGCGCCATCTGTTGAGCGATTGATCCCCAAATCTAATCAGCACCAGTTTATGTGTTTGGTTAAATTTCATTCATTGGTTCGTAAGATACAGCGTCCACAAAAATCGTGATACATACAGACAGACATACATTTTCTAAAAACTATCAATCCGTGTTCAGGACATCCCAAAACGTGTAAATCCATCAAAAAACGTAGGTCAAAAATTTTCATGAATCCAATACTTTCTCTATATTACATATAGAAGAAAGTAATAATATATTACGATTTTTAAATATATTGTATAATATTTTTTTTTTATCAACTTTAACAATAAATAAATAAAATTAAACTTGAAAAACAAAACAGATTTATTGAAATATTTACATGCAAAAATTAGCACAAGTTACAATAAAAGAAAATACATAAGAAAAACATACCATTTTAAAAACATTTCCGTGATTTTTTTTAAAAGTACTTTAGGTTTTTCAATTAAAAGTTTGAGCATAATTGAAATAGAATATAGAACTTAGTTCTCAATTAGATAAATATTTAAGACTTGTTTCTATTATTATCATCTTCTCCCTGCTGTTTCAGACATTGCAAATTACTAAGAAATACTTTTTGGTTTCTTTATATAGATATATTTACACTAATAAAAAAAAAAATTGCTGTTGATGATAATGATGATTAATTCAGGGTGGCTAGCATTTAAACCTTTTCAAATTCCCTGACTTTTCCCTGACTATTTTTCGAGATTTTCCTCCATTTTTCCCTGACTCTCACGTTTATTTTCGATGAAAATTTCACGACACTAGCAAAAAATTTAGTGATTAAAAATATCATTAATAATTTAATGATTAATATAGCTTATTTTCACAAAAATTGTTAAAATTCCCTGACTTTAAAGGAAATTCCCTGACTATTCCCTGACTTTTCCAGATTTTCTAAATTCCCTGACTTTTCCCTGATTCTTTGATTTTCCCTGACTGCTAGCCACCCTGTTAATTCCGCCGAAATTGTCTGTATTTTCGACTTTGTACTGTATAATGCTATGTTCAAAGTCGCTTAAATCTTAACAACCAATTTGCCACTGTAGCAGCAGAAATTGATCTAATAGCTTTGACAGACACCTATTATCTTATACAATCATTGCCGACCACATCATGATAATGTGATTGATTCCATACCTCTGCTATTTGTAAATGAATGCCTGTACCAGTTTTTTGGCTCTTTAGTGTAATAAACATAATGAAATAGATGAATACTGTTTTTCTTTTTTCTTTTTTTTTTTAGTACACAAAAGCATTATTGGATAAAAAAAATTGAATGGAAATTTTTGCTTTTAAAATTTACACGCTTAAATTACATTTAAAGTTACATAGCAGTTTTCAGTATATTAAAAATACTCTAAAATTATATGAAAATTTATCTTCTACTTTTAACTTACTATTTTTCCAACAGTCTTCATTAAAACGAGCAAAGGACTTAGAGATGAGTTCTTCATTGATACATTTAGTGGGACCGCTTGGAAAACAAAAATACAGTCTTCCATAAAGTTGCAATTCATCAATACCTTGAACTTCAATATAAGCACTGCACATTCCTGGATATGAATGTACAAATCAAACAATATAAAAGGTGCTTACTAAAAACATAAGGGACAAACTGACAAACACATAATTAAGTATTCATAAATTGTATATTTTACAAAGGCATAAGAAAAATATGACAATGCATATCAAGTAAGATCCTAAGATTTTCACATAACCAGAGGTTAATAAATACAGTCTGCAGGTCACCATTGGTGGACTAAATTTCTTAACTGCCAATCAGTTTTTTAGGCTTAGTATCTTTATCTACTTTTTCTACTTTTTTTTTTTCAAATTGCAGCACAAACGACAATTGCTTACTTTTTCTGCCCAGGATGGCATTTTACAAGCCATTATTATATTAAAAATCATTATTTTGTGGTTTCATCATGCATAAACGAAGTTTCCTCCCCCTTTTTTTTTGTTTATTCAATTTTGTTATTTCTTAAGTCATAATAGAATATGCAAATTTCTTATAAATTCACCTCGTAAAAATTATACTACTTCTAAAATTTCATTTCTTTTGTTAGCATTTCATGGTGTTTTCCCACAGAGTTTTAGTTTGTAGCTCTTATAATCTTATTATTATAATTTTTTTTTCTCCATATTAGGATTTATAAGATTGAGACTTACTGCGTAGAATGAATTCTAAACCACTACATACATCAAAGCTTAAAACGGGATTCAAACCTAGCATGTGTTAACTGAAGGCCAGAACGCTAACTATTCAGCCAACACATAAGTTCATCCACATTAACAGCATGCCTCAAATAATAAATAAAAGACTTTAGAAATTTTATTTATTAATTTCTCAACCATGAATATTCATTTAGATAAAGTGGAGTGTAAGGTTGATTCTTATACGAACTATGTGAAAAAAGCCAGAGCCGGGAATCAAACCCAGGCACTCTGCTTACTGTGTGGATACTCTGTCACTGAGCCACCCTGGCTGATAAACAACTCAGCATTCCAAAGGGTGAAATGCCTAACTTGCAAAAACCCCGAAAACTGCAAGTTGCATGCAGATAGGGAAGATTTATTAATGATATATTATATACCGTAAAATCCCGAAAGTAGCCCCCCCCCTTTTTTTTTGAAAAGCAAAACGGATAAATTTCAGGTGGAGGGGTTATAATCAAGATTCTTTAAAAAAATTAAGAAAAGGGAGGGGAGGTTATATTCGATGGAGGGGGTACTTTCGGGATTTTACGGTACTTACTTAAAAGGAAATATTAAAGGTAATTTCTTACATTAAAGGTAAAAAAAACCGTGTAATGATTCCATTGATAACATGCATCCGACACTTTATGAAAAATTAGTTAAATTAGAAATAATATATAAATATTAAAACTTAATTCAATGCCAACCTTAACTTGCAATGCCGGCGTACCGTAAGTGCACCCGAAGATTATATGTAGCTTTGTTGGATGAAGAAGAAGAAAAAAAAGGGGGGGGGGTTACTTTCAGGATAACAGAGACATTTCACTTTCAGCGAGAAAAGGGAGGGGGGGGGTTATATTTGATGGGGGGTTACTTTCGGGATTTTACGGTAGTTACCTATAATAAGTGATATGTGTAAGGTTCTTAATACATTATAAGGCAAATAAAACATTAAAAATTAGAAATTTCCATAAAAACAAAATAATAATTTAATATGAAATTCAGTGACAGGAAAAATTTTTAAAACCCTGAATTCTGGAGTAACCCCTGAAAAGTTTCACCCCTGTATTCCTCACATAATATCCATTGGCAAAGTCATCTATTAAGCTTGATAAAGTTCAAAAAAATTATGCCTCTAGTCCAGAATTCCCCCTTAAGTTATTTAACAAAAAAATTTAATACTTACAATTCTTTAAATATGTCACATACATTTTATTGGGTATAAAATAAAAATACATACTTTTTTGAAGGTCTTTAATGTAAATTGAAGCAGAGGCGTCCCAAGTGGATACAGGCCTAAGAAATGAAGAAACAAAATTTACTAATAAGAGAGTATTAGGATTAATAATTATTTAATTTTATTTATTTATTTTACTATCAAATAACAAATATTTCAATGCATAAAAATCACATTAATAAAAAGGAATAAACTTCAAAATTATAATCAACTTTGAAAATCTGCAAATTAAAGATTAATTCTGCATTGGCATTACAATATTTATTAAAAAACTAAAAGTACTTAGGGGCAAGGGTGAAACTATTCAATAAATAAAAACCATAGAAACTGCCACTTGCACGCAGAATTAATGGTGGGGAAGGAGAGACTTAGGATATAGAAAATGGCTGTTATTGAAAGTATTTATACATATCAGTACTACCATCATTATTTACATTTAGTATTTAATATAATATAAATTATATTTGGAGAGTTCTTATTAATGATATACGTAATGTATATTATTAAAAGCATTTATAATATGCATTATTATTATCATTATTTACATTTAGTATTTATCAGGATTTAAGTTCAAAATTTCTATAACAAAAAAGCTAAAATCAGGTAAAACTCTGGCAAAATAGTAAATTAATACTAAGTTTACAAATAACGTTCGTAACTGATAACCAACTCAGCATTATTCTATATGACTTATGAAAAGGCAATTAATAACATTACACTTATCATCAAAACAAATTTAATACAGCACAAATCATTAAGGAATAGCAAAAAAGTGAATGCTTCTTAATATTTTCCCTTTTGAGATAACCATTTTGCAGTTTGCAAAAAATGCAATCATTGTGGTAACACTGGTATTTATTTTAGCATAAGTGATATTTGGAGAATTCTTAATATATTGTAAGTCAAACTATATATTCAAAAGGAAAAGATTATATGAAAGCAAAATTACTTAACATTAAATTCAGAGACAGGAAAATTTTAAAAAAACCTTGAATTCAGGTCCACATCCCTACGTCTAATGAAGAAATACTATAGAGTTTTAATCATTATTGAGAAATATCAGAGATATATACAATCAACTCTAATCTACAGACCTATAATCTGCAAATCCCTCTAATCCATAATTGATTTTTTAATGCAAACAAAGAAATTTACAGCTGAGATTTTGAAAAAAATCGACATTTCTCACACAAAATGAAAAATCTTACTGCTTCAAATGACAGCCGTAGTACTTTCAGCAGGGAATTCCACCATCTACGGTGGCTTGCACAGCGGTAAAAACTGTTGCGAGCGATGCTCTTTCCACTAGTCTCTTTCTTCTATAAGATGGTGCCATATTCGATCCATAACTACAGTTGGCTTGTTGCTATTACACAAATTAAAGTTATTAACATTTTTTATGGTATCTCTGAAAAAAGCGTAGTTAGGGTTGCTATAATTCCCGATTTTTGCAGTTCTATCCAAGTTTACTTTGATGTTATTGTCGTGATAGGTATAATTCATATAATGGCAATGAGCCAGCTGCAGATATGGATCTAAAGTGGCACCAAAGAACATCACTAGCAACAGTTTTTAACTATCAAGCAAGCTGCCACTGATGGCGGAGATCCCTGTCGAAAGTATTACAGCAGTCATCTGAAGAAGTATAGTATTTTAGTATCTAAAGTGCTTTGATTTCAGAATTTAAAGTAAAATTAACATTTTTCATATTTTTACTTTTTTTTAAATCAAATTTTTAGCTAAATCCTTGCAAACACAATTGGAAAAAAACAGTGAGATTATCATATTTATTATTCTGCAATTCATGCCAAAGCATGTCAGAAAAATATATAAAAATTTAAGACAAACCATCATTACATCAATGTTTAACAAAATAAAAAATAATCAATCGTGAATATTTATTTCTGCACTCCAAAAACATTTTCTTTTGTATTTTTTTTATATAAATATGTATGTTTATATTTTATTGCTATGCGTTTTATTTGAATATGCTTAAATTATCTACCTTCCTAAATGAATAAAGATTGATTAGTTTTATTAATACTGAAGAAATATTTTATCTTAAATTTTTTTTAGAAATAGTCTTTCCATTTTAATATTTATTTATGAATTAACTAGTATCACCCAGTGGTCGAAACTCGGCCAATTTTTGACTAAGCAAAGTAATTGCCTTCTCATAAATGGAATTAAATTGCAACACAGAAGCACCACTCGTTGGCCGATAGGCATCCAAATTAAAATAGCATAGTTTTACATTATGTCCATTTCATATATCATGTTTGATGCTTTTATACACTACAGAAGTTGAGATATAGCCTTGACTTAAATGGGGTGAATCACAACATAGCAGCACATTGGATGATATATTCCAACAATTAATCAGCACCAATTTAAATCAAAGTCTAACCAATTATCAATTGTACTTAAATTCTGCCCATTAGTTCATGAGATACTACAAAATTTCCCTGACACATCATACACAGACAGACAAATATTTAAAATGAGCCAATCTCGTTTAGGACATCACAGAACGTATAAATTCATTGAAAACTGGAAGTCAAAAATATTCACAAGTCCAATACTTTCTTCTATATCATTTTATATGACAGTGCCACCTACCGATTATCAAGAACAAAAAATTAATCAATATAATAAATATTCAACCGTTTTCAAGAAATTGCAAAACACATAAATTCATCGAAAATCAGAAATTGAAAAAATTTCCGAATCTTATACTTTTTTCATATATATGCAGAAGATATAGTAATAAATCCACTTTTTAAATAATAAGTAGTTAATTGCAGTTAGTTGAAATGCATTATATTTTAGCTAAAAAAATGTGTCTTCAAATTAGAGCTGATCTAAATCACACACATAAAAAAAAGAAGTAAAAGAAATTATATCATAAATAAATTAGAAAAAAAAAAAAAAAAATAGAACTTTCATAAATCAAATTCTTTTTTAATTTGCATATATGTTCAATAGTATAAAACTTCGATATACCACTCATTCACTCATAATCATTTTTACCACTCTAATGGCCATTGCCTCTTAGAATGAAAAAATCTGTAGTTGAGAGCTTAAAAATGCTACATCTATAAAAATTACTGTTTCCATTATTTTATTTGAATTTTAAGCAATTGCCAGATTTAACAACCTTCTTTTTTAGGAAATATGAAAGAATATGTGAAGTATAAAATGAAAATGTGCATAAAGTATTTTAAATTACTTTCTTGACATCATAAGAAAATAATTTTTGTATTCTGTAAATTTGGCTAATCATGCCTTTCGAAGGATACCACTTTCAACCCTCTATCGCCATAATTAAAATGTGTTAAAAGTGTACGACAAATTTCATGTTTGCCTGTTAATATATAGATAATAATAACTGACTTTGTATCTGCAAAAGAAAAATTTAAACAATGACAATGACTTTTAATTTGCAAACTCCTATAATCCATACAGCCTTTTAACAAAACTTGTATTAATATTAAAATATGAAGCTATTAAAAAACAAAAATCATACTGAATCATACCCGTAAGATACAGCCAAAGTTATCTTGTCCATTATGAGAGTGACAGGTTCAATTCCTAATAGTCTAATAGAAGTGGCTTGAAATGGATGATTTAAAAAATCATTTTCAATTTCATAAATACTGTAACAAAAAATGAACAAACATTAAAGTAAACAAATAGTTGTAAAAACAAGAAACAAGGCCAAAACGTATAATTTTAAAAAAGATTAATACTTTACATATTGTACCTATATTGATAAGTTTCTTCTATGAAATTATAAATATTCATTTTATTCATTCAGATTTTTTTTTTTTTTTTTTTTTTTTTTGAGAGAGAGAGAGGTTTTATTAAGATTATAGAAAACACTGATAATTTTACAGTCAGTGAATTTTACATGAATATAACAGGGTGTTCCAAAAGTCCCACATTCCCTCCCAACTCAAAAATGAGTCGAAATTTTGAAAAATGGCAAAACACGTATTTAATGAATTTGAAAGGGACCTCTTTTGGTGAAAATAGTTTGGGCCCACTAGAGAGGGCAACTTTAAAATTTCAAATGGGAAGGTATGCCTTGTGATACATCCCTGGAAACGTCTCTTCAAGACAATGAATTTGATATAAATAGTTTCGCCCTACGATGATTATTAAGGGAGATACATGAGTTTTTAGACTTTTGAAAGGTGGATTTTATACTTATGTATCCCCTTTAATAATCACTGCAGGACAAAACTATTTATACTAAATTCATTGTCTTGAAGAGATGTTTTCAGAGATGTATCACAAGACATACTTTGTCCAAAAATGTTTGGGCCCGGACAAGGGGGTGGTAGGAGTGCCGCTAGGGAGTGAAACTTTAAAATTTCTAATGAGAAGGTATGTCTTGTGATACCCGGGAAACGTATCTTCAAAACAATGAATTTAGTATAAATAGTTTTGTCCTGCAGTGATTATTAAAGGGGATACATAAGTATAAAATCCACATTTCAAAAGTCTAAAAACTCATGTATCTTCTTTAATAATAAACGTAGGGCGAAACTATTTATATCAAATTCATTGTCTTAAAGAGACATTTCCAGGGATGCATCACTTCCTACTTGAAATTTTAAAGTTGCCCTCCCTAGCAACCCCCCTAGCCCAAACTTTTTTCACCAAAAGAGGTCCTTCTCGAATTCATTAAATACATGTTTTGCCATTTTTCAAAATTCCGACTCATTTTCGAGTTAGGAGAGGGGGGGCGTGGACTTTTGGAACACCCTGTATATTTTTATCAATTTAATTTATTAAAACAATAGTAATTTTAATTTATTAGATGTTTATTATTCTGTTACTTTCATTAAAAGTAAAACCCTATATATATATAAAATAAATGCCCTGCAATCATATGTCAATAGAGCCATAACGGTATGTTTAAATGAAACTGTACTTAAAAACAATTTTAAAGAAATTTACGAAATCACGAAACAAGCTGGTTACAATAAAAAACTTATGAATAAAATATATATATAAAAAAAAGGATTAAAAACTTAAAATTACAACGCACAAAAAAATAAATAAATAAATAAATAAATAAAAAATATACAACTGCGATCCCTTACAATAGAGGTTCATCAATTAAAATAAAAAATGAAAGTGCTAATTTTAATATAAATATACTCATAAAACCAAATAACAATATTTTTCAACGAATATGTAGTGATAAAGACCCCATCAACTCTTAAAAACTGCAGGTATCTATGAATTAAAATATAAAGACAAAAATAATGACCTGGGTCATTACATCGGTATGACTAAAAGAAAAATTACTAATTGAATCAAAGAACATAAAAATGACATCAAATATGATAAAATAACTACAGCTTTAACAAAAACAAACCATGAACAAAACATAAATATTGATTTTAACAACATTAGAAAACTACCCAACTATAACGATTATAAATATGCCACAATATGCGAAATCATGGCCAACGAGCAAACTTGCAATAATCACCAGACGAACGAGCAGATAGATGACAGGTGGCACAACATGTTGAAAGGAGCTGGAAGACGAAAAAGCAGAACATGATTAGTCTCTCCTGAAGGTGGTCGGGCGCTCAATCGAATGGGACCAAGAGTGAAATAAAATAGGCTTTTTTTTAAACATTTTAAATGTAAATTTTTCCTCTTATTTACTATTTATAATAATAACTTAGTGTTTCATTGGAAAAAAATCACTTTTAGTATTTAAACCTATTTAAAATTTAGATTCACCACATTAAAAAAAAAAAAAAAAAAAAAATAGCTATAACACATTTAACTAAAAAATTGAAGCAGGGGTGCTCTTTCCTGATGTGGGGTTTATTTGTGCCAATTTGTTTCAATACAAAACACAATATTCTTAAAGGTATGACAATATATTAAATCATGATAATATAGTCAAACCTCGTTAATGTGAATCTCAAAGGAAATAAAAAATTTGTTCATGTTATCAATAGTTCATGCTATCAGTAACTCAGAAACTAATCTTTATTTTGATGGGGATCACAGGATCAGTTTATGTTAAAAATAATTCACAATAAGCGTATTTGCGTTAACAAGGTTGGGCTAAATTATAACGAACGAGCAGATGGATGACAGGTGGCACAACATGTTGAAAGAAGCTGGAAGATGAAAAAGCAGAACATGATTAGTCTCTCCTGAAGATGGTTGGGCGCTCGACCAAATGGGACCAAGAGTGAAATAAAGTAGGATCTTTTTTAAATATTTTAAATGTAAAATTTTTTCTCTTATTTACTATTTATAATAATAACTTAATGTTTAATTGGAAAAAAATCACTTTTAGTATTTAAACCTATCTAAAATTTACATTCATTAACATATTTAACTAAAAAAATGAAGCAGGGGTGCTCTTTCCTGATGTGGGCTTTATTTGTGCCAATTTTTTTTTTAATACAAAACACAATAATATTCTTAAAAATATGACAATATATTAAACCATGATAATATAGTCAAACCTCGTTAATGTGAATCTCAAAGGAAATAATTTTTTTTTTCATGTTATCAATAGTTCATGCTATCAGTAACACAGAAACAAATCTTTATTTTGATTGGGATCGTTGAAATAGTTTATGTTAAAAATAATTCACAATAAGTGTACTCATGTTAACAAGGTTGGACTGAATTATTAGTGATATGTGTATACACATAAATGCACAGAAAAAATTTGTAATAACTAATACATAAAAAAAAAAATTACTTCTCTCTTGATACACTACATTCAATTCCATAGTCAACAAGATAAACCCTAAAAAAAAAAAAAAAAAAAAATGAATATATCAAATTCTTAAAATTAAAATATATTTTTGCAACAGCAATACTTTTATCAGTTGAACCAACAACATAATATATATATACACACATGTACATAATTACAATAAATGTATATAAATATGTCTTTTTATTAAGCAATACTTTTTAATTATTTTTATAAACATAAAATCAGGGGTTAATCCAGGTTTTTGAAAATGGTACCCCATTTGTGAATTTTGTAAATAATTTGTGAAAATTTTTTTTATTAATTTGTGAAAATTAAAAATGCCTAGTGAACAAATTAACCGAAGTGCACAAAGTAATTTATACAGTTTTAAAATACCAATAAAAATATAAAAGTTGTAAAATAGAGTTATATTTATGTTGATTGGGTAAATACCTAAATTGAAGCTGTTTATAATTTTTTTGTAAAATATTTGAGTATGCATATTACGTGACATTTCAAACCAAGACATCACATTTCTAAGACATCACATATAACAGACTCGTTTCAAAAGTCACAAATTTTAAAGATCTCAACTAGCAATGGATAAATGCTTTATTCTCTAATAAGCAAATAATATTCATGATACCAAATGCTATAATATAAAGCTATTATATATACGTTCTCCCTCCTCTCATTTTGTGTCACTTTGACAATTTTTAAACAGTAATGAAGGAAAAGCTAAACGTCCAATTTCAGGGTATTTGGGAAAATCCTGGGTCCTCAGGACCCATGAGTTCCGAAGATCTGGGTCCTTCTTTCAAAAAAATGGGTCGTATATACTATAAAGATGTAAATTAAAATTATCTTATTGTAGTTAAAAGATATTTTTTTATGAATTTTTCATCAGCTCTTTTTGAGATTTCCTTAAAACTATTATGTAGGAGGTTTTTGCTGTTTAAAAACAACTGGAAATATTTAGCCCAGTGTGTTCTGGAACCAGAAAGGAAAAATTAACAAAAGAAAGTACAGTATAATAGCTATACATGTATATATTTACTAAATACATTTTATTTTCAGTGATATAAAATGCCATTTAAAAAAAAAAAAGTCCTTGAAATTATCAGCATTAGGATAACAAAAAAAAAAAAAAAAAAGGGAAGGAAGGAAAAGAAAATATTGAAATAAACTAATGTTTGATTACAAAGATTGTCAATATTTTGAATTTTTAAATAAAATTTTTCACCACTTTTCTAAAATAAAACTGAAATTATTTTTATTATTATTATTTAACGATTAAATTAATTAAAAATTATTTTAAAAAATAGTCTGTTATGGCCTTCACAAAACTTTCTTCTGTATCATTCTATATTACAGGGCCACTTACTGTTTAACATGCACAAAAATTCAAACATAGCTTCTAACAGTAAATATTTTTATTTATCTGTGGAATTTGATGCAGATTTAATCAACAGATGCTGAAATGTAGCCACGTGGAAAATAACAAAAGGTGAGTAATAGCAGCGCCACCTGTAGGCCAATATACATCAAATTAAGTCAATAACTGTTTTGGCGCATTTATATGCCATAGAAGTTGAAAATTAGTCTTTCTATTTACGCGCGCAGCAGCGCCACCTGCCGGCCGATATGAACCCAAATTGAATCAGCATAGTATTTCACAGTAGTCCTTTCATATACCAAGTTTTGTGCAATAAATGGTAATAGAATATGAAATACAGTCTTCCCATTCAAGGGAAAAACTGCAGTATAACAGCGCCCCTATCGGTCGGTATGCACCAAAATTGAATGAGCATAATTTTTCATAATGGCCTTCTCACTTATCAAGTTTTGATCGAGTATATATGATACAACCTTAGATATAGCCTTCCCTTAAATGGAAAAAATCGTATCGTCACCTGTTGAGTGATTTGCACCAAAATTTGATAGACACTAATTTATGTCAAAGTGCAACTACATATAAATTCATATGAAATTGTGTTCTCTAGTTCTTGAAATATAACCGCCACAAATTCTTGTCCCACACAAATAGAATTTTCGAAAAATTATCAAATCTTGTTCAGGACCTATTAAAACGTATAAAACCATCGAAAACCGCAAGTAAAAAAAATATTTATGAAACCAATTTGTTTTTCTATTGAATACAAAATAAAGTAAAAATTGAAGTATGGCATTTCCGGAAAAAACGGGAAAGTTGGTAGCTATATTCATGCCTTTCATTTCACTGGAACAACCAGACGTTAACAGCGACCTGCGCGATTAATATGAAAAAATGTATATTATTTTCGTCCTTTTGTAAAAACTTATTAGATTATAATTACCGAAATAATTATTGAAGTAATAATTTATCATGGTCCTCTTAAATCCGGAATTGCAAGGATCGCGGCAATTTTGAATTTTACAGATTTGTGAAAACTGATTTTTGATAATAAAAGAAACATGCCACATGCTATTTTTACTCCTTAAGAGCAAATTATACTTAATTTGGCGAATTAAATAATAAAATAGGAGACATGCACTCCGGAATTTTATAAAAACCCGTATTTTTCAGTTTCTTGGGGGGGTGGGGGGAATTATTAAAAGTATACAGATAAATATTCTATGATTTTGTATAATGTCAATAAATTTTAATATTATCCCTTTTATAGTTAGTTCTTAGCTCTCAAAAGAAATAAAGATGTACAGATGAGAGTTATGCTAGTCTGCATGCGGCCTGCTTCAAGGTCAAAGAGCAACGTGTTATGTAGAAGTAGGTCAGCGATTCTGTTAGGATCTTGAAGGAGTGTGTTTATTATCATTTAGCCAAGTCAAGAGATAACGGAATATTGAGCGTTATTTATTTATTTTATTCAGTGATTTTATTATTAAATATAATAGATACTTTTACAGGGTTCATACTAAAATATGGGAAAAAAATTCCCTGAGTTTTCCCTGAGTTCCCAGACAAGTTTCAAGAAAATATTAGCGACATATTACAAGAAAAACTCTTCTAGACATGACAAAATACAGCTATTTCCACTCTATGATGTCATATTACTGCCGATCATGATAGAAATCATTATTAACATGCATATTTTCACAATACTTAATCATTTAAATTTTGATACGAAGCTAAACAAGAAAAACATAACTTGAGAGAAAAAAAAATTTTGTTTTTCCAGGTTTTATAACTGATTTTCCCTGAGTTTTAATGAAAATTTTAATTTTCCCTGAGTTTTCCCTGACTTTTTTTAACAAATTCCAAATTCCCTGAGTATTCCCTGTTTTCCAGGTTTTCCCTGAGGAGTATGAACCCTGTTTTACTATGATTAAATATTGGACAAATGAGCACGCGTTTCCGGAAGTCACCGTGGAATGTCCATGTCCAACTGTCTTGCAGAAATCATTTATAATCTAAGTAATTGTTATCGCAAAATCGAAACAACATAAAAAAAAACTAGTATGTTGTGGCCACCACAAGACTTTCTTCTATATTTTCCTATACATATTCAATCAGTAACAATATTTAAAAAAAAAAGATTTTTTTTTTTCCTTTTTTTTTTTTGTGAAAATTAATACATATTCAATCACTAACAATAATAAAAAAAAAAAAAAAAAAATCGAATTTTTTTTTTTTTTTTTTTGTTAAAAGTGAAAAAAATCGATAACTTTGTTTTAAATTATCACAGATTTATGGTTCAACCATTCGTTTTAAAGGTATTGACGAGATCTTTCGAATGATACCCATCTTCAAAATTTAACCCCCCCGGGGGGGTACTTCCCCCCCAGGGGGGGAACCGATGCCCCCCCATGCACAATTTTTTTTTCCTAGTTAACTACTACTATCATCAATAATTCAAATTAATTTTACAATCACAAGTTTTAAATAACTCTCATTATGCCCATTTATACGGAATTTTGTCCTATGCTGCCATGTTAAAAATTTGCATAAAATGCGATTACAGCGCCACCTGTTGAGCTATTGATCCCCAAATCTAATGGGCACCAGTTCATGTCAGGGTGCAACTAAATACCAAGTTTGGTTAAATTTCATTCATATGTTCGTGAGATACAGCGTCTACAAAAAAATGATACAGACAGACACACAGACATTTTCTAAAAACTATCAATTCGTGTTCAGGACATCCCAAAACGTGTAGATCCGTCAAAAAACGGAGGTCGAAAATTTTCGCGAATCCAATACTTTGTCTATATTACATATAGAAGAAAGTAAAAATCAAAAGCTATTTTTAAACGCATGTGAACGATTTTACAGAACGCTCATCCCACACACACACACAAAAAAATCTTAAACAGTAAAATCTTACTGAAATTCTTTATGGAGTTAGACCCTTTATAAAAATTCTTGAATTGCATATACAGACTACTGTAATCACATTTGCTCAACCATTTTATTTCTTCCAATGAACTTAGAACGCAGCAGAAAAGACAGAGGCTAAGCTTTGAAACAGAGCTTCTGTTGGCGATTCATTACGTGAGGATGCGATTCGGAGTATCGGCACTTTTTACTATAACCTTTTTGAATCGGAACTTTCTTTTCTCGTCTAGAAACAGTTTCTTTTTTTTTTTTGGGGGGGGGGGGGGGGGCACTAGTTGCCTGTGTATGTTTATCATATTGCAGAGAAATACTTTTTTATTTTTTGAAAGAATGTGGTTTTTCGACCATTTTCCAAATTTCAGCTGAGCGCTGAGCTTCGATACAGGGCACGCATTGGCGATTCGTTTTGTAGTGATGTGATTCAATGATGAGATTCGGTTATGCGGCACTTTTTACTAGTAATCTTTTTGTATATGAATCGGAACTACGCTTTTGCGTCTCGGAACTGTTTTTGTTTTCGAGCCGACCGATCGTGTTCGAGTGTGTTTTTCGTACAGGATTGATTCTTTTTCTTTACAGCAAGCAGAAAAGGGTTACAAAGGATTTTTGTTGTTTCTTCTTCAGAGCGAGATGTTCCAAAAATATAAAGAAAATGTAAGTTTCAAGTGAGATTTTTTTTTTTTTTTTTTTATCACTAAGAATGGACTTTTTGAAAGTGCCGTTTTGCCGAAAATTTATTTTGTGAAGGTACCGCATCGGCGAAAATTGACTTTGTGAAGGTACCGCATGGCCGAAAATTGAATTTGTGAAAGTGCCGCAAAGCGGCACTAAATTCGTTTTGGATTAACCCCTGAAAATATTATAGTACTTCGTCACAAAGATGCAACGAAATTAACTATTTTATGAATATTTTCATCCTTCAAAAAAGTCATGAGAAAAAACTAGTATGTTGTGGCCACCACAAGACTTTCTCCTGTATTTTGCTATATAAATTCACTAAGGGCAAATAATTTATTAAAATAATTTATTAAAAATATCTAACATGATGAATGCAAATGAGTTTCATTTTAGAGAAAACTATCACTAAATATCCAAAGAAAGTAAGTTTTTAGTGTCTATAAATAACATCTTAAAAAATGCATTTTTATAATGGTTATCTCATATATCAAGTTTCATACAATTATATGCTACACAAGTTAAGATATAGTCCTTTTCGTTATCTAGGAAATTTCCAGTAAAGCAGCGCCATCTATTGGCCTATAAGAATTCAACTTGAATCAGCATGTCTCATAATGACCTTCTTACATATCAAGTTTTGTTTAGAGAAACACTTGAAATATTAACCTCTAACAATTCAGTGAATGACATCGAGCATAGCATTATTCCACCTGAGTGGCAACCCCTATATCAACAAACAACGCGAAGTGAAGAGAAGGATGAAGAAGAAGAAAAGAGTAAACAAACCGCCCAGCAGTGATTTTCTTGTCATTTCGAGCTCTGATGATGGCCCCGACTGGGCACCGAAATATATAAAGGCTCAAATTTTATAAGGATTTTAATAAGGTATTTTTAATTTATTAAGTATATTTAATAAAATATGTTTTTAAATAAAAAGATACAATAAAAGAACACAAAAAATAAATAACATAAGAAATTGCCATACAAATAGCAAGGTCGACAATTTTTTTTTTTTTTTTTATATATATATATTACTGATCACATTTTAATTTTCCAATGGAAAATAGCAAAACCATAAGAATTGTTGCCTGAATATACATTTTATTATACAAACCTAATATCCCTGTAACAGAATACTTTTATGCTTTCTGTGACAGGCATTGTTCGTGCAAATATTTTCAGCAGGACAATATTGACATATTTTCTAATTCATACATAATAGGTACAGATAATTATAAAGATATCAATATTATTAATAGACTGTTGGAGAATTCTTAAATATAAGACATAAGTTTCTGTTTTCTACTGAAATTTAGAAATATCTTTAATTTTTATAGCAGTTCTTTCTGCAAGTGACAATTCCCTTCTTGCGCCAATGTCACTGTCTAAATTTTACCATAGCGCCTAATATTTTTCAAACTTTAAACTTGAAAACTTCTTCACAAATCATGAATTTTAAAAAGCACAACCGAGCTCGAAAGGAAGTGGCTTTTCTTCTTCACGTGCAAAACACATGCTACTGTCTTGGAGACAAAAGCAAGACTAGTATTGTGCTAATATAGTTCAATTTATAAATATTATATGGAAATATAAGCTTTCATATAAAAATCTTTAATAATGCCAAGTCCTAAAGGTTTCCTAATTCTATCTGTAATATCTCTTTCAAACAGAACAGTGGGAAAAAAAAAAAAATAATAATAAATAATCGCAGCAGAATAGTTTATTTTTTATTTATTTTATTATTATTTTTGAAAAAAATTGAAATTCAAGTACTTTTTAACATATTACAGCAATTTTCAAGCACTTTTAAGCACTTGAAAGTGAAACTTTTTTTTTTTCAAGCACTTTTCAAGGATTTTTAAAAGTGTACGAACCATGATGGCTGCTTAAAGCTATTGTACTTTTGAATTTAAACGATTGAAAATGGCAAACAGCTTAGCATTCACCATAATCTATGTTACTGCAGTGCTAGATGAAGCAAGTTTTGACAAAAGTCATGTGATTTTAATGAGTGATGGGGTAATGCTGTCTCTAGTACCCTACCTTTCCATAAATGACTGGACACTTTCGATTTCAGATGTTTTTTTAAATATCACAAAAAATACTAATAAATTATCTTGAAACTTCAGAATGTGAAGAACATGTTACACTTCATCTATTTCAGTGAAAATTTTGCCCCGAAAGTGAATGGGAGATTAGTAAAAAATTAAGGGGGTATTCTGGTCTAGAAGCCTGAATTTTAGGCATTTTTTAAAGTAAGATAAAAAAAAAATGAAAAACATTTTTACTATCCATTTTTTTATATGTTTTTTATTGACATTTTGTGAATGTAAAAAAAAAAATCACAAAAAAAAAAAAAACCAAAATTCGCCGAAATACAGGCTGATGGAGTGGGGGCTTCAAAAAAAACGGTGCGTCCTGGTTGACATGATTTCAACCCTTGTAGTGATCTAAAACAAAAAAATCATATTATAAACTAAAAGTTTATGTTTCAAATCATTTCTATTAAGCAGATTAAATACAGTGGAAACATTAAGATTTAAATTTTAAGGGCTTCAATAGAAATAACCCGACCAGTGTTCAACTATTATAACACATTAAAGACCAAAGTTTTTAACAAATAAAACAACTTTATTCAACAAGATATAATGATATATTAAGATTTCAAATTTATCAAGAAATTAGATTTAACAAGAGATTTAACAAGAACAAGATTACCTTTTACAGGTGTTGAGCTAGGCATATTGATAAACACAATGAAAAAGCAGATGACAATATACTTCAAGAAACGTCGCAGAGCCTCCGCGATCGCCTGGTTGATCAGCGGGAAAATACGATGAAGAAATATACTTCCGCGATCGCCTGGTTGATCAGCGAAAGTGAAGCAAGACGAAATAACACAAAATTGAAATGAAGACAATTACGTTCATCCACTATACACTTCAATTTAGAAACTTTCATTTAACTTTTAATTAACTTTTAAAAAGATTTCAAACTTAAACAAATGACGCTTAAAAAGCGTCTAAACAAAATTTAACATTAATTAAACTATCAAATTTAACAAACTCGTCTCAAAAGGACGTCAATTTATCATTTTATTCAAAACTTCCATCATCCATGAACGACGGAAAATTTAACCTTTAACAAGGAACAATTTAACAAACAGAAACTTAACATGTGTAAACTATTAACAACTTAACAACGGCAGCCATCATTTCTTAAAAAAAAGTGCAATAGCCAAAGAGCATTAATAGCTTAGCAGGAACGATACTATAAGCACATACATCGTTACTTGACCATCAAGCTACTTACACAACTCATAAACTACCGCTTCATATCTAATTGAAGACTAGCTGGCCATTGCTAAACACTGCCGATAACTGCCCTTTAACACATGCATCGCGATCTTTTTATACTGACTGACAAGTCAAAAATCTACATATAAACAATGCATTACCATTGCCACTCAACAGTCAAAGCCAAAAATACAATTTATCATAACTACTTTAATAGAAGTGGCAACAGCAAAAATTAAGAAAATTATGCAGAGTAAATTTGGCAACAGCAACAATGTAAACAGAACATCGTTAGTAATGGCGCGATGTAAGTAAAAAATGGCTGACCGAGTTTAAATAGAGAAAACTTTTAAATTCAAATTAAAGGTAAGTTAACAACTATATATATATAAAATATAAGCATTTATATTCATAAAATTAATTTTTATGTGCGAGGACAACTGATAGATATCAATTGCCCCCCACCACAGCATATAAAAAAAATTTAACAAAATACCATCATGAGATTCCCCATAGTCCATACGAAATGTCACAAGTGATGTAATAAACTAATTACTAGATAACCATTGACAAAAAATTTCAAGTGATGAAAAACAACTCCCCACTCCGCAGATACACTAAAGAAAAAGTGATATGAAAAATATACATTATATACAATATTAATTATATGATGCAATATTCAAACATGAAAGAGTAAATATGAGGTATATATACAAGAAATGAATATATATGCAATATATGAAAAATTATGAAAAATGAATATATATATACAATGAACAAATACGCAAGGCGCCTCACGATTTCACACACACATTCACACCATGATAACATAATATAAAAAATCATGAAAAGCATCTACAGAGCGAAGAAATTTATTCAAACACGAAAGATTTATATAAAGATCACTTTTATAAATTTTAACAAATCACTTTTTGTCAACGGCTTCGTAAACTGGTCGGCAAGATTCAATTTAGAGGAAATATATTCAATATGGAATTTGCCCTCATCAAACCAATCCCTTATAAAAAATAGTTTAATATTAACATGACGTGTATGGAAACTCTCAATCCTGGACTTTGTAAAACGTATTGCAGCCTGATTATCAGCATATAGGGTAGGTATTTCAAAATTATTTTCTATAAGATTTAAGCCAGAACATTCACATAAAATATTATAAAACCAGTCCTGCTCACGAACACAATCACACATAGAAACAAATTCTGACTCCATCGTTGATATGGTAATCCCTTTCTGTTTATTAGTACGCCAAGAAACAGCAGCACTATCCAAAAGAATTAACTGGCCACCCATAGAAACATAGTCGTCCCTATTAGCGGCGAAGTCAGCGTCAGAATAAGAAATTAATTTAACCTGTGTGCATTTAAGATGGAGCTTATATTGACTGGTGAATTTTATATATCCAAGAAGTTTAAGTAGGCCCTGCCAATGTTTAATACCTGGATTTTGTTGGAACTGTGAGAAAATGTTGGTAGCATATGCGATATCAGGTCTAGTACGGTTTGAAATGAAAGAAATACAACCTAAGAGATTTCTGTAAGGTAAATGAGAAGCTTCATCGATGTCTTCTTGAATAACAGGACAATCACTTTTTGAAAATTTGATACCTTTAACAATAGGTAAGGAGGAGATAGGTACACGGTGATTTTGAAACCTCTTAACGACTTCGTCAATATATTGATTTTGGTGGATCAAAACTCCTGTATCTGTATACTCAAACTCCACACCTAATAACTTGCGTGTGATACCCAAAATTTTCAAATCAAACTTTGATTTCAGCAAACTTAAAATGTCATTAGCTTGAGATTCAGTCCTGGCAAAAACAACGATGTCGTCAACATAAACCAATAAAACAGAAAAATCATAATATGAATAAGCACAGTTACAATTTTCAAATTTATTAAAACCAAGTTCCAACAATACTTTATTTAATTCATAAAACCATAATCTGCCTGACTGGTGTAATCCGTACAGTGCTCTATCCAGCTTACAGACCCAGTCTTCTTTACCTTTTTCAGTAAAGCCAACTGGTTGCCTCATGTAAATTTCATCCTCTAAGGGAGCGTACAGATAGGCACACTTAACATCGCACTGTACATTAAACCAACCATAACATGAGACTAAAAGAGAGAAAAAAAATCTAACAACAGAAAAGTTTATCACAGGCGAGAAGGTCTCATCGTACGATTCGCCCTGGATCTGGTTGAAACCTTGCGCGACCAACCTGGCCTTGTATCTGACAATGTTGCCAGACTCGTCACGCTTTACTGTGTAAACCCAGCGGTTTCCCAACGCAGTCTTGTTCTCAGGGAGTCTCACAAGATGCCAGACACCTCTCGTGGCCATACATTCTAACTCTTCCAACATAGCCCCATGCCATTCATCAGATTGTGCAGATTTTAAAGCCTGTTTATACGTTCTCGGGACCACCACATCTAGTCAACTAGCCGTGCTGGACGCGGAAGGTATAACACCAGGATTAACAACACCAGTAAACTTATTAAACTTGGAAAAATCAAAATCAGCAGGGTTAAAAACAATATTATTTAAATTACAAAACTTTTTGACATCATTAGGTGACCTTTGACAACACCTTTTACCCTCTCCATCAGGATAATAGTAAATATCGACCTTTTCTCCCTGAGGTCGAGGCACAACCTTCCTGTACCACACGGGATTGGTCATCCAGTTAGGAGAAGCAGTCTGCGGAGTAACTTGAGGAGCAGGAGAAACAGGAGAGACGGCTGGGACGACAACTTCAGTCTCGCTGGGCAAGACCCCAGAGGTACCAGGCTCCGGACCAGGAAGAAGGTACCGGTCTACGGGCCGTGGTTGTTCCTCTGGGACAAGCACCAACTCAAAAGAAGAGTCGCCCATCACCGCTCCACTGCGTAGAACATCACCGCTTTCAACAAAAGAAACATTAATGGTTTCCACAACCTTCCTCTCGTCTTCTAACCAGACCCTGTAACCACGGGTACGCAAGGCATAGCCCACAAGGACACCACGTTTTGATTTGGAGTCTAACTTGTGCTTACGTCTAACCTTTGGAACACCCACATATGTCAACGTACCGAATGGTCTTAAATGTCGAACAGAAGGTTTATTTCCTGAATAGAGTTCAAATGGAGTTTTAGAGTTCCCACCGTGACAAATCCGGTTCCATGTATAATTAAAGTGTAAACAAGCTTCAGGCCAGAAATCATCAGACAAGCCACTGGATTTTAGCATAGCCCGAACACAGTTCATGATGGTTTGGTTGAACCGCTCACAAACTCCATTTTCTTCTGGTGTGTAAAAGTTGGTCAGCTCATGATTTATTCCATTTTCTCTACAAAAACCCTTAAAAGAATCATTATCAAACTCTTTGCCATTGTCAGTTCTGATCGACTTCAACTTGGTTCCCAAAAACCTTTCGGCCCTCAAAACATGTCTCTTAAAAACATCAAAACACATGGATTTTTCCTGGAGGGGGTAAACGGATGACCTACCAGAAAAATCATCTATTATAGACAAGAAAAAACGTTCACCCTTTTTGCCAGGAATTTTAATTGGACCCCAAGTATCCATAAAAAGTCGATCTAAAGGTTTTTTGGAAGAAGAATGACTTAAGGGTTTGAAAGAAATACGATTTTGCTTACTCACATGACAGGGATCACAAAAAAAATTATCAACTGATTTTAAATTGGGCAGACCTTTTACAGCAGAATTACGGATAGTATTAAAAATTAAGTCAGGACTTAGGTGATCAAAACGAAGGTGCCAGGTATCAAAGTCTTTTATATTAACAGGTTTTATTACAGGAAAAGCTGAAATTTCAGTATTATCATTTAAATTTTCATTAGAATTCTGCCCCCCATTCAATTTAACACTGTGCTTATTTTTAATTACTCTTGGAAATGTATAATAAATCCCGTCATGGAGTTTAGCAGAGAAAAGGAAATTACCATACTTGTCGACCACGTTTATTTTGCCGGCCTCACCAATAAATTTAGCACCACCCTGGTCGAATCTAGAACCACTCAAAAGATTTTTCCGCAAGTTCGGCGAATACAAGACGTTCCAAAGTTTAATAACAGTCCCATTAAAATTCAGTTCTACTTCACCTTTACCAGTAATGGGAAAAGTGACGCCATCAACAGCCACGTGTAACTCATCACCAGAAATTTCAGAAAAATTACAAAAGAAAGATTTATCTTTGCAGAAGTGATGAGAGGCCGCTGTATCATAAGCCCAGCTGCCCTCTCTATCAAAACTACTCAAATTTGCTTCAGCAATGAAATTTTGAGCTTTAGGAGTTTTATCACGTTTTGACTGTTGATTAGAGCCACCCCTCTTAGAAAAATTACTTCTGAGTGGTTTTTCCTTTTCTTTTGCAGCTAGATCATTATTTAACTTAACTTTACAATCTTTAATAACATGGCCTTTTTTTCCGCACCTCCAACAAGTAAAAACAGGCCTACGTTTAAATTTTACATTTTGGGCCTCAATAGAACATTCCGTTCTACTTTTATCAAAATTTCTAAGTTGAAGGCGCGTTTCCTCGGCACATAACTCAACAATAATATTTTTAAAGTTAAAGTCCTTATCAGGCCAGCGAAGAATTTGTTGAACAACCTGATCAAATTTATCAGGTAGGTATCTCAAAACCTGAAAACATAAGTATTCGTCAGCAATAGGTTTATTAATGGATTTTAACTGATCAGCAATTTTAGATATTCTAGCTGCAAAAACACCAATAGATTCGCCAGGTTCTAAAAAACATGTCATAACTTCAGAAAACAATTTCATATGATAACTTCTACTATCTGGCTGGAAGTTAACCTTTAAAATTTTCCACGCTTCTGAGGGGTCAGTACATTCACTTATTAAACTTTTAAATTCATTATCAATATTCAAATATAAAATTGACATGGCAGCATTCTGCCTTCTTTTAAAGTCTTGTACTGCCTCCTCAGACACGGTTTCACTGACTTTGGGCTTAGTTTCGTTACCAATGACGATATCATAAGCATTTTTATCCATAAGTAAAAATTTAATATCACACTTCCAACCAGAGTAGTTAGTGGCATTTAACTTGGTAATTTGAGGTACAATATTATAAGCCATTTTTTTTTTTTTTTTTTTTTTTTTTTTAAATAGTTACTTAATTATCAATTATACAGAAAACAAGAAAAGAACAACTGGTCAAGTTTAAAAATGACACCCTCAAAAAAAACTGGCCCATAACCAAATATTATAAACTAAAAGTTTATGTTTCAAATCATTTCTATTAAGCAGATTAAATACAGTGGAAACATTAAGATTTAAATTTTAAGGGCTTCAATAGAAATAACCCGACCAGTGTTCAACTATTATAACACATTAAAGACCAAAGTTTTTAACAAATAAAACAACTTTATTCAACAAGATATAATGATATATTAAGATTTCAAATTTATCAAGAAATTAGATTTAACAAGAGATTTAACAAGAACAAGATTACCTTTTACAGGTGTTGAGCTAGGCATATTGATAAACACAATGAAAAAGCAGATGACAATATACTTCAAGAAACGTCGCAGAGCCTCCGCGATCGCCTGGTTGATCAGCGGGAAAATACGATGAAGAAATATACTTCCGCGATCGCCTGGTTGATCAGCGAAAGTGAAGCAAGACGAAATAACACAAAATTGAAATGAAGACAATTACGTTCATCCACTATACACTTCAATTTAGAAACTTTCATTTAACTTTTAATTAACTTTTAAAAAGATTTCAAACTTAAACAAATGAGGCTTAAAAAGCGTCTAAACAAAATTTAACATTAATTAAACTATCAAATTTAACAAACTCGTCTCAAAAGGACGTCAATTTATCATTTTATTCAAAACTTCCATCATCCATGAACGACGGAAAATTTAACCTTTAACAAGGAACAATTTAACAAACAGAAACTTAACATGTGTAAACTATTAACAACTTAACAACGGCAGCCATCATTTCTTAAAAAAAAGTGCAATAGCCAAAGAGCATTAATAGCTTAGCAGGAACGATACTATAAGCACATACATCGTTACTTGACCATCAAGCTACTTACACAACTCATAAACTACCGCTTCATATCTAATTGAAGACTAGCTGGCCATTGCTAAACACTGCCGATAACTGCCCTTTAACACATGCATCGCGATCTTTTTATACTGACTGACAAGTCAAAAATCTACATATAAACAATGCATTACCATTGCCACTCAACAGTCAAAGCCAAAAATACAATTTATCATAACTACTTTAATAGAAGTGGCAACAGCAAAAATTAAGAAAATTATGCAGAGTAAATTTGGCAACAGCAACAATGTAAACAGAACATCGTTAGTAATGGCGCGATGTAAGTAAAAAATGGCTGACCGAGTTTAAATAGAGAAAACTTTTAAATTCAAATTAAAGGTAAGTTAACAACTATATATATATAAAATATAAGCATTTATATTCATAAAATTAATTTTTATGTGCGAGGACAACTGATAGATATCAAATCAAACAAATTCTTCATTAATAAAGATGTCGCTATCGGGTTGGCCATTAAAAAAAAAAAAAAAAAAAAAAAAAAAAAATGACAAAATGGCATCGACTTGAAAAAAAAAATTTTTTTTTACCAGACTTTTTTCGACCTTTTCGAATTTTTTAAAAATATTGAAAATCAAAATTTTTTTAAATCCAAGGCAGACGCGATAGAGAGTTGTATAAACAAGATATATACCAAATTTCAAAGCAATCGGTTCAGTAGAACTTGAAATATCATGTCAACCACCTCAAAAAAAGTAGTTTCGAGAAAAACGCGTTTAAAGTTTAGGAAACAATTCTAATGGAATAACTCTGAAAATAATATGTTATACTCACTTTGCATCAATCAGCGATCCCAGATCCATACATTGGGCCTTCCTCCTTTTCATAATTCAGGGAGGAGGAAGGAACGAGCCCTCAAGTCGTCCGGCAGCATCTGCCGTTCATTGTTTGACTCGCTCCGCTCGGCCGGCTCGGACACCACGTCACAAAATCGGCTGTATCTCCGAAAATAATTCGAATTTTGAAAAATCCTTTTAGGATCATATTTTTGAAAGTCTAAACTTTCAAAATATGCAAAAAAAAAAAAAAAAAAAATCGATTTTTTTAAATTTCTAGACCAGAATACCCCTTTAAAGAAAAATGAAAATGTTTGGCATCACACTGTAAAAAGAAATGCTTGAAATACAATCTGGCTGAAGTATATGATTATGGGACTCTTTATTATTACATGTATAATTTTTTATGTCTTTACCACATGTAATAAGGAGAATATAACGGTTTCCAAAAAAAATTGACATTTTTTAATCTATAACATGCAAGGTATCAGACCAGTGCAAAGCCATTTTCAAGAAACTTGATGTACAATATTAGACACAGATTACTACAATCAGAATAAAAAAATATTAAATATCTAATGAAATTCATTATTATTTACCTTACATAAGTCCTAGATACCTTCACAATACGCATTTCAAGTGCCAGCGCACTCATCTTCAGGTGAACTGTGACATCTCTTTCCACTGTTGTCATCGGGGATCATCGGCGTTGTTTCTTCATTTCTCTTCGTCTTGGTTGATTGCTTGATTAACTGGCTCCATTCTTTAGGGATTCTTGCATGTTCGCGGTCATTGACTGCCATGGGGTTAGTAATGATCTCAAGCGCTTCTCTTTTGAGGGCATAACTGTGATTATTGTAGTGGGCGATTTTATTAGTATGTATGCTGTTAATATTAATTGGGTTATTGAGGTGAGCGGATGTGAGCGCGGTGGATTGACGGTTATGATTTAAGTCGGATTTATGTTCTTTTTCGCGGTCTATTATTTTCTGTTTAGTGACACCAATATAGCACGCGCTGGAGTTATTATTGTAGGTGAAATCTATTTTATAAATACCGGAAGTGGATCTATTGTCAATCTTGTCTTTATCATTTCTAATATGTTGAAAAATATTCCGGTTAGGTTTAATTGGAATGTTTATATTGTATTTTTTAGCGGCATTTTATCGTCCTATTATGAAAGTAATTAATATCTAATGAAATATGAGTATTTTTACTAAATAATTTTTAACTTTGCATGCGTATTATTTAGTAAAATTTCATTTGCATAATTTAACAGCCAAATGTATTGAGCTACTTATATAAAATCCCAGACAAATATCGTGTAAACTCAAAAAGTTGTATGCAATACCATGAGCTATTATTCAGTTTCTCTCTCTCTCGAAAAAAAAAGCTAATCTATAAGGGGGTTTTACACACATATTTATTTTGATTCAATGAATGGTAATACAGTTTTCGATGATTGTAAATAAATATTGTGAAAACCTCATCATTTTCTTATTTTTGGGAATAGCTGAAATTCAATTCATGCTATTGCATACAACTTTTTGAGTTTACACGATATTTGTTTGGAGTTTTTATATAAGTAGCTCAATACATCTGGCTATTAAATTATGCAAATGAAATTTCGCTAAATCTTGTGCATGTGCAGTTAAAAATTATTTAGTAAAAATGCTTACGTTTCATTAGATATTTAATATTTTTTCATTCTGATTGCAGTATGCCATGTCTAATATTGTATGTCAAGTTTCCTGAAAATGGCTTTGCCCTGGGTTTAATGCCTTGCATGTTATAATTAAAAAAATGACATTTTCTTTTTTTGCAATTTTTTAAAGAAACCATAAGAAGAAGCCCTATAATCACATGCTACAGTCAGACCGTATTTCAAGCATTACTCTTTACAGGGTGATGCCAAAAATTTTCATTTTTCTTTAATTCTTTACTGATTCCCCTTTCACTTTTGGCGGACAAAACTTTCACTGAAATATATGAGATACAACATATTCTTTGCACTCTGGAAGTTTCAAGATGAATCGTCTAGTACTTTTTGAGATTTTTCCAAAAAGTCTGAAATCGAAAGTGCCCAGTCATTTATAGAAAGATAGTGTATATATTTAAGGTATGTACACACATTATTTTTAGAAAAGTATTTGTGATTAAATATTTGCATGCCTGACTGGGCATGTAAGGATAAAGAGTACTTGCCCAATCTAAATTTTTACATGTTCCGGGCATGTCGGGCAATATAATTTTCTAGCCCTGCACCAAATACTATACTGTTTTTAAGAGGCCACAAAATACTAAAATGGGTTGTAAAGAGACTACCAGGTGCTACATTTTGGCAAATTTGTTTAGAGTCAGCACTACAACTGATTAAAAGAAAAACAAAAACTGTAATATATCTACTCACTTAATTAGATGTCCTTGACACTTTGTTAAAATTCCAATAACTCTGGCACGATAAAACATTTCCTTATACAAAACAACAATAATCTGTAAAGGCAATAAAAGTATTATAATTTTATCAATAATAGACTAGAAAAGAAATACACATGTAAAGAGATAATATATATGTAAAAAAAAAAAGCAAAGAGTGGAAAGTAAAAGATTTAATATAATTTTTTTTTACTTTCCGAACACTATAGTGAGGAAAGTATTGTAATCATGTCAAAAATCCGAATTCGAGATTTTGATGTTTCTATACGTTTTGAGGTCCCCTGAGTCCGTTTTCACTATTTTTACGATGATGTATGTATGTGTGTGTGTATGTGTGTATGTTTGTGAACACGCTAGCGTCTAAAGGCTTTGTTCGATTAACCTGAAAGTTGGTACGTATATTGTAAGTCACCATAGTACGAACCCTATAGATTTTGGTGAATCTAGCACTTATAGTTTTTTTACAGGGACACAAAGAAAAATTCTTTATCATTATGGCCTATGGGACCAAAATCTTAAAAGTGCGATAGCATCTAAACGCCTTATTCAATTGAGCAAAAATTTTATATCCATATTATAGGTCACAGATACTCAATCTGTATAGATTTTGGAGAATCTAGCACTTATAGTTTTTTTACAGGGACACAAAGAAAAATTCTTTATCATTAAGGCCAATGGGGCCAAATTTTTAAAAGTGTGATAGCGTCTAAACGCCTTATTAATCTGAGCAAAAAAATTGTACACATGTTATAGGTCGCATTTGCACCAACTGTATAGATTTTGGTGAATCTAGCACTACAGTTTTTTTACAGGGACACAAAGAAAAATTCTTTATCATTATGGCCTATGAGACCAAATTTTTAAAAGTGCGATAGCATCTAAACGCCTTATTCAATTGAGCTGAAAATTTGTATGAATATTATAAATCACTGTTGCACTAACTATAAGCATTTTGGTGAATCTAGCATCTATAGATTTTTACAGGGACAAAACGAAAAATTCTTTATCATTATGATCTAATGTGCTCAAAGTTCAGTAGCGTTAAATAAAACCTCGTGTGATATATGAAGAAAAAAACACTCTCTTATGGTTTTCTCTCTTTTGTTTGTTTAGCAATTCCTCTTTCTTTATTTTATCTACAAAACTGTTAGTTACTCAATGTTCGGAAAGTCGAGTGGAGTCACTCCAGATTTTTTTTTTTTTTCTAAATCTTACCGCATCTTTCATTGGAAGCATGGGAAAACCTGGTTCAACAGAAGAATAAAACTTTTGCATTGCATCTTCAGCTTCTAAAAATCTCCTAGCATTTGAAGAAGCATTAAACATATCAGGAGTTTCTTTAATTACATAGTGAGAAGGATCAATCATCTGCAATTTAAAAAAAAAAACCTGAATTAGATAAAATGTTAATTGAAAACTTTGGTCATTGTGTACATATTTTAAACAAAAACTGTAACAAGAACAATTGTACATTTTAAAAAGTTAAAATAAAATATGTTGTATATCAAATTATACTTTTTTTCTTTTAACCCTACAAGGCTCATTGTTTTTTTTTTTTTTGTTTTTTTTTTAGTGCGTGACAAAAATATATAGGTTGTAATTAGTGATCAGAAGATAGGGAAAACTTATAAAAATAAAACCATATTTTACGGAAAAATCAACTTTTTAGCTCAACGTACCGTATGTGGAACATACATAAAAATATGATTTACTAATACATTTACTATTGTAATATAAAAAAAAACAACTTACCTCTGCAAAATATACACTTCGTTATAACACACAGTATTTTTTTTTTCGAGTCAAAACTGTTCAATAACTATTCTTTTTTTATTTTTGAATTCAGACAAACGATTAATGTATCACTTTCATTCAAATTTCACACTGAGTGCACTATAACAAAAACACGAACGACATCTTTAGGTAAAGATTCGTATTACTACATTGCTAAATGTCAGTAGCTTCTATCAAGATGTCAAGAGATGTCACTACTAATAGTTTTATAGCTATAGGAGGAATGATTAAAGTCGGTGTTCCACATATGGAACTGGCAACTGGGTGCCTTGTAGGGTTAAAAGACATGATAAATATATTACATAAAACATGATAAATATATAAAATGAAAAATTTTAAATTAAAATTGGTATCTAATATATGAAATATAGGTTATATTCTTTCTTATATTCCATTATTTTTTCTTTTTCTTACTGTTGGGTCACTTTTTGTATATTTTGTGTAGTATTGCTTACCAAAAAATGAAACCTTGCATTTCTTTCAGCTCAATGTTACGACGATTCCTGACCTTTATATTCTTAGCAATTTATTTTATTTTATTCATTATTCAATTACTTATGCCCTATTCCATAAGTTCAGTTTCTCTCTCATTTTTTGTTCATTTTGTTATGGTCAATTCAAATAGAAAACTTTTGATTTCAATCATTAAAAAGCTCCAGATTTTTATTTTTCTATACGTTTTGTGTTTGCATTGAAATTAATTTAAAATAAGTATTCTTTTTTCATATCTTAATTAAAAAATACTGGTCAAATTATTAAAAAGTTAAGTTAACTAGTAACCAAATTGGCTTTTGTGGGTTGCTGTTGCAAATTATTCATCTGTTTACTATTCATTTTCATTCTTATTGTTATCATAATATATATACCGTAATTTCGTGTATATAACCTGCGGGTAATCTATAATAAAAACCTGACTTTGTATGTCCTGCGGGCTATCATCCGGTGCAGGGTATCTATCGCGAACAACGAGAAAATCAACACCAGCCTCATTTTTGTTTCGGAAGTCTCATTTATTAATGCATAATAACGATGAAATTGAGGACAGTGAAAAGGAACTTGATGAGGAGGATAATACGGATGATGAAGGCGGACTGTCCCAAACAATATTGCAACATTTTAATTCTGATATGGAAGAATCCGATTTCGATGGATTTGAATGAATTTTGTAAATAAATGTATTATTAATCTATAATTTTCTTATAAATTGAATAAAGGTGTTAATCATTAGAAGTTACTCTAGTTCATAGTAATTTATATACCCCATAGCAGAAAATGCGAGACGTGCGACGTACGTCGCAGATTTTTTTTTTTTAGTCTGCAGATTATTTCCAAATCAGCATTATGCAGAAATTCCAACTCTCTCGATTTTGGCAGGAAAGATAGCGATTTTCTATCTTTTTCCATCCACAACATAAATGTCAATATTCATTTTAAACATGCTTTGTAAAATTCTAGAACCTATAGAGAGGTAGAATTGTTCAATATTTCTCACTCATATACTTTTTTTTGCGACCCCCCCCCCTCCCCCTTATACCCTGTTAATGATCAGCTATCAATCAGATCGCGAATTCTTTGCTATTTTCATTTTTTCCCCATCAGTAACATAAATATCAATATTATTTTTAAAAACTTACATAATTAGATTCAACAACTTATAAAGAAGTAGAATTGTTCAATATCTCACTTATATTTGTTTTACTCCCCCCCCCCCTCCCGCTAACGATCGGTGATTGATCGTTCCACAAAATCAAAGCATTTTAATTTTTAAGCTTTCTTCGTCCAGCTTTTTCCAATATTCATTTGAAACATGCTTTATTAGATTCTAGAACCTATAAAGAAGTAAAATTATTCAATATCTCTCATTCATGTAATTTTTTGTGACCCCCCGCCCTCCCCACTAACGATCGACAATCAAATGGCTCGCAGAATTCTTACGATTTCAAATCTTCTCCATCTGCAACATAAATCTCAATGTTCTTTTTAAACTTATTTACTTAGATTCCAAAACCTAAAAAAAAATTATAATTGCCCCCCCCCCTTTCTACTAACCATCAGCAATCAAACGCTCCATAGAAGCATTGTAATTTCCAATCTTCTTCCATCCAGAGCATAAATGTAAATGTTCATTTTCAGCTTACTTTATTAGATTCTGAAACCTATAAAGAAATAGAATTGTTCGATATCTCTCATTCATATAATTTTTCGGAACCCCCGCCCCCCTCCCCTTTACCATTTGCTACCGATCGGTAATGAAGTTCTCTGTAGAAGAATCCCAATCTTTCTATATATGCAGCATAACTGTCAATATTCTGTTTAAATTTGCTTCATTAAATTGCAGAACCTATTTAGAGGTAGAATTGTTCAATATCACTCACTACTCATGTAATTTTTGTTGGATAATGGATAAATGGATCGCTAGCACTATAAAAAAAGAAATTGGATCTGAAAGGATCGCAGATTTTTATTGAAAGTCTTTTATTGAGCTGTCAGAGAAAATACCTATTCTTATTAAGTTACTTAACTGCTTAACTCATTGCTGTTACATAACCCATTAAGTTACTTAACCCCGCTATATTTATCTCACTCAAAAATTTTGCATTTTCGTACACTTTTGTTACAAAATGCATTCCTAATCATATATAATTTAAATAATTTTAAAAAAGAAACAGTTATTTTCAAAGATATGATATAGTTCCAAAATGGGAGACATGGCACCTAATGGAGGTAGAATAGATGTTGATAAACTGCATAACTCTTTTAAATTTTCTTGATCCCTGTTTGTTATAATTTAAGAAACGAATTTTTTAATTAATATCCATCATTTTAAACCTCTGCACTTGAATTATAAGTTATTTTTAGCGATTTTCTCTTCTTATGCAGTAGAAACAGATGATTTTGTTTGAATCATAAAAAAAATAAATAAATAAATAAATAAAAATACAATTTGCATTACAAACTTTTTGAAAAAATTACCAGCGAAGCTAGGCACTTCAATGTTCAATGTAAAAAATAAAAATATATATTTATCTTAATTATTGTAGAGAAAAAAAATTCGTAATTAAATGTTCCTGCAGCGGGAGTTTTGGCGCCTAATGGGTTAAATACAGTTTCAATTCCAGTATTACAAGTTTTCTGTGAAAGTTGGGTCTCGTACATTGAGAAGGTGAGCAAAATGCAATTAAGATGTACAGATGGCAATGATGAACAAACTGTAATTGCACTGTAAAAAATAGGTTCTTAAAAATAAGTATATATTGTTTCAAAATAGCCCGAAACAATATATACTTAAATTTGAAAACCCATATGCTCATTTTTGAGTACATTGATATGCCAAACATGGGGATATTGGTATTCTTATTGGTCAACCCCATTTTTGAGCATGTCAGTATACTCAAAAATGAGTACACGGGATGTCAAATTTAAGTATATATTGTTTCGGGGCTATTTTGAGACAATATATACTTATTTTTAAGAACCTATTTTTTACAGTGTGTTGATAAGAGAAAGTTTATACGTCTTAATGTCCCTCCATCTGGTTACACAGGAACCAGAAAATTTTAGAAAGTTGCATTAATTTCAATGTTTAGAGTCTCCTGCAAGTATTTTACTAGAGTCAGTATGAACAAAATTATAAACAAAATAGTAGTTCTTATACTATATGAAAGATAATTGCTAATGCTAACTCTTTATCTAGCTATATGTAATGGAAATTCTATAACTACAATGCTTTGACATATCTGACAGATTAATAATATTAGATAAATGCAAACTGGTGATAAAAATATGCTTACTGAATCCGGTAATTTTTTTTCCCCCGTAACTCATTGTGAAATTATGCTGCAGATTATTTTCTAATGCGTAAATAGTTGTCGCAGATTGACAGAAAAATTTCTGCTACTGGGTTTATATATAGAGAAAGATTAATACTATGTTATGATTATTTGCTTTTTCATTATAGATAAGTAAATTTATTTGTTTATTATTTATATTTAGTTGTATATTTGTTTATTATTTGAATCTTTTCCTACTTATTATTAAAATAATAGCAATTAGTATTGAAATTATAAATAGCAATTGCTGACCATGTGATTTTAGAAGTGCAGGGTATCTCCTAGTGCGAGATATCTTTCGGTTATAATTATTCTTAAATGAATTTTTTATGCTGCGGGCTACATTCCGCCGCGGGTTATATACACGAAATTACACTCATATGCCTGAAAATTGTTTCAGAATGTTGAATTAAATGTCAATTCACAAAAAGATTTTTTTGTAACTTTTTATTCTTCAACCATTCCTTTCAAAATCAATAAATTCTTTCATATTTTTTTTTTCAAAATCTCTTTCAGACTTGTCCACAAATTTTAATTCTTTTCTTTTAAAGATTTTATTCCTCTACTGATGAAGAACACTCATGAGCTGTGACATACCGATAATAACCAAATTTACATTCAGTTAAAGAGTATCAAGAGTATAACACCCCCAACCAACTTTTAAAAGTTACACCAGAACAGAAATATCGATGTTCAAAAGTTCCACTTTTCTATTTGAAAACTGTAACATCATTCCATTTAACTTTTTAATTTTTTTTTTTTTTTTAAACACAAGCTTGTTTGTTTATTTATTTAAATATATTTTTTATTGCTCTCATGAAAAGCATATGTATAATTTTCTTGCTTTAGAAATTATTATTAAAATGATTTGAAAACCAAAATTGTGTTTTTATATAAGAAAGATTTTGAACTTTTTAAATAATTTTGATATTAAAATATCTAGAAAGCTGATTTATACTACCCCATTGTATTCTATATAATTAAATTACAAATCTGAAAGCTAAATAAATAGTAATAGTTTTGAAATAAGTTGACTATAGTGATGTAGAAATATCAAGTACATAATTTTTAATACAATTGGTTTAATTCATATCATTATCTTATCAGCCAGCATGGAACTTATCAAGTAGTTAATAATCAATGAAATACCTCATAATTCTATCCGTTAAATTTTCGTTAGCTTGTGTAAAAAAAAAAAAAAAACTAAAGTGGAACTATTCAATTCACTGATTCTAAATTACCGAAATATTTCATTCTGTACATGGACTGTCACGTCTATATAATAAAATTTTTTGCACTAAACGACAATTACAACATTGATATTATACAATTTACAATCAGCATAGCTACAGGTTTTTAATTAATATTTATCAATAAAGGATTGGTTATTATTATCAATATCAAGATGTCCCTACAAAGGTGTGATGGTGGAAAGGCTTAAGGTGACACATCACCTATTGTCACCAATAACTAAACACCAAGTAGAGTCCTGTATCAGGGAAGGTAACTGCAGGTAGAGGCAGGGGTGATTGTGACTCAAAGATAAAATCCCTGAAAATTAGAGCCTCAAATTAAAAAACACCCAAAATATCACATAATACTCAAACTGATTAGACCAGAAGCCCTCAATCCTTTTACATTTCATTTACATATCACCTGGATAACAAATGAACAACCAATGAAAGCAAAAAATAACTTTATAGGAAATATGAAAATACAGATGGGTTGAGTAAAAACCCTGAACACAAACACCCCTGGGTAGAGGTCTGCACGGGCCGAAATTTCAAGACCTGGGCCCGGCCCGTAGAAAGCTTTACTTACACAGCCCAGCCCTTTTATTTTTGTCAGTGTACGGTAGAGGTCTGCACGGGCCGGAATTTCGAGGCCCGGGCCCGTAGGAAAACTTTGCTTACCCGGCCCGGCCCGGACAAAAAACGATAAAACCAGGCCCGACCCGGCCCGGCCCGATTAAAAAATATGTAAAATAACAAAAAAAAGAATCCTTTTTTATGAAAAAGATTTTTAGTATGTGTTTTGCAGAGGTTTTATATAACCAAACAATAGTACGTTCTGTAACAAAACTGCTGAAATTTTACAATTACATATAAACAGAAATTCATTATTATAGACAAAGCAGAAAGACAAACAGAAAGTCAAATCGAAAATATTAGCATTCATCAAAAGATATAGGAAGGTATTTAAAATGGTTAATACTACTGAAAATGCACTTTCAACCTTTTCCTCTTATATACCATAATGTATCCGAATCTTTCATGTGCTCCGGTAAACAAAACTTTAATGTTAATCCAACCATATTCAATAGAAAAGTTGCTTTTGCCACTGATAAAAATGATGCTACTTTCTTCCACAGGAGAAAAGAAAAAGGTGCCTTAGAGAAAAAGTTACAGCGGAAAGGTTTTTATAGCCTTTATACCACCTAAACTCAACAGATCATAATAAACAAACCCTTACACACAGTAATGTATCTAATTTCTTTTGTTATGTACAGGTACGCAAACTGGTAGTGACTTGCATACTATTTTGAATAGGAAACCATTCTAATATTACTTTAAATAAAATATATTAATTTCGAGGCATGCTAAAAGCATTTGCGAAAAATCAGATTTCGGACAGACAGACTCATAGACAATTAAATTGACGTTACAGACACTTTTTTAACAAAATAGAACTTTATGTGGCATACAAGCCTGTAAAATTACGTAAAATAAACGACTGAAGAAATATTTTATCATTTTCCTTTTTCGTTGATTAACGAGGAAACTAGAAAAAGATTCGGGCCGACACGGCCCGGAGAAAATTTCATTCAGGCCCGGCTCGGCCCGGAGAAAATTTCATTCAGGCCCGGCCCGGCCCGGCCCGAATATACACAAAAAAAACTGAGCCCGAGCCTGAAAAAAATTTTTAAGCCCGAGCCCGAGAACAAATTCAAAAATTCGGCCCGAACCCGGCCCGGCCCGTGCAGACCTCTAGTGTACGGCCTGGCCCGGACAAAAAATGATAAAATCAGGCCCGACCCGGCCCGGCTCAAAAATATGTAAAATAAAAATAAAATGCATGCCTTTCTGTGAAAAATTTTTTCAGTATGTGTTTTGCAGAGGTTTTATATAGCGAAGCAATAGAATCTTCTTTAACAAAACTGCTGAACTTTTACAAGATAATTATATATAAACAAAAGTTCATTATTACAGACGGCACAAAGACAGACAGAAAGTCAAATTGAAAACATTAGCACTCATCAAACAATATAGGATGGTATTTAAAATGGTTATTACTACTAAAATTGCACATTCAACCATTTCCTCTTGTATACCATAATGTATATGAATCTTTCGTGTGATCTGGTAAACAAAATTTTAATAGTAATCCAACCATATTCAATAGAAAATAGGTTTTTTTTTTTGCACATGCTAAAAATGATGCTACTTTCATTCAGTGCACTGAAGAAAAGAAAAAGGAGTCTTAGAGAAAAAGTTACAGCAGCTGGATTTTTACAGCCTTTATACCACCTAAACTCTACAGACCATAGGACACAAAGCCTGCTTATACACAGTAACATATCTAATTTCTTTTGTTTGAACATGTGCGCAAATTAGGAGTGACATGCATACTGTTTTGAATAGGAAACCATTTAATATTACTTGAAATAAAATATATTAATTTTGAGACATGCTAAAAATATTTGTGGAAAATCAGATCAAGTTTTTGACATGACAGTTAAAACCATGGTTAAATCCGAATAAAACCATCAACAACTGTCAAAAACTTGTCAACCTCGGTTTGAGTGCACATTAGGACCTGGATCTACTTTTGGTTTGATTAGGCTCTGATACACCATTAAAATTTAAGAGAGAAGCTCTAGAAGTTTTAACCTGTGATAATGTGGTAAACAATCCACAGCATAGCACTATTCCATCATCTTGGCATTTCCTAATCAAAAACTTGACGAGAAAGAGAGAGAGGAAAGGGGAGAAAAATGGAGGAACAGCGCAGAAGGCCACAAAGCACTAAAGATGATTATGGATACATATATGAAACTCTTATTTGGGTGCATTATCAGCCATTAGGTGATGTTGCTATGCTGCAATTTTCCCCATGAACAATAAGGGTATATCTCATATTCTATTGTGTATAATTGAACAAAATTTGGTATGGGTTGGTTGCCTTTTATTGGCGCAAGGTCCGCAATGGGACATACTGCGCCAAACAACAGTTTAAAGAATAGAGTGTAGCTTCTGGATGGGTTTACCCAAAATTTGGTATGTGAGAGGGTGATTATGACCATTATGAAAACAAATGCTGACTTAATTTAGGTGTATATACATCCACAGAAAGCACTGCTATTACTCATTTTCTGTGATTTTTCTCACTTGGCTATATATCAGCATCTGTTGATTAAAATTGAAAGAAACTCCATGCATGAAATCTTTATTGTAAGAAGTTATGATTAAATTTTTGTGCATGTTAAACACAGGGTTGGGTTTTTGACGTCAAAAAGTGGTTTTTGACATGACAAAGGTTTAAACATGGTTTAAACCGTCAAAAACCTGTCATAAACCTTTATACCGTCAAAAACCTGTATTGTCAAAATTCAACATCTATAAATGAGCTAAAATCTGGTTAGAAATAGGATTTAGTAATATTTGCCATATACAAGTGAATATCTAAATATTATGCTGTTTATAAATTAAGAAATCTGAAAACAATTTGTAGATAATTTATAAAAAATTAGGTAAATATACTGGTTTATAATCTAAGAAATGTATACAAAGTATGCATACAGTTATATTTTGTATGTTTATGTTTATTTATATTAATATTTATGAAATTCTAAAATTCCAAAGTTACTTATGAATTTTCACATAAGACATGAAAACACAGGAATACTGGATTTTTTTTTTTTTTTTTTTCTTTAAGTAAAACATAATATATGTGGGCAGTAAATTAATATGAATTTGAAAATAATTATATTTATAATCTACATTTATTATACTTATCATTTACTAATGAATTTTTATCTGTTTATTATTATTATTGATTGTATAAATATTTGTACCTGTTTATAGCTTGGACTATTGGTGTTCGGTGTTTTGGGAGTAAGGCTGATTGACTATTCTAGTATCTTAGGCCTAAGGGGTATTGTCCTCCGTGTGGGTCTGTCTACAGGGTCCTAGTCCATATTTATACAAGTTTCGGAGAAAAACATGAAAAACTCTCAATGGCTAGACCAACGAGTGCGCCCTGGGATCAAACCCTACACCTCACGTTTACCAGCTTTGAGCGTAGTACCACTTGGCTGCTGGTGGGCCCTACAGCTTAGACTAATCATTTTTTTAAAAATCTGTACGGGTAAATATTACATTTATTACAATTTATACATATCCAGAAAGCATTCATATTTCTCGTGTTTCACGGTAATTATATGAATTTCAGACACAATTCAAGCTTTTTTAACATTCAGAATTATTACTTTTTCTTAAAAACTTGCAATATCAGCAGTCATTAAGAAAAAAAAAAGTTATATTTTTCTATAAAATATTTAAATACAAAATATTAGGCTATGCATTTTTATTTTACTGGTTAAATACATAATACTAAAAGCACAATACTAAAAAAATTGAACTATACAATGTTGTATTGCAAATAAAATGATTTGTCAATCAAAATGATCTATCAATGATATATGAATCATAAATATTTAGAAGCCTGAAGTTTTGTTTTTATATTAATCAAAATGTTATAATAATGTTTCTCCAAAAACATTAATATGTATTATGTTTACTTTTTAAAACATACTGATAAACAATATCTTATTGAAAACAACTATATTTTTAAAGTATCGCATAACTAAGTTTAACATGTGCTATATCAAGCATAGTTATAAATAAATTTCATAATAATATATAAAAGTATCACAGCATATTTTGAATGAACATAGAAATAATTCATAGTAAAATTTTAAAAGCCTAAAGTTTTGTTTTTTATATTAATCAAAATGTTGCAACAATGTGTTTTTCAAAGAACATCATTCTATTTACTTTTCAAAAAATCCCTATGAACTATATATATATATATATTTTATTAAGCTAATTTTTCATACGACAATTAAATTATAAATATAGGTTTTTGACAGTTTTTGACATTTTTGACAAGGTGGTTTTTGACATGACGGTTTTAACCATGGTTTAAACCGTCAAAAACTGTCACGTGTCAAAAACCTGCCAACCCTGGTTAAACAGTATGTGTTGCTGTTATATAGAATGATATAGAAGAAAAAGTTTTGTGATGGTCAAAACATATTAGCTCATAATTAAAAAGGATACTTACATCAATAATAGTAACATTTACTTTATCCCTTGTGATATATTGAGGTGAGATACTGTGATGAGCCATTTTCTGAAAGGAATAATAATAAATCAAATTTAACACTAAGACATACCAGCAGGGTTCGAAATTAGCAGTCGTTAGTCATAGAACTACCTAGAAATTTAAGTTTGCTGCACCTAGAAATTTAAGTTTGGCAACCATAATCACACTCAATCATCATTTTTTATGCCTAACTTTTGACCAGATTAAAATTTTTAACTTTTTAAAAATACAAATGTATTCATGTTTAACTTTTGTGTTAGTATTTATTATTTAAATAAATAAATAAAACTAAGTTTTATTGTTTTATCCTATTATTATCCCAATAAATTTTTTTTTTAATTATGCCTGAGAAGAAAAGTACAGCAACTAAGGAAAAAAAATTAGGTATTATTGATAACCTTACTTTTGGATTCTAATTTCTAACCCTGCATACCAAGTGTAAAAAATAGATATGTACTACTTAAATTTAAATACAGATATTTTGCATCAATAATAATATGGAATAGCAGAAAAAAGTTATAAATGATTTTGTTTTGACAACTGGTTTATATATATATATATATATATATTGTGCTTGATCCCAAAAAATAGACTTACCTACTGTTTCAAAATTATACAAACAGATCTCAAAAATGCTTGAAAATACACTTTCTGTTTTCCTTTCCTTTTATTTTCCTTTGTAAATTTGCTCAGAATAATCTATTTTAAGTATCCAACAGAAATTGACAGGGTTCCCATTAGAATGTGAGAATCTTGCATGTTTTTTAGGACGGAGGACTATTAGTTTCAATCTGGAGTTTTGTAGACCAGTTTTTTGTAACACAAAAATAAATTAGAAATATCAGTCCTATCATTACAAATTCGGTATCAAATGAAAGGGGCGACTTTTCTGAATCCAGGGGGTGCAAACAGTTTTTCGACATGACAATTAGGTTTCTTTAATTAACTAAAGTATGAAATTTAGGTAGCAACACTTCATTTTAATTCATTTCAGTCATCGTAAAAAGTATGTGGCCCAGTTTTACGGTCAAAAAATGAGATTAAAAAAAAAAATTAAATTTTTACAGACTAAAATTAATAGTCCTCCGTCCTTTAAATTAACAGTCCACTACAGTGGCGTATGCAAGGGGGGGGGTTTGGGGGTTTAAACCCCCCCCTTGACAAAATGTATGATAAGAAAAATTAGGCTGTTCCTTACATTTTTTTTTCTCATTTCAGGCGGAAAAAATGTATGGCAAGCGTAGAATATTTTTTTCTATGAAATGGTTTAAAATTATGACTAACTTTTTTTTTTTCATTACTCTGCGATAAACACTCCTGAAAATAACTAAACCACTTCATTTGCGCGGCGCAAAACATGTTCCCCTGAAAACAATTCCCTGAAAGGATTTCACATTTGCGAGTTCATATTCAAGGACAAGAGGGGTCGACCATATGGGGAAGGGGGTGACCATTGAAGTAGTGACCTTGAAGGAGTGACCCAAACAATACCCCAACAGTAGAAGACATTTTAAATGAACTAGCGAAAACTTCTCGTCGATTAAACTTCGCTCTGAAAATAAAGGCCAGTATCCACTTGGGCTCAAGATCAACGCTCAAAACGTCATTAATCACACTTCCGACACAAAGAGCCAAATGTCTTGTCATCAGTTGTAGCCCTTTTTTATCAGATTGCGCAGTTACTTCAAAGGAAAGCATGCAAAATTGACAAAGATATCTGCCTCCCGGCCCCTCAATTATCTCAGCTGGGGGTTGGACCAGCTGGGGGTTAGTATGTTCGAGGGCTTTGAGCTGGAGTGAGCTGGGCTGACCACATCAAAGGATTCTGAATAGAAGCCGCCGAATGAGCTATAGTGGAAATCGGACTTAAGAAAATTCAATGAAATATTTTGCGTAAGCGTAACTATGTATTGAATTTTATGTTTTGTGTAGCAGTTTGTACAGGCTCTACGTTATTCGTGGCTAATTAAAGATTTTTTAGTTTGATCTTCTAATTGGTGAGTTTATTTTACTATTTTTCATTTTCTTACTCTTATTTTCGGCAAGTAATTATGATATTTTAAAAGATTGTTAAACTTAATTAAAAATAAACTTAATTAAACCTAATTAAAATTAATTAAACTTAATTAAACCTAATTAAACTTAATTAAATTTAATTAAACTTAAATAAACTTAATTAAAAATTCTGAAGGACGAACCCCCCCCTTTGAAAAATCCTGGATACGCCACTGGTCCACTATATCGTCACTTAATGAAATTTCATCGATAGTTCAGTTTAATTACGGTAAATAGTCATCTGTATTAATATTATTTCATTTCGAACGTAAAATTTTTTCTTCTAAGGTTGCCATAAGATAAATTCACTTCCTTGGTTCGTTGGTGTAGAGGAAATATCGCCAAAATGTAAACAAACGCCAGTGAACCTTTGTTCGTAAGATCTGCCAAAATTAGTTCATTTTTCCTTAAAATTTCTAGCATTTTTTCCCTTAAAATGGTGGTCTGTCTTAAAACTAGAAAGCAAAATTTAAAAGTTTTTTTTTTTTTTTTTTGTTAACTCAAAATATAAGTCAAACATTTTATGACAAAATTTTCAAATTCCATAAACGGTAGGTATAATACATATAACATATATTTCTTGTTGCAAAAAATTTTGATTCAACGTGAAATAAATAAATAGCTCAACACCAGAAAATCTAATACAAATTTCTTGGAAAATACAAACATCTTTCAAATAGGAAAAGATTTAAATTCATTTATACAATATAGTGTACATACTTTTGGTTTCATTTTCTCAAAATCATAGATATAATTAAAATAAATGCTTCGTTTATGTAGTAGAAAACACGCTTGTAAGATATGCAAAGGTTAAGAATAACTATAACGTTCACAAAGTATTGCATATACTTTTTAAACGAAAATTTCAAAACTATTTAACTATGAATACTATTTTTATCGTTTAAAAAGGTGGCACACACACAGTATAAATCTTTTCTGGTCGTTATGACGGCAATAATGCTATTTTTTATTTTTATTTTTTAAGGATAGATTAAATAAAAGATGTACGCTTAAAATCGTTGTTTATGAATGATATGTTTATTTTATTTTGTCTTTAAAACAAAAATTTAAAATTAAGTCCAAAAAAACTGTAATAAGAACTGACAGATACTTACATATCACCCAATATACAAAAATATTGAATGGAATGACTGATTAATAGAAAAATAATTTACATTTTACCAAAAAATTTCTTACTCTATGGCTAACGACGACACATGGACAGCTTTGTTTACAGACATCAAACCTTTATTGATGCCACTTTTTAATAATAACAAACTTTCTAACCATTCCATTGCATTGGTGACGTTAAACTCACTCAACCACAGCCGAACATTTTTTAACGTATATCTACATAAGTTTTTTAGAATGTATAATTTTTTAAAATCTTGTTTACAGATAAAAAAAATGAATAACGTAATTTTTGTATCAGTTTAAGCGATGAAATAATTTTATTGAAAAATGTAGCGCACTCTAGTTGCTGAAGTGTAAAAAAAAAAAAAAAATCAGTATTTAAACTTCTACATATCTAATGTCTTTGTTTATATGAAAACATCTGACCCGCTTTTCACTTGTCAAAACATTGGAGAATTGCTGAGCGCTCAGTACTTCAATTTCTTTTGCGTACGAGACGTTCATTTTTTAGACTCTTAATGTTTATATTAGCTGTCTGACTTAGCTGATATTGAGTGTTTATTCAGCAAAATGAAATTTGCTTATATTAGAAATCATAAAATGTTTACATTCTGGAATAAGACTTCTATTAATCCACTGATGTCTGGTTCGAAACATTTAACAAGATCTCTGCATTTGGATATAAAGCGCTTATACTGACTTATAGATTTAATTTTATTTAAAGTATGGGTGTGCTGTTTCTTAATTTAAATGTTTAATGACTTCTTTCAAATTAACTTAATTTCCCCTTTGTAAATAGTTTTCTATCTGTGATAATCATCAAGTCCCCAACGAATTTTCTTCTGTAGAAATCCTCCCATACTTTAAAGTCTTATTTATTTTTGTCATGGCGGTTATTTCACAAGTCACTCTATCAGATCATGCTTTCACACAATCAACTACTGCAAATTGTGGTATTTCATTAAATGAAGAACCTCTTCCTAGTAAAAAATCTTACCGATTGGGTACTAATATAATAGTTCGTACTCGATGGCGTGCTAAGTGCCTGATATCAAGATTGCTATCCAGGAGATTTCTATTTTCTTGTGTTCCTGCTTGTGCTATTTTGGTAATTTTAACTTTAGCACTTATTGCAGGTAAAGATTATGTAAAATATGCACTTTTATGGCTTGACAATCAAGAAGAATGGATTGTGTGTGTGATGTTTCTAATATTGTACACTGCTGTTTCGTTTCCAATGACATGGGGTTATGTTCTGTTAAATTTAGCTTGTGGATATCACTTTGGATTAATTATTGGTACTATTGTGACAATCATTGCAGCTAGTGTTGGCATAGTACTGGCTCATCTTTTAATGAAACATTATTTCATTGGAACTATCACATCAAAATTACTTGGGCCAGATGTACTTCGAGCTACTGTAGCAGCTTTACAAAGTGCTCATGCATTTAAACTCATAGCTATTTCACGCCTTACACCTATTCCATTTGGCCTTCAAAATGCAGTTTTTGCTGTAAGTATTTCAATTTAGTAAAATTCTTTATGCTTTTTTTTAAAGATATGCATTATTAGTATACTATATTATTAATTTAGCTTTGTACATATGCATTTTTTATTTACATATTAAAATGTATGTTTTATCTGATGGTTATTTAAGGCCTTGCCTTGGTTAGGACAAATGGGGCCCAGGCCACAGGGTATTTTGTGGTACTAAATTAATTGGGGGTGTTTAGGGAACCAGAACTATAGGGTATTTAGAGACACCACATCTTTGTAATACATCTGACTTTAACGTATAGCTACATATTTTAAGCTGTAAAATTAAAATCTTATGTTGGCCCTCTACCCTATATATTAAAAAATATTTTTATGCAATTTACTGGTACTTCTTTTCTCATTTTTATGCACATTAGAAAAAATACAATACTTAAAATGTCATACTTTACATAGATAAATGCAGAAATATGAAGCATGTAGATATAAAGTAGATGAAAAATATTGCATCTTTATAATAAGAAAATTAAATTTTTCTAAAATTATCTAAATCTGATTAAGGGTAACTTTAAGAAAAATTGAAAATATTGATAAAAGTAAATAAATAAAATATTTAAAAATTTAGAATTTTTCAAATCTGGAGGCATTGGGCAAATGCCTGATTTGCATGTTCCTAGTCATATATTCAAATAATTTTCTATCAATTCCTCCTCCTTTTTTTAAAGCTGTAAGTCTCAGTTTAATGAGCCTTTAACAGGCAAAATATCTACAGTCAAACCTAATGTTACTTACTCTTTAGTGATATCTGTAGAGTTGTTCAAAATCTATATTTTTTTTTTTTTTTTTTTTTTACATTTAAGAATTATTTTTCCACATAAATTTTTTTACAACTAAAAAATGTGAAATAAGCACTTACTAAATTTTTTGCATATTTTATTTCCAAAATAAAATTTAAAAAATTTAAAATATCAATTTTTGGAAAACTAGAGCTAATTTAACAGTTGTGAATTTTCTGAATGTCGAAATGAAATTAAAAAATGTGCATTATTAATATAATGTTAATGTTAATAACTAACATTATATTTATACTTGAAAACTTCTTCACACACCATAAAATTTCGAAACTAGTAATGCTTTCATTAATTTTTATGGTGTGTGAAGAAGTTTTCAAGTTTAAATACTGATTGACCACCATCACCAATATATAACATATTATTATTTATTTTATTATTATTTTATTAAAAATAAAATAAAGATATGTTTGATAGTGATGTAGTTAGTAGAGTTATTACAGAAGAAGGGTTTTAAACTGTTATTATTATTCATATGATGATAATTTTTGTTGTTTTATATTCATAATATAGCTTTTAAAAAATTAATTTGCTGACTGTATCTCAAAAACTAATGCATAGAATTTCATAAGTTCATGTGTAGTTGCAAAATTAGTACTTATCAACGTTTGGTGCAATTCATCTAACAAGGCTTTGCTTTTTTTTTTTTCCCAATAAATTTGTTATATGGCAGTATAGTACAAAATTCTTTATAAATGTGTACAACATGAATTACTTCTGGGGGCGAAAAAAAGTATATATATTAATAATAATAAATTATTTAAAAAAAAAAGTTTTGTATATTTAGAAGCATAGTTTTCCTCTTCTCCCCCCTGGGAAGATTTTTTTTTTTTTTTTTTTTTTGAGGGAGGGGGGGGGGAGATGGTTGAAAATTTCGATATGCGTTTTTTTTTTAAAAAGCATTCGTCAATATATCTTTAAAATAAATGGTTGAACCATGTGTTTGGAATAATTTAAAACTTTTTTTTTTTTTAAACCGAGAGTTTTGGAGTGTTTCAAAAATGATTTTGAAACGATTAAGAAATAAAAAATTAAAGAAAAATTTTATTTATCTATTTATTTTACTCGCTGACGTAACCGCTTCGCTGGTGTTTTATATTTAAAACGAATTACTTTTAATTTGAACGCAAAAACTAAACTACTTTGTTAAAATAACTTTTTTCTTAAATTTCAAAAATATATATTCTTTGAAGGAAAAATCTCATTGAAATATGGCCAAAACTTGGCTTGGGTTTCTACTGCCTTCGGCAGCAGCTTCCCTACTCGTATAAAACCTGGGTCCGGCCGGATCAATCAATTTGTGTTTAAAAATTTAGAAAACAAAAATTCATTGAAAGCAAGCAATATTTCAAAATAAACGTGCGTTTTGTAATAGAGACAAAAATAATTCAAAATTAAACAGTTAAATTGTAAAATCTGCAATTAAAGTTGATTTTCACTGAATTTGATTAAACACATTCCCAATTAGAAAAAAAAAAAAAAAAAACAGTAACACTTCGTTGTTTATGCCTTCTTAATTTTAAGCCAGTAAATATATATATATATTATTCAGTACCTGTCCTTTCTGGCGAAGAAAACATGCGTAAATACGGGCTAGGATCCCTTAGAAAGACCTCCATGGGGGGCACTATCCCCTCAGGCCTAGGATCCTTGTGCAGTCAGTCGCCCTTAATCCTAATACCATAATACTTCCTACCATCCTAATACTTCCCTGATAAAATGTCTGCGATACCGTCTGGGAGATGAATGAAGAAACACACAGTTAAAAAGCAATCAGCCAGAAAAATTTATTGGAATATCTAATCGTCAAAAATTTGTAATCGATTCTGTAGATTTTTTGGACTGTTAATTAATAATAGCTATTGATATCAATCTCTAATTTTTGGTAAAACTAGTGTAAAATTCTGATATTTCGAGAAGAACAATTTTTATCCTAGTTAAGTAGAAAATCACCTGACTTGCAAAAATGGAAAGTAGTATGACACGAGTTTAGAATGGTAATAATATCTCGAAATTAAACATTTAAATTGTAAAAATCTACGTTATCAAATATAGAAATTTGATTTTCACGGCGTCTGATAAAGTCATAAAGTTAGGACATATTTAAAAAAAAAAAAAAAAATTATCCCCTCCCTGTACAATCAAACTTGTGATAGCATGTTTCCGGACCACTTTTAGGGGCGAGTCCTAGACAGTCGGCAATTGCCAGTAGTGCAGGTAAAACTCACTCAACTCAAAAAAAAAAAAAAAAAAAAAAAAAAAAAAATCGGGTCAATATTTTGCTATTTACGGTCATCTGGACTTTAGGCAAATTCTTAAAAAAATAAAATGATGTTGTCTGTGTCGGTCATTCTCTCCTCCAAATGTCATTTTGTCTCCGGAAATGGGCGAAAAGCATGTTTGCAAGTGCGAATTCCGTTTGTTTGCCAACAAACTCTTTGCTTTATTAAAAGAAAAATTAAGAGATATTGATATTGTTTAAATTATGTAACACAATAGTTATCAAGAAACGTCACTTTTTATTTTTAAAATTGCTCTATTTTTATACGCCTCTTAAGAGGTGACAGCTCGTTAAAAAAGACAAATTTAATTTTTTTTAAATCTTAGAACGACGTTACAGTTTTTTGTCCCCCTTTCAATTAAAGGTCTGACCTGTTTTTCACACTGTTGTTCTTTTATATGCTAATTACTCTGTTGAACAAAAAACAGTGTTGCTTAAAATAGGAAAAATAAATAAGTGAAATAAACCACCTGTATTAGTGTTCCTAAATTGATCCTAGGAACTAAATCTCCTTTTAATCAGATTCCAGAAAATTTTTTAATCATTTTCTTGGGGGTCAAGTGAGAAAAGTTTTCTAGTCTGGTTTCTTTTAATGCCATGATTTCAGCTTAAGAGGATAATGGACATTATAAACAGCTTTTCTAAATTACTGTCTTAGAGTTATTAAATTTTGCATACATATGAATTGAAATATGGAAATGTTAAATATGTGTATTAAATTTCTTGAAAACTATTTAAATTTAATTAAAAATTATTGTTATTTAGAAAACATTTAAAATATTTTCCAGTAACTAATTTTTATTTTTTTCTCTTCAATTTTACTTTATTATTGTTTAACAATGTATTCTTAACATATTCTGGTATTACTCTGTAAATTTATTGATAAGTTAACTTTATAAGAAATTTTTTTTTTTTTTTTTTAAGTTTGAATATTAAATATTTGCATAGAATTTCAGCATTCAAGCGTAAAAATATTTTTTTTTTTAATTAATTTATCAATCAATCCATAAAGTACTACCCAAATTTGTCCATTGTTAAACTACAATAATGTAAAATCTAAGGGGAGGAAAAACTAGATAGCTTGGAGCTTTTAAAATAAGTTATTTTTATTATTATTATTATTAATTTAAATAGTTTTCGAGAAATTTTAATATACTTAATATTCTTATATTTCAACGTATATATAAAGAGTTTAAAAACTTTAAGACAATAATTCACAAACACGTTCTATTATCGCTACGTAAATACTCCCCTACGCAACTGATAAAAACGGATTTCATATCGATTTGCATTGACAACAAAAGAAATCAAGGTCATTTCTTGCACCGTCATTCATACAGTCAGTTTTTCTACCTTCGCCTTATTCGAAAGAAAAGCAAGTATATATACAGTGAACTCTCGTTAAAACGGACAATCAAGGGCCAGCAGTTTTTGTCCATATTAACGAGAGTCCATTATAACAAGAGTTCATAAACTGAAGTTCTATATGATCTCTAAAATCACGATTATGTACACATGCAGTGGCGGATTTAAGGGGGGGGGGGGGCTAGGGGGCTGAAGCCCCCCCCCCCCCAAAACACTGTCATTCATAATTGAATTTTGCAATTGTAAATTTTTTATTGGTCTAGAATAACACTTTGAAAAATCTTAGCCCCCCCCAAAAGTCAAGTTCTGGATCCGCCACTGTACACATGCACAGTATAACACGAATGAAAATTTGTTTCCTCAAACCCTTTTATTCACTAAAAATATAAAAGCAGGAAAACCGATACTTACTTTCAAAACTTCTTTTCTTCATTAGTACAACTTGATAACAAAATCCTTTTCTATGTCTCCACTCCACAGTAGAAGTGGAGACAGGTTCAAATTGTTGACAATCAATACTATTTACCTCCCACAGTGTAATAGCACAGAGTGAAAGAGATTAACACTTTTATTATTGAACCTTTTGATGCTAATATATATTAATATATATATATATATATATATATATATATATATTGAATTTGAAAAGATTTTGGGAACTGACTCTTTTTCGAAGAAAGTAAGCTTTGAGAGAAAAAAATGTCCATCTTAACGAATGAATTGTACGTATAAAGCGATGTTTATTACATGCAATTCCTATAGGTCTTAGCCGGCGATTCTATTTTTGTACGTAATAACGAGAAATCCATCTTAAACGGGCCGTCTTAACGAGAGTTCACTGTATATATATATATTTTTACGGAAATTTTCATAATATCATAGTCATTTCAGGGGTCGATCCAGATTTAAAAAAAAACTAGTATGTTGTGGCCACCACAAGACTTTCTTCTATATTTTCCAGTACATATTCACTCAATAACAATATTTAAAAAAAAAAAAAAAAATGTTAAAAGTAAAAAAAATCGATAACTTTGTTTTAAATTATCACAGATTTATAGTTCAACCACTCCTTTTAAAGTATTGATGAGACCTTTCGAAATATACCCATCTTGAAACTTCCCCCCCCCCCGTGGGGGGAGGACCGATGCCCCCACATGCACAACATTTTTTTCCTAGTTAACTACTACTATTATAAAAAATTCATATTAATTTTACAATCACAAGTTTAAAGTAACTCTCATTATGCACATTTTTAAGAAATTTTGTCCTATACTGCCATGTTAAAAATTTACAAAAAATTTTATCACAGCGCCACCTGTTGAGAGATTGATCCCCAAATCTAATAAGCACCAGTTTATGTCAGGGTGCAACTAAATACCAAGTTTGGTTAAATTTCGTTCATTGGTTCGTGAGCTACAGCGTCCACAAAAAACGTGATATACACAGACAAACTGACTGACTGACAGACATTTTCTAAAAACTATCAATTCGTGTTCAGGACATCCCAAAACGTGTAAATCCATCAAAAAACGGAGGTCGAAAATTTTCACGAATCCAATACTTTCTCTATATTACATATAGAAGAAGAAGAAGAAAAAGTAATAATGTGGCCCTTTTGCTGCTACCCCTTGAGAAAATTCATAAAATGAGTTCCTATACGAAATTCAAATTTATAAAATCCTTTCACAAAATTTCGTTTTTTAAAAATAATAATTTTGTAAAAATAAAAAAAAAAATTCCATGCTTACAATATTATTTTTAATGAGTGTCTGCGTTTGGTTCAGTCAAATGCAGAAACTAGATATTAAAAACTGTATAGAGTGGCTGCTAAAATTGAAGGTTTTACATTACATGATGATTATTTATTTTGTAAAAAGAAATAAAATTTCAGAGAAATATTTGTTTTTGCAGAAAAATAAATAATTCACAAATATGGGTTCCAAAATCTGGATTGACATTTCAATAATATGTATAGATAAGTTAATCTATATTTTTAACATGTTATTTCTCTGATATAATGGGGATAGCACATTATAAGTTTATTTTTTAAAAGGTATTATGTAAACGCATTAAACTCCAGTAATTATTCATGCAAATATCCGTAGACTATCATTTTACATGGAATAAAAAATAAATAAATAAAAGTAAAAATAACTTTTTTATTTGTTTGGTGTACTGTGAAACAAGATTTTTTTTTTTTTTTTTTTTTTTAATCAGATTTGATTATTACTTATTAACCCTTTTAGGGGCGATGGTTTCATAGTGAAACCAGAAATTTCAATTCAAAATTGCGAAAACTGACCCCGGAAATTTTTTATAAAATTTTTCTTTTATAACTTAGACGAATAATTTAATTTATTTCTTGTCTTTTAATATTGTTGGTGATTTCTGGTGGCTGTCGATTTAAAACAAAGAAAATTTCCTTGCCCCTGAAAGGGTTAAATATATATATATATATATATATATATATATATATATATATATATATATTTCATACTGATTGGTTAAAAATAATCATCACTTTGTATGTGTACGAAATTTCGACCTATGCTGTGATGTTCAGAATTATGATAAAAAGAATGACAGTGCCACCTGCTGGAGCGATATGCATCAAAAATTGATAGACGCCAATTTAGGTACAATTAAATTTAAAATTTTACGTAAGATTGTGCATTTTAGTTTTTCGTCTAGAGTTGGCACAGACTTTTTGTCACATACATAGAGATAAACATATTTCCAAAAAATTTTTAATGCTTTCTTAAGCTATATAAAAGGGTCAAAAAATGAAAAGGAAAAATTTGTATAAGTCCAAGATTTTTATCTTTTAAATATTGTTGCAACGAATTCAGTTTTTTTCGCACTATGAATTGTACTGTTGCAGTAAAGTAGTTTTATAAGCAAAGTGAAAACAAAGGAGCAGTTCATTAACTTTCTGTAAAGTCAGTCTTGGCGACGAATTTGGCGAGTTGACTACCAAATTCGGCAAAAAAATAATAGTTTAGAGTTCCCGAAGTTTCGAAGCTCTACAGTTCACAGGAGTGAAGTTCTGGAACTTACCATGTCATTCTATTCTGGATGGAATTACCACCAAACCCCGTCATCAAAAGGTATAAAATAGGAGTGAATTGAATTCTGCGAGAGAGTGTGCAGTCATTGCGATACCTGAGCGACTGCACCTTGGAGATTGCGCTATACGAGACTGAACTTTGTTCGTGAGCTAGCGAAAATTTATGTTCTGGAGTATTTGATGTTATTTGCTTTACTCTTGTTGAACAAGTGACTGTTTTCTTAGACTGTTCCAGAACATTCGTCATAAAGTGACTTTTACAGTACACTGTAAAAAAATAACTATTACCAGCTGCAAAAAACTCTCTGTGATTGGAGAAAATAATTATTTTCTCCAATAACAGAAAGTTTCTTGCAGCTGGTCTGGTAATAGTTATTTTTTTACAGTGTACGCGTGACAGCTTCCAAAATATTCAAAGAAATAACAATTACTATTGGACTGTTTTAGAGAATATTTGTCATACAAATTAGGGAAGTTACGTAGAATAAAGCGCACTCATCGACTAGAATCTGCTGGTTTCTTTATGTATTACTTTCTCATACAAGAAATTGGAGAAGCTTTTCGCAACAATATAGAAGAGAGTAAACATAAAACTGAAGCAGAAAATCGATGAAATATGAAATTGCCCCAAATTTCTGCAAAATAGTCTTTTGTTGTCACCCTGCCATTTTCTTTTTCTTTTACTTTTATATTCGTAAAGTATTGGATCCGTAAAAAAAATTTCGCCTTCGGTTTTCATGGATTTACATGTTTTAAAATGTCATGAGCACTATTTGACCAATCTTAGAATAAATATTTGGTTGCAGCTCTAGATCAAGAACTTGTGCACATAATTTCATGAAAATTTATTTGTAATTACGCAACTTGGCATAAAATGGTGCCTATTAACTTTCGGTCTATAGTGCTCAACAAGTGTCGCAAAGGAAAGTATTGTTTTAGGGTCAAATTTTCGAACGTGAGTTTTTGTTATATTTACATGTCCTGAGGTCCCCTGAATACGAAAATCATGTTTTTAGCGAATGGTCTGAGTGTCTGTCTGTGTGACTGTTATCAGCATATCTCAAGAACAAATAGTAGCAGAAATTCCAAACTCGGTATTCTAAATGTGTATCATATAGGGATGTTACAGTAAGCTTTTCAGATACATTACGTCTATGGGAGAAATTGCAGGTAAGTAGAGTTTAACATCTATATAGACTGCACTAAACCAAATGAAACGAATATATAATTTTTGTAATAGAGATAGTCAACTGGGAAAAAAAAAATTGTGTATGTAGGAGCCTCGCCTCCCCCTCGAAGGGAGTAAATTTTCATGATGGGTATATTTCAAAAGAGCTCGCCAATACCTTTAAAACGAATGGTTGAACCATCGATTTTCGACAATTTAAAATGAAGTTATCGGTTTTTTTTTTCCATTTTTTTCATTTTTAACTTCTTTTTTTTTTTTTTTACAGAATAAATTAAACTTTTTTTTGGATATTTAGTGTTATACTACTTCTCTAATATGGAAATCGTCTGTATTATCATAAAAGATAATTTTTAAAAATAATAATTTTAATAAATTATTTTTTAAAAACAGAATTTTTTAATAACCGAATTAAATTCTATATAAACTTAGGTGCATTAATGAAATGGGGTTTGAGGGGGGCGGTAGCCCCCCCCCCCTCACACAGAACTAATTATCATATAAAACTCTTCCTAAGCCTAATTTGAATTGTTTAACAATGGTTTACATAACGGTACTCGTTATCTTACCTCTTAATCTGCAACCTGTATTTATAGTATAAAATTTCAGGGTAAGAGAAAGTCGTGTGAGTGACACACCAGATTATTTTTTTTCATTTTCGGAATAAAAAAGAAAATAAAACACAGTAATCTTTCCGTTATCTCTCTTTGTCGAAAACTTTTACATTTGCAGCATAGTTGCAAACAGTGTTGGGCATAATTGATTAAAAAGTAATTGAATTACAATTGAATTACAATTAAATTACAATTATAATCTTTTTTTGTCAATCGATTGACAAGTTATTGATTACAAATAAATGGAATTATTACAAATAAATTGAATAAGTAATTAAATTTATTTGTAATCAATTATTTATTAATTGATCGACAGTAAAATAATTAGAATTCAATTTAATTGTAATTCAACTGTAATTCAGTTACTTTTTAATCAATTATGCCCAACACTGGTTGCAAATTAAAAACGTCCCATCACTTGTCTTAGTAACAATTTCAAGGAAGTACGCTTCAAACGGCAGTAATAAGTCACAAATCTGATTTTATTTGCAAGTGATATATATATTTTTTTAATTTTTAATAGAATATTTTTAAACTCCTGTTTCAAAATAACTAAGAAGTAAGAGGTTTAAAGAAAAAGATATTGTTAATTTAAAAGAAAAATGTGGTCTTTGGCAAAGTAATTCTGATTTTCCTCAAAGGAAATCGTATCAGAAAGTAAAATGTGTTTAATTTACTTATTTTAAAGGAACAATTAATTAAATGTGTCAGAAATTAATTAATATTTTTTATTAATTCTATTACTTATTGTCTTTTATTTATTTTTTTTCCCCCAAATTAAAAGAATATATATATATATATATCTTTCTTGAGTGCAGGAATGTTCGCCGGATATAAAAATCAGCCAATTGATAAAATCACTTTGGCTCAGAACAAATGCGATTTTAATAAGTGGCGGTTACTTTAGTTCTTAATTTAAATAATGGCAACAACTTAAGGAAAATGCTATTTACATAAAATAAATATTTATTACTTACCTGGACAATGTATTTTATCCAGAAGTCCTGAAAGAAAACGATAGGTTAAATTTTAAGTTTCAAGCTTGGACAGCTTCAGAATAACTGGGGTTTTCAAATTTTAATATCTATTTTAAAGACTGCATTACATGTTAAAAGTTACTTATATATTCACTTCCAAGTTTTCATTAACAGTTATTGTTTTAGAAAATTTTGATGAAAAAAATTTTTTTAACATATTTTCTCATAAAACTTCTTGTTAAAAAAATTCTTTCTTAATAAATATATTTGGTTTAATAAATATCCGGCAGAGAATTTCAAATCCGTTGCCACAAAAATATTTTTAAAGAAATTGTGATCATATATTATTTGAATTTATTTATTTTTATTAATTTATTTTCATCATATATCGCTATCCGCGATTGTAATGAAATGCTCGCCCTCTGGTGGGCTAAGGTGAAATCATCACACCACTGATAGCTTTCAATGATAGCTGAAACAATGATAGAACAACAAGAAAGAACAATAATAAATGCACGTGGCTATTATAATTTACTAACAACTGCAGTTGAGAAAGTGCCATCTATCGATCATTACAAACGCGGATCACACATCCTAGATATTTCACGTAAATAATCCAGGAGATTTCCCATATTTGAATGTGACATCAAAATGCAAAGTGCTTAATGAGCGCAAGAATTTTATTACTAAATAAATATTTTTTCTTCTAAAGATAATGTTATTTTTATGAAAAGAATTTTTTAATTATTCTTTAGATTTTGATTCTTAGGATGAAATTTGTTATTGTGTATTGGACATAATCTACAAATTTAGTATTCTATGGCACTCGCAAAATTTTCTACTATATTTTCCTATCCGCGATTGTAATGAAATGCTCGCCCTCTGGTGGGCTAAGGTGAAATTAACAATACCACGGATAGCTTTCATCGAGACGCCATTGCTTGCTGTATATTCGATGTTTAGTTTCACATATATTTATTGAATAAAAATGAATAAATCCGGTAAAAATGATAACACATACTGCTGTGTGCGACAGTGTAACTCCAAAGGATCAAGAAATCCGGAATTAAGCTTCCATTTATTTCCAAATGACAAATTTAAAATTTCAGTTGCTTCGGCTAATGGAAGTAAAGAATATTTGAAACTAATATTTGTTCAGCTTCACTTAAACATCTACTTCCGATCGAACTTTGGATAAACTGAAATATTTTTTCCAAAGGCAATCGATTTTCCATGATGTAATGGCGAAGAAATTATAGCACGAATATTAAGTAGTAACACAAATACAACAATAATAAATATGCGTGGCTGTTATATTTACTAACAACAAAAGTTGGAAAAGCGCCATCTATCGAACATCACAAACGTGGATAGAAATTCACACAATAAAATTTATTTATTAAACTTGTTATAACTATTGCGTCTTTATTTAAGAGCAGCTGCAGTCAATCTGACTGTTGCCACACAGTGGCGGTTACATCTTATTCATACAGTTACGGTTACGGTTACATATCTTACATATATATATACAGTTACGGTTACATATCTAACATCTCCCCTTTTACAAAGAATGACACACAAAAAATGTTATTAAGATATTTACATCATGAATTAAAAAAAAGGAAGATACAAATATAAACAAACAAATACACAAGAACACTTACTTTGTTATAAAAACAATTACTTATTTACTACCCCGTACCGGTTAGGGGGCTTAATTATACGACCATATTTGGTAATGTATTGTTTAGAGTCCGATTTCTTTTTTGAATTATCATTATTAGAACCATTACCATTCAAATTAATATTTACAGAGTCTTTGTTAGTAGAAGTAGAACCAGTCACTTCAAAATCCTGTTCAAAAATTGTCTCATTATAAGAAGGTTTTAAATCAATTCTATTTCTTCTTAAAATGTTATTTTTCTCATTTCTTACCCAATAGCTTCTAGGGTTTTTATCTCTTTTAATAACTATGCCTCTTTCCCACTGATTTCCAGAACGAATCAAAACATTTTGATTATTTGAAATTTCCGATAAGGGTCTAGACGTTCTATCATAATAGAATTTACTTAAGATTTGTTTATTTACAATTTTATTTCTGATGTTCGTTTGGAGTTCTGGCTTTAATAATTCTCTATTTATTGGTAATTTAGTTCGCGTTCGTCTACTCATTAAGGCTTGAGCGGGAGAAAAATTTAACCCTTTTATGGGCGTATTTCTATATTCTAGGAGCGCACTGTTAATATCCTGATTAGATTCATAACATTTTTTCAACATATTTTTAGCAATTTTTACACCGCTTTCGGCTTGACCGTTTGATTTCGGGTATCTCGGACTACTATTTACGATTTCAAAATCCCATTCCGATGAAAACTTTCTAAATTGATGCGAATTAAAGGGCATGTTATCTGCGACTAGAATTTTAGGAATTCCATGCGAACTAAATATCACTTTTAATTTCTCAATTATTTCATCTGCTTGTTTATTATTTAAGGGAACAATTTCTAACCACTTAGTTAAATAATCTATTAAGACTAAGTAATTATTTTTTCTAAATTCACAAATGTCACACCCTATTTTTTCAAACGGTAATGACAAAATGTCATGTGAAATGAGTGGTTCTTTACAATTTTTTGGTCTATACTTTTCACAAACAAAACATTTAGAAATTAAATTTTCAATATCATTTCCCATATTAGGCCAATAAAAAATTACTCTAGCTCTAGATTTACTTTTTTCTATTCCGAAATGTCCATCATGAATTTTATTAAGCATTTCTTTTCTAAGATCAACAGGAACAACTATTCTACCATTATAAAAAACTATTCCATCTTCTTCAAAAAGATCTTGTCTTAACTTATAATAAAATCTTACATTTTCTGTAACATCTTTTTTACTGTTAGGCCAACCATTTTTACAATAAGTTACTAATTTATTTAATACTGGATCTTTTAAGGTACATTTCTTAAACTCATTTAATTTTCTATCAGTTACATGCATATGTCTTGTAGCTTTTACACAATGCACAATTTCTTTTAAAAACTCATCTGTATCATATTCATTAAGATAAGATCTAGATAATAGATCAGCAACATACATTTGCTTACCTGGTACATAAGAGACATCAAGATCATATTTAAGTAACTTTAATTTAATTCTTTGTAACCTACTAGATAAAACATTTACAACACTTTTATTATGAATTGATACTAAGGGTTTATGATCAGTATGAACAGTTATTTTTCTACCATAAATATAATTATGAAACTTTTTCGTAGCAAATACTATGCTTAAGTACTCTTTTTCGATTTGTGCATAGTTCTGCTCAGCCTCAGACAAAGCACGTGATGCATAGGAAATCGGTTGTCCCTCTTGTAACAAACAACACCCTAGTCCACTTTTAGAACTGTCACATTGCAATACAATTTGTTTAGTAGAATCAAAAACACCAAGTACAGGGGCTGTGCTTATTTTTATTTAAGTTCATTAAGAGCTTTTGTATGCACTGGTAACCAATCAAATACTACAGATGTTTTGAGCAATTCCCTCAAAGGAGCAGTTATCTCTGACATGTTAGGAATAAATTTCCTTAGATAATTAATTAATCCTAAAGTTTTTTGCAACTCTTTTTTATTACTAGGTGCCTGTAAATTCATTACAGCTTTAACCTGTTCAGGGTCTGGTTTAATTCCATTTTTATTAAATACATGACCCAAATACTTAACTTCATTAACGCGATATTGTAACTTTTTAGGATTAAATTTTACATTTAACTTTCTTGCTCTTTCTAATACTTTAAGAACAATTTCATCATGCTCCTTTTCAGAATTTGCACAAATTAACATATCATCAAAATAAATAATCACACCAGGTATATCACCAAAATTTCTTTCATTAGCTTTTTGAAACAATTCAGGTGCAATATTTAAACCAAACGGAAGGCGGTTAAATTTAAAACAACCAAAGGGAGTACTAAACTGACATAATTTACTAGAAGGTTCATCTAATTTAATTTGATAAAATCCATCCTTTAAATCAAACACACTATACACAGATTTATTACATAACTTAGGCATTAATTCCTCAATCGTTGGTATTAAATGACATTCTTTTTTAATAACTTTATTAAGATCCTGTGGATCTAAGCATATTCGAATTGACTTATCAGGTTTCTCTACTATAACTAAATTATTAATCCATCCATCTGGATTCTCTACCCTACTTATAATTTTATCTTTTTCAAGAGCAATTAATTTCTCTTTTAATTTTGGTTTTAAGGATTCTGGAATCCTTCTGGGGGGGTTTAACTACTGGCTTAGAATTTTCATCAATTTTAATAGAACACATTAAATTAAATGTTCCTAACCCCTGAAAAACATCTTTATTTTTCTCAATAAATTCATCCTTATTTTTTATTTCAGTAGAATCTACTTTTTCTCTTTTAATCAAACCCAATTCAATACAACTAGGTAATCCTAACAATGTTTTAGAATAATTATTACAGTTTACAACAATAAAATCTAGATATTTAGTACAATTATTCATTTTACACTCTAAGTTAACTATACCTAGGGGATTAATTAAATTACCACCATACGCCTCTAAAATAATCTTAGTAGGACTTAAGGAATAATTACATTTTAGTGATTTAAGTAAATCATTATGTATTATATTTACACACGAACCAGTATCTAATTTAACTGATAAGATTTTATTTCCTACCTTTAGCGATTGTATCCAGCTTGAATCCTTAGCACACAGCACTGAATCTACAAAAATACATTTTTCTATATTATTAACTCTCTTGGAGTTAAACCTATTTCTACACCCACTAGCAAAGTGATTTAACTTATCACAAATTTTGCATCTTTTTCCAAAAGCTGGGCACTTTCCTCTAACATGATTATAATTACATTTTTTACACAGATAAATGTTTTCTTTTTTATTTTCACTTCCAGCAGCTGTCTGCGTTCGAAGTCTTATTTTTTGCTTGTTTATTTTTCCCTAGTAGAGACACAGCGTCTGCTACGGTACTCGTTTCGTTTAGAATATTTACTTCTGATTTCCGCTGTATTACTTCAGACTGTTTTTTACTTAATTCTGCTGACCAGCAAATGTCAATCGTCTTTTGCAGTGTTAGATCCGATTCTCTTAATAGACGTTCTTGAAGCTGTTTTTCTTTCGTTCCAATTACAATGCGGTCCCGAATTATACTGTCAGATAAATTTCCATATTCGCAGAATTTTATTAGTTTTCTTAAATCTGTTAGAAACTCGTCAAAGTTTTCAAACTGTTCTTGATTTCTGCTATTAAATACATAGCGTTCGATCACAACATTTCTGCGTGGATTTGCATAGTTGTCAAAGGCATTCAGGACATCCTCTAAGGTATTTCTCTGCTCATCTGTTAGCTCAAATGTATTATAGAGTTCGACGGCATCTTCACCAATGCAATTTAATAATATTGCTACTTTGACGTCGTCATCTTTCTCCGTGTGGCCTCCTGCCTTTAAATAAATTTCAAAGTTCTGTCGAAATTTTCGCCATGCTTCGGCGATATTACCGGAGAGGTCCAAACCTCTTGGAACTTTTAAAGAATCCATTCAGGATTTATTCGAAAATTAATTTCGGAACAGTTCTGGTTCGACGCTCGGCTGCGCCATGTTATAACTATTGCGTCTTTATTTAAGAGCAGCTGCAGTCAATCTGACTGTTGCCACACAGTGGCGGTTACATCTTATTCATACAGTTACGGTTACGGTTACATATCTTACATATATATATACAGTTACGGTTACATATCTAACAAAACTTATTTTTCGTGATGAATGCAGACGATTTTGATATCAGAGAAGTATAACACTGAATGTGCAAAAAAAGAAAATAATAATAATAATAATAATTTTGTACTTCTCAAACTGCATCTTAGAAAATGCTGTTTTTCTAATTGAAAATGCTGCAGGGTCACGAAAAATTCCCCTGGACACAAAAAGTTGTTAGTAGGGCCCTGGATAAAGTTGTCACACACATAGACAGATAGTGGTTAAACTTGTGTTCTAAATCTCTCAAAGCTTGTAAATCTATTGAAAGCGGGAAGTAGAAATTTTTTTACAAAGCCAATACTTCCTTTTATTGGATATAGAAGTAGTAGTAATACATATATCATATATATTGGTGACAATATAATGTGTTGCTTTTGAATTTAGACGTTTTATCGAATATCTAGAAACACATTGTTGGATTTTCTTTGAACTTCAAGGTGTAAATAGAACATGTTTAGCGAAGATTTCTTTTTGCCGAAGGGAAAAATTGGACCGATTATTAAAAAAAAAAAAAAAAAAAAATGGTTTAGTGTTATAAAAATCATGTGCACTCGTCATTAAAAAGATTTTGATAAATAATAATTTTAATAAATTACATGCATGACAAAAGATTTCAAAATCGCCATTTTTTCACTTGCCACCTTTCTTGCCTTGAAGATGAATTCAGCCAGATAGAGTTTAGACATTATTATTTCCATTCACTTACATACATGCATATATCATCGTAAAAATAGCAAAAATTAATTCAGGGAAACTTAAAGCGTATACATATACCAAAATATTATATTTTCATGCTTATAATACTTTACTCACATGTCACATAGTGATAGTAAAGTATATTCGGAAAGTAAACATGTCGAAAAATGGTACTCGAATTGTAGTCTAGCTACATTTAATGAACGCTAAATATTATTTTTTTCCCAGAAAAATAAAAACCCTAAACTACTTTTTGTATTTTATTCGTCTTTAGTAGGTTCTAAAATTAACTGTTTGTGAAGAATGTTTCTGTTCCATTCACCACAGATGACCGTGAAATGCATAGCAGTTCATCGAACATCTTTCCTAGTTCTGTTTTGGTCGATACGGTCCATTTACTGTATTGTCCGGGACAGATGAAAGGTAAATTAGACAGGTAGTGGAAGATTGTTTTCGTTCTAGTTCAAAAGAGCAATAATTCTATTGTGACCGTTCTTTATTGCAGACGAGAAAGGCAAAAAAAGAAAAATATTAGTGTAACTAGGATACTTCGTTGTTTACAATTGAGAATTATTTAATGGAACGAGTAAGACAATGTTTCTTTTGAAAAGTGCAATATCATGATTTTAATCTCAATTGGAAACAAAATAGTTTTCAGACATTTTTGTTTTCCTTCACATATGGGTCATTTTCTCAAAACTGAACACTTTGAATGTATTTTTTTTTTTTTTTTTTACAATATACTTTTTTTCATCTCAAAAGGTGATTCTGTTATATTTATACATTCTTTCTAATTAATAATATATAATGAGCAAAAAATGTTTCTAATGTAAAGAACTTAATATGTGTGAGCTTTGCCTTACATGGACAAAAGAATGGCGTAAAAGTAGGGTTAGCTATCTACTACTACAGCTACATGCACCAAAATTATGTATTTTTCAAATTAATTTGGAAACCTCGATTTAAAATACATACATATATATATTTAATTATTAGTTTGACACTTCATTATTTTCTTCTACAGATAAAAGAAAAAATTATTAGATTCGTGAAAACTTGAAACCTCCGTTTTTCAATTGATTTACACGATTTGAGATGTCCGAAACTACACGATTTGGCCCTTTTTAGAAAATTTATATCTGTGGGTAATAGCAAAACTGAGACTTTTATCTAACGAAGCAATGGACGGAATTTAACCATACTTGATATTTAGTTTTAATTTCATCTAAATTAATGCTTATTAGCTTTTAGGATATATTGTCCAACAATATATCCTAAAAGCGCTGCTATGCTTCTTTTCTCCCCCATTTAAGTGAAGAATATATCTCAGATACTATAGGTAATATAACGGTTTAAGGGTTGTAAAAGTTATTTATTTATTTATTTAATATTTGCTTGTAAATAACTGTCTTAGGATTGCGGAAATTTGCATACATATATATTCTAATTATAACAATTGGAATTATAGTAAAATTTCTAAAAAATTATTTCAATTTAATAAAAATTGAAAATTTTCAAAATGTAAACAATTTTTAATAACCCTCAACTTCCCCCCGCCCCCTTCTCATTAACAATATATCCTAAATATTTTTGAGTATTACTTCGCGGATTCATTGATAAGTTATTTATTTATTTAGATTTTTCTACTTGAATGTTGAAACTAAATGCAAATTTTTAACATTTAAACATACTAGTGGATCCGCAAATCAGGAACTTCAACGTCTTATTTGCATCACACATTACTCAACAGATCATTTTTATTTACTCCTTTTTCTTTATAATATATATATTGAATCGATTGATTCTTCTTCAGAACAGATGCATTTCTGAGGGGAGCTAACGCCCCCCTCAACCCCTCGTTGTATCTGTCTTTCTATATTTATATATATATCAGTGAATTTTAATTAAATGGTAATTGTGACAATAACTTTATACGTAATACATCTAACTTTTAATTTCATTGTTGGTATTTTCATCTTTCTCTCATTTGCTGAGTATTGTAAAGGAATTAAATTATATATATATATATATATATATATATATATTACTAGTAACTGATAGCGTTATATTAATTCTTTCTAACTCATAAATACTTTTATCAAATTTCATACAAAATGATTGCATAACATATCGGAATTATTTTGTGCAACCCTGTAAACTAATTACCAATTCTATGCCCACAACTTTTCACAGAAAAACATATTTTTAAACATTCTAATAACATTTCATTATATTTAATGGGGGTAATCATGTTAAAATACACTTTTAAGAAATATCATCTATAGAGACCTTAATGGTACACAATTTCTTTCGGTGGTTCTGTAAATAAATTAGTCTATACATGCTTTTTTTTTTTTTTTTTTTTTTTTTGAGAGAGAGAGAGAAAACGTTCTTTTAAGCATCTTTATGATGTATTCCATTTTCTCGAATGCAGCATAAACGCGTTAAAAAATTCACTTCAATAAAAAGTTGTCCATAGGCTCTAATGTCACGAAATTCTTTTGTGTGTTTCTCTGCAAACGAACCATAAACGTTGTATACACCAGTAAAAACTATTCAACCTATTCTATAATTTTCATGAATAATTGTTCAAAATTTGACATAATTTTTACTAATAATTGTAATAATAATAAAATAATCACAATGCATGTTTTAAGACATTTCCGGAGATTTTTTTTCGATATTTAGTATTGTACTTCCGAGATGAAAATCGCATGCATTTAACATGGATTACAATAATTTTAATAAAATTTTGCACTGCAGTAATTTTATAGAAAAATAGGCCACAACATATTATTTTTTTGTTTGTTTCTGTGCGTGCGTGTGTACACAGGTAAAAAAGAAAAAAAAAAAATCAGCCAAAAACCTTAAGAAATAAAGAAAGGTATTTTAAAGGTATCCAAAAGTGTTTTGAAGAAAAATAAAAACAGCAAGTTTCCTTCAGAATATATTATTTATTTATTTATTTATTTATTTATTTATTTATTTATTATTATTATTTATTTATTTTATTTTATTTTATTTTATTTTATTTTTAAGGTTTTATGCAAATTTATTTAAGGAAGTCCGAAATACATGTAGTAAAGGTTTTCTTGAAAGATTTTTGGCTGTTTTTTTTTTTTTTTTTTTTTTTTTTTTTTCCTACATGGCTGGTAAATTATATCTATTTGTTAATAGCGATGATTTACTTTTTAAATTAGTGCAAATAATTACATTTGTGTACTTTTTAATAAAATATCGTTTTCTTATTGAATCTCTTTTCAGATTAGTCCTATATGTTTGTGGCGTTATGTCGGTGCTTCCGCTTTGGGACTTTTCCCAACCCAAGTGATCAGCGTGTATTTGGGTACAACTGTGAGATCCATGGAAGAAGTGTTGGTGGATGAGAACGCTGCTAATGTTGGTTACGGTGTGCTCATCTTGCAGGTATGAATGCTTAGACTATTTTATAACAGATTCTAGAAATGATATTGAAATATTTGGGAAAGCACAAAAGAGAAAATTGGAAAGGTCACAAAAATAATAATGACACGGTTGGCTAAGAAATTAGTCAACAAATAAATTTGTGTGAAAAAGGGGCGGGTATTTAGAATGCTCCGGAATAAATTAAAATGTCTGCAGTACTGTTTAATTTTGCGCAAAAATTAGCTTACAGATTGTATCTTATAGTCTCATCGAAAATGTACTTTTTTATTTATTGGTTTTACATCCTTAGTTTATAAAATACGATTTATTTATTATTTTTTTTATTTATTATTATTATTATTATTTTTATTTTTGACTAAATTGTGAATATTTTCACTGTTTGTATTATGTTCTATATACTATACAATCGCGTTTTCAGCTAGATTTTTTTTTTAAAATCCCATTTAACTTTCATGCGGTACCACCTAGAGCCCCTTAAATAAAATAATAGGCCGGCGCATCACCGCCATTTTTTTGCCTCCGAAGAGGACAGCATTCCCGCTTGGCGTCCTTATCGCTTTCCTAATGATTTTAAGAAATCTTGATCTGAAAGCTAATCCGGTCAAGACAAGAGAAATAAGCAATAATAATATTCCTAAAAACACATTTTTTTCACAGTACATTCTCAGGATGTCATTTTATTCTGAGGATATCCTATGGATGTACTGGAGTAAGATGTGTTGTTAGGGCGGTTTCTGTTTTTTTTTTTTTTTTTTTTTTTACAAAATGTCGCCAAAACTCAAATACACAGCAATAGAAGTTCTGTGAACACTTTATATTGACTTCTTGAATGATTATAGCAGTTTATCGCTAAACAAACTTCCATATCATCGTTTACTTAGCTAAAATTATGAAATATAATAAAACAAGTTACTCTAAAGTAATGTAAGACGAAAAAAAAAAAAAAATGTTTGTCGTTTGTTTATCAGAGAAACGCGCTAAGTACATGTGGCAACCCTAAGGCAACAAAATGCCTGATGCGCCAGCTCGTATATATAGGAGCCTTTGTACCACCTAACCCTTTGCAATTTATCCGCGATTTGCATTATCCGCGAAACCCGCGGCTCTCAATTCCTGCGGATAATCGGGAGTATACGGTATATTCTATTTTACACATTAACCTTTACAATTATTATGTTATTAACATGTCAAACGCTTCTATGGTTAAAATGCCGATTACTAACAGTTTTAAGATCGTTAAAGTTCTTTAAATGCAATAAATTTAAGTGCATATATTAAAGTTCTTTGATAGCTGTAAACTCTTGCAATCGCTATACTCATACTCTTTCCATATTATTATTTTCCCTCCCTGGATTTGCTTTTATCGGTAATAACTTTCTATTAATCTTTATTACTAGCTATTCATAAGATTAATGAAAATATTGGAATTTAAAAGTTTCAGATTTTTAAAAACCACACATTTTTAAAATGTTTTAATATTCTAAGAAAATTTCTATAGAAATTATGCCCTGTCTTTTTTATACTGCCTGCTTATGAAAGATATAATTTATCCTTGACTGAACTAATACTATAGCTATTAATATTCTTATAATTATTCCGTATCATTTAATAATACCCGCCGGTTTTTCCCAGTGTTGCCAGATTTGCAGACTTTTTTATTCATAATTTATTATGTATATCAAATATCACTTCTCAAAATTATTTGTCACTATTAAATAAAAAAGTCCTTAAGTCTGGCAACACAGCTTTTTCCACACCTCTTTATTTTTAAAGTAATTTTCTCCAAATGCAATTGTGATTAAATAAGAAGAAAAATACTCTAAATAATGTAGTGTGTCACTCACACGACTTTCTCTTACCCTGAAATTTAATACTATAAATACAGGTTGGAAATTAAGAGGTAACATAACGAGTTCTGTTATGTAAACCTATGTTAAAACAATTCAAATTAGGCTTCGGAAGAGTTTTATATGATAATTAGTTATGTGTGAGGGAGGGTTACCGCCCCCTCAACCCCCCGTTTCATTACTGCACCTATATACATATAGAAATTAAATCTGTTATTAAAATTAAAAGTTTACTTAAAATTATTCAGACAACTTCCACACGCAACATTCTTTGAAACTTATCAGTCTTGTTCAAACTTTTCCAGCAACAAATTTATATTAATTTGAAAATACAACTTTTGGATCTCCTGAAATTATTCGTTTTTAAGTTACTCTAAGAGACACAGACAAAGATCACGCTTTAAAAAAAACTTGACTTTGGTAATCAGGAATCTTCAAAACCTGTGAATACACACAAAAAAAAAAAAAAAAAAAAAAAAAAAAACAAGCGATGACTACTTAGCTTAAAAACATACATTATTTATCATATGTGTATGAGGAATTCATTTCCATTCCTGAACAGCTTTCTTGGACATGGTAAAATATTATAGTAAAGCACTTCCACTAACAATAAAAAAGAATGTTATCGCTTAAATATTTGCAACCCTGTATATCTTTTGAAGAATATGTACAAACCACATAGTGCACCTAAATATAATCCTATGGTAATTATAATATACGGCACAACCTGACATGCACTTTCATCAATTTTCAGCTATTGTCGCACTATAATCTAGTTCTTTTGTGTATCCCTGTAAATGAAGAGTGAATGATTTCCCTGCCATATTCTACACGAGGCATGTTTTTATGCGTGTAAAAAATGTATATTCATTTCATTTGGTTTAGTGCAGTCTATAGATGTTAAACTCTACTTATCTGCAATTTCCCCCATAGACGTAATGCATTTCAATTCTCTTGGATGTCCCTGTACGCGAACGATTTGCTTCATCTCAACGAAAAGCTCAGTGTAGCATCCCTGTATCATACACATTTAGAATACCATGTTTGGACTTTCTGCTACCATTTGTTCTTGCGATATACTGATAACAGACAAAAACACAGACACATACATACACACACACACAGACCAACCGCTGAAAACATGATTTTCGGATTCAGGGGACCTCAAAACGTGTAAATATAACAACTTTCGAAAGTTTGACCCCAAAACAATACTTTCCTCAACCTTATGGGTAAGAGAAAGTAAAAAATGACTGGTGTGAGAAAAAGGCAGGTACTAACAATGTTACGGAATATTAATTATAATGTTGGCAGGTATGCTTAATATAATCCAGTTTTGACGTAAAGAAATACAAGATAAATGTTCCATATTTATTGAAACGTCTTTTACATTTCCTGCCAATAAACTGTATTCGCATTTTATGACATTCAGGTGAAAATTAGTTCTTTCCTTCTATTTCTCAAGCTAATATATATTATTATTGTTTTTTTAACCGAAACGTACATTTTATTTTCTCCCAAAACAGAAAATGTTTCAGGAAAATTGTAAACAGGTTTTTTTTTTTTTTTTTTTTTTTAGTCTGTTTTTCAAAGACAATGCGAAAAGATTGGTTCGTGAAACTGGTAAACTACTTGAGATTGACCTATTTGATTTTCGGAGTAAACCCGAGCAGTTTTTAGTCAAGCGATGAAGAATCATGCAAATGAAAAAAATGTAATACTAGTTTATTTCAATATCGGGAAAATATTCGTTTGCCTAACGAAAGCACAGATCATCGTGATAAAATGCATTTTTTATTTTGGGTAATTGAGGTTCTAAGTAATTACACACGCAACTTCACGTGCTTAATTTGGAAAGTCATTGATTATTTTACTATGGGATAAAGTATTGATCAAATAAAATTTCAATATCGCTTTTTTTTTTCTCCTTGTGAGCTGTAAATATATATATATATATAAATGAATCAGTTACGTAGAAAGTTAAACGTTTTAATTTAGCAGATGTTTAAGTAAATTCTCTAAATTGTAAAAACTCACAACAACTGTTTCGGCGTGAAATAATTGAGTATGTCCCTTTATCAAGTGAAAAAAGTAAGTATGAGTGCTGCATGAAAACGACAATATACAAAATGCTGTACTTTTATGCAGAATTTGTGCGTATTTTTTCGCCTGGTTAAGCCACGTATTTAACCCTTACCTTGCTATTACGAATTAACTCGGGTTAAGCATTTTTGATTCAAATTGTTATTACGAGTTATCTCGGGCTATATTTCTTTTCCTTGCCCTGGCGAAGCATCACGAGTAAATTTATTGTAGTCTTTTCTAGAGCCAATAGCTGACATTACTTGCCTTTTTTTTTTTTTTTACCGTTTTGTATAGTTGTTAAGGAAGAAAGGTATATTGAATAAGGTTTCATTGTTTGTTAAAAGAGATTTATAATTGCGTTGAGCTGAGTAAATGGTTATTTTTGAAACGCTTTTTGAAAATAAATAAGTAAAGTAGAGAGTTAAATATTTCGTTCCCGAAACAATTGTTACAATTTTTTGCAGTATATGATGCATGCTTACAAAAATGTTTGCTCATTACCATTCAAGATACCATATTTATATGCATTTTATAGCGAAACGTGTCACAAATTTCCATTTGTTTAAGACTTATCTTGATTTATAAATTGAACTGTATATATATTTTTTAATGTAACTTTTAAAATTCAATGTAATTTCGGTAACCTTTAGTAGTTATAATAATAATAATAAAAAGAACTATATATATATATATATATATATATATATATATATATATTGGTCTGGGATACTATATAGAATTCCGTGTTATGTTAAAACATACCGTTATACTTCATTACCAGTCAATCATCTTTCAAGCTCCCCACCCACCCGCGTTTTAAATGTATCTCTAATTCAGATATATGTGCGTACAGCGGATAAATTTATATAGATATAGATATACATGCATAGACGCAAACACACACAACTTATACATTTTTTTCCTGTCAAATTTCGACGGGTATAACACTTTGTAAAAAAAAAAAAAAAATGCTCTAATACTTTCAAAATGCTCTAATACTTTTCTTTCACAGGTGGTGCTAAGCGTTGCTCTCCTAGTGTACATTCTGAAGAAAGCGCGGCAAGAATTGAGTAAATCTGTGAGTGGAGACTTGGAAGAAATTATGATCGGCAACAAGAAGCCATCAACACCTCCCAAATACACATCAGACTTTAATTTCAATTACATCACCAAAAAGTTGCCTTATTCATGTTCCAGGAATAATCCACGATTTTGCCTTCTGCACACAATTTGATATACCATAATTATATTCATGTTTCATTGTTGTTGAAGGAGAGTGCCTGAAAAAAAAAAAAAAAAACTTAAGAATGTATTTCATTGAAATCATCGGGTTTTTTTTCATGATCTGAACTGTCACGTACGCAAAAGCTAAAGGTCTGTGATGATATATATTTTGTGATTTAAAGGAATAGTGAAAACTGTTCAAATTGGTATAATATATTTTTTTTTCAACAATGCCTTCATTTTACTTGATGATGTATTTCTTTATTAAGTATATGAATTTTTAAGTTTTGCCACCTTTTTTAATTCAATGTACAGCGTCTCCAAAAATATAGGTGCTCATTGGGTGTTTGTTTTACTTCTAAATGCAGAAACATATTTTAAATCCCCCGCCCCCCCCCCCCCCTTTTTTTTAATTTATTATATTAGAAACAGTTTAAGGTAATAATTGAATTTCTTTAAAAATAGAAATCTAAAATTTTTATACGGTCCCTCGATTCTATAATTTTTGTTCATTAACGGCCCTCTTCACTTACCGTCGCCAGAAGCCCGAGCCAATGTTATTCTATGGGGAAATTTTCTTTAGAAATAACTTATTAACTAATACATATTTTTTAATTCTGTTTTCACATTCAGAAAATTCCCTCCCAACTGTTAAATTGACGGACCTTTTTTAAAAATGTATTTTTTTAATTTTTAATATTTTATTTTGAAATTGCAAAATGAAAAAATTTCACATATTGAAAATTCGTATTTTGCAATTTCAAAATAAAATATTAAAAATTAAAAAAATATTTTTTTAAAAATGGTCCGTCAATTTAACAGCTGGGAATTTTCTGAATGTGAAAACAGAATTTAAAAATATGTATTAGTTAATAAGTTATTTGTAAAGAAAAATTTCCCATAGAATAACATTAGTTTCGGCTTCCGGCGGCGGTGAGTGAAGAGGGCCCTTAAGGATTTTTTTTGGTATGCTACCATATAGAACAGAACAAACAAACCATAAATCCATTAGTACTTTTAAAATTCACGAAATTAAAAAAAAAAAAAAAAAAAAAAAAAAAAGGGTGTAGTTTAATGTGCTTACGAAAAATTATTCTCATGAAGCGAGATATTTTTTAGTAATGATTAAAAAAATAAAAGAAAGAAAAATATTCATAGAGGAAACTGTACTTTATAAAGTGACGTTTCCTGGAAAAACAAAACTTTCTTTTCCCTGTAGACAATTTTACAAGCATATTACACCATTAAATAAATACTGGTATGTATCCGCCATCGTAAATGGGTTCTTAATCGTATATCCTTTGATTTACATATTTTCTCTAATTGCTTGAGTCCAGCGACCTCTATTGACGGAAATTTAAATTATTTTTTCTATGTAAAAAAAAAAGAAAAGAAAAGAAAGTGAAGAACTTGTCTACTAACTGCATTAAAATACACAAATTCCAATTTTTATGAATTTTTAAACTATTTACAAATTTGTGTGTCACCTGGTCCTTTTCAAATTTTAAAATGAAACACCTAAATAAATTTACAATTTTATTATGGATAGAACAAGTATCCTGAACTAAAAATATTTCCAATTTTGTTATCAGTACTTCACCAGACTCTAAATATCATGTCTCAGTCTTATAAATTACATGTAAATACTTAAGATTTGTTTATGCGTTCTTTCAAAATATCTTAATTTAATTTATTACTTGATTCTCCTTAGATATTCGATGTTTTTGAATAGTCTTCATATGAGATAAAGTAATAATGCAACAAACGTACTTTACTTGTACTTATTTGGTTATTATTTGCAACTATTTTAGTAACGTAATTTAATCTATAATTTTTACCCTAGTTGTTAATTATTTTGTTATTTTATATTTACAAATGTAATTACTTTATTATTATTATTATTATTATTATTATTATTTTTTTTTTTTTTTACCATTTACTAACTTTTGAAGTTGTAATGTTTGGAGCGCTATTGATTGTATTAATTGACAATCTGAAAAAAAAAAAATAATCTCATCAATATCATGTATGAACTATATGATGAATATGTATCATTTATATGAATGCACGATTTTATTAATACTAATTATTACTATTATTATTTTTTTAAATTCCTTTCCTACTGTGCATTTAATTAAAAATAATATGTGGTGCTAATACATAATAATTTTAGATAGGTATAATTATATTTACATTTTTTTTTAAATTCCTATTTAAATTAAAAGCATGCAAATATGTGTTTACTTCTTTTTCTTATTAATATTTTGATTGCCAAATACCCTCCCCCAACACACACACACACACACACACAAAAAAAAAAAAAAAAAAAACCTACGTTATTTATATATATAAATTAATTGAATCTGTATCAGAACTGAATATTAATTACACTTTTAAGCAAAATGATTTATACGAAATTCATCATTATTAAAATATTTTCTCTTTCTTTTAACGTCTGTATCAATTAATTAAATTATAGGATGTAATTAATTTGATTTCTTTTATCTAGTGCTGGCTAATTTTGAAGAGTGCAGCACCCGGCGGCCTTTTTTTTTTTCTTTTCTTTTAATAACATATTTTAGCCTCAGATCGCCCAATAGTCTTTTAAAAAACATTTTAGTACTCGGTGACCCTTTCCAGCATTTTAAGTGTCAGTAGGTCTTGACAAACGTTTCTTCCTTACGTGCAACTTTTTCAGGAAAGTTTTGGAAAATTTCTGTACACCCAAGTGCATATAGTTTTTATAGCCTACATATACTCAAGTAAAGGTAATAGCTTATTTTTTACATGTACAAAAATCGCAATGTAGAGAACAGAAGTTACGTAAAAAAAGTAAGCAGATGTGAATGGGGGGGGGGGGTTAAAAATAATCACAACTAGAAAAGTCTGTGAGGCTTCAAATTCGTTTTAGAAGAATCATCTATCAAGTGAAAATGCATGTATACCAGAAATTTAATTTAGTAAAATAAGTAAACTAATTTGTGTTATGTGCGTTATTTATCCTCCAAGATGGAGAATTTTACCGCTAAGTTTTAAGAATGTATATCTGTACGTTGCGAAGAATTAAACTAAAAAGAGAAAAGAAAATTAAGATTGTGAACTTTTTTCTTTTCTTTTCCTTTTCTTTTCTTTTTCTTTTCTTTCTTTCTTTTTTTTTTTTTTTTTTGGAAAAAAAAAAGAAAATTAAAAGATTGAAATGTTATTATTATTTGTGATAAATTCATAGGGGATTTTTAATCGAAATACCTTTTTCTTTTCTTTCTTTCTTTTCTTTTTCTTCTTTGTAAGAAGAAACACAGAGTATTTTTAGGGGGGGGGGGGAAATAGAATTTTCATCCGAAATTCCGATGAAATTTAAAAGATTGAAATTTTACTTTGTGTTTTTGTAGCAAATGTTCATATTCAAAGTGGCGTTTTCAGACAAAACACCTGATGCATGATCTCCTACATTCCCTTGAAGGACTGTGATCCTTACATTTTGTGTTACTAATTTAAATTAGTGGAAATTGTTTTTAATAAAATGTACATATATATACACACAGACACACTCATATATATAAACATATAGACATTTTATTAAAAACATATACATATTTTGTAAAGTATCGGAATGATCTCACTATTGACTTTATTTTACATTTTCTTTTCTTTCTTTCTATTTTTGTTTTTAATTATTTAATGTGACAATGTCTTGTTCTTGTAATTTATGTTCTTTAGCACATATTATGCGCTCATTTTTATTTTTTAATTTTAATATTGACGTTAATGGAATTTTTTCCATTGTAATAATGATGAGTTACAATAAGGTTTTATATGTATAACTTATACAACGTTAATGATTAACCTTTTACAGGCCGAATTTAGATCCAGGTATATTTTTCATTAGTTATTTGCATATATTACTTTATTATACTTTAGTTAAGGGATGTTAATCATTTAAATGGAAAAAAAAATCATACATAAATATTAATTGCCATTAATAATAATTATTAATATTCTTAAATTATTAATATTAATATTATAGATTATTAATATAATCTGATTAATATTATCAAGTTTGATGTCCTTTTTGATAATAAGAGCTGTTTAAAATAAACCAACTGATATTCAGAGTCATCGGATACTTTCAAATTTTTATGCATTTTTATTATTTGTACTCTGTGGGAAGAAATATGAAAATGATCATTTTGGGGATTTTTTGTACAGTTACCAACTAATGATAGGAATGTTGCTTCTGTTTTAAAAAATCAAGTCATCTTTTAAATATGTCTGCTAATTTTTTCAAGTCAATATTAGTGCAATTTAATTTTTTAAATAAGTTTTAATTTGATGTTCCCAATTGGGAACATTGGCCTGTAAAAGGTTTAATAAGTGGTCCGGATTATGCACTTTAATCACCTTGTATAATCCTTTTAAATGAGCAGATTTAAGACCTTAAGATTGTTATTAATGATAATAATAATTACCAAAGAGGAAACACAAAAAATAACATGATAGACTTTTTTTTTTACTGTCTCATTTTGAACTTTCTGACAAATATCGTGGAAATTTGTTTTTCCAAACCTCAGTGTTTTTGGATTATTTTGTCCGAAAAGCCAACGTATATCCAAATGCAGCTAAAAATATCTGGACAGTGCAAATTTATTTCAAACATTCAGTAATATCGATTGCATCTAAAAAATCCGGACAATGCAATCGAAAAGAATCGAAGAATATTTTAATCACCCGCACCTAAATTATCTAAAACTTGTTCTCGTTTTGGGACAACCTATTTCTTACCTTAGAATTTTATGAATCGACTGTTTATAGTTTTATTTTTATTGATATGTGCATGGCGTTGTTAACATATCGCTTCTTTAGCAAAAGAATGTTATAACCGTTATAACCCAAAAGGAAACGATTTTTAAAATGAAGTTTCAGGCAAATATTTATAAATTGAAAAACATTCTTAGCAAACTTTTTTGTCATTGACCATACTAGCTGTTGCCAAATAATATGAGGTTCTTTAGAAAATATTCGCTATTATGAAAAAAATATTAATTTAGCTACTAATTCACTGTCACTGATTGACTACGAATTGAGCCAAAATTGTGGTATAACTACTCTAATATTCGATACGCTAATTTGCTGTTACGAATAGATTACTAATTTAGGCACTAATTTGCTATAACAGGGTTGCTACAACATCTGGAAAACAGTGAAAACCTGGAAAATTCAGGGAATTTGAAAAATCTATTAAAAAACAGGGAAAACTCAGGGAATTAAAAAAGAATTATTGCAAAAACAGGGAAAATTCAGGGAATTAAAAAAATTTTTGGAAAAACATTGGAATTTTTTTTCATAATCAAATATTTAAAAAATTTTTAGTGCATTATGATGAATCAATTATGTTTTCCCCCCAACTATAGTAAGTTAATAAAATTAATATACCCTAAATATGTTCAATTGACTTGTAAACATATTAGATTCTAATACTACATGATTGCGTGTCATCTATTTTACTTTTATAAGGGACAGGGAAAACTCAGGGAATTTTTCTTCCAGATTTGTGTAGCAACCCTGTATAATTATTACGCTAATAATTGAGCCCCTAATTCGATATTAATTGAGCCTTTAATTTGCTGTTACCATTAAACTGCTTATTAAATCATCGATTTGCTATTACTATTAGACCTTTCATTGAGTTATAAATTTGCTATTATGCTAATAGATACTATTTGAGCCATTATTTTGCCATTTCTAATTATAATACTATTTGAGCCATTATTTTGCCATTTCTAATATATTATTAATCAATCCATTAATTTTCTATTTCTAATTTATTACTAATTAAACCATTATTTTTCCATTCCATATAGATTACTAATTAAGCCACTGATTTGCTACTTCTAATAGATTACTACTTATATTATTAATCTGCTGCTACTAAAAAAATTGATAATTGGGCCATTAAGTGTGCTTTAGTAATAATGTAATATTAATTAATTCATTAATTTGCTATTTCTAAGAGAATAAATTTTTGAAGAAAATCGTCGTAGTATTAAGCTGATTGATCCTGAAACTCATATAAAATTTAATTGTAAAAATAATTCTAAGAACTATCTATGAAAGAAAAAAAAATATATATATATATATAAATTTTATCAACATATCTGAATTTTTTACAATGTGATAATAAAATATGCAAAATCATTACGTTTTACAATTATTATTCGATTAGGGGAAAAAAAAAAAAATCACAGGCTGACAAAATTGAAGTTAATAAAATTTGATTTGATGAATTTAGCTGATCTTTATGTTTTTTGATGTGCTGAAACCGAAAATGCAGCCCATTTTTCTCAATCACGTAGAGACTTTTGTCAATACAGGGTGCTTACTGACACAATTTCTCACATATACCATCACAACAATAGGTTGGTTGGCTGGCATGATTTTATGTCACACTAGTGCTGCGCTATTGCAACAATAGGTATTCATGATTAATTAATCATGGAAACACACCATTTAATTATAGTGGTGGAAGAGTAATGGAAGAAATTGTATAGGCAGAGGCACCCTGTATTGATAAAAATCTCTACGTGATAGAGAAAAACTGGCTTCCTTTCCGGTTTCAGCATACCAAAAAACATAAATATCAGCCAAAATTATAAAATCAAACTTTTACATTACGACCTGCGTTATTATTTGTTATTTATTTATTGCACAAAATAATCAAAATAAAATAGTTAAAATAAGATTTTTAAATTTTGGTAACTTTAAACTTACCAATATTACTTCATGTAAATTTTATAGCACTCCCCTAAGTTAATGAAGCGATATGTGTTTTTCGAAACTAAACGAATGTATATATGTACTTATACTATAAATGCTGAGCTTAGATAATCAAAATATATGTTTGTTGGGGACTTTTCATATGCAAATGTTGTTTATTATTTTAATATTTATGTGATGTTTTAACTTAAAAGTTTATTATATAGATATTTTTAAGGCGAAAGTGGATTTTGAAAATGTCAAAATTGGACTAAAAATTTCGATATTTTAATTTTACTGTAATATAGAACTATATAAGTAAAGTGTGGCAAAAAGAATTTTTCAATTCCCATCATTCTATACTGAGTTGTAAGCGTTTATAATTGTAAATAAATATTGAATATGAGGTAAAATAAAAAATGTAAACATTTTTTTAAACTAATTTTTTACGAAATTGCGTCGAGTTTAAAATGCTTATTTTTTGTTGAACCTCCATGAAACTTCATTTAATGGGTTTTTAATTTTATATATTTTAGCACAAAACCTAATTAAAAATTTCCCATTTTTGTTTTTTAAAGCTTTAAAATTTTGAAAAAAAAAAAAAAAAAGTATTTATATATTTAAAAAAAAAAAAAAAAAAAAAAAAAAAAGCATAATTAGGACTGTAATAACTAAAATATCAACAAAATTTTGTGAAAATCATTCAAAGCTACTGTAAATAATAATAACAATGATAATAAAAGTTAGCTTGTGGCATTTTAAAATTTAACGATTAATTAATATTTTAATTAATTAGGATGTTAATTTTAATTTGGTATTTCTCTTCTAGAAATTATACTACTATATAAAACTGTACTTTTTGCACTAATAAAATTATAATTGTAGATTTATTTATATTTTTTTTATTTTTCAAAGTCCATTGTCGCCTTAAAATTTTATTTATTTGGCGAAGACTACTATTCTTGCATGAAGAATAAATTCAGGAAAATGTTTCTTACAATATTTATTACTTGTACATTTATTTATTTCATTCTTTTCTATACAGGGTGTTCAAAAAACATAGAGTTGAGCTTTGATTCTTTTAAGTGTTGATCTAAAACAAATATTTCAAATTACAAAGACTAGTTTCGACTTATCCTGTCGATTTACACTAATTTTTCACACTAAATTAATTAGATCGGCACCGATGTCTGCTCCTGAAATGTAGACCTGAGCACTACCATAGGCACTATAAACTGATATCCAGATAAGCTACAAAAGTATGTAATAAAAGAACTATTATAAAAATCGATCAACATTTTCAAAGATTTTCATTTCAAGAATTACAAAGTAAAAAAGTTTTTATACTTCCAATATTAATTTTTTTTTCCAATGAGTCAAGTGCTTTGTACCCTAATAAGACCATGTGCAAAATTTCTATATTGGATCATAAAATGTGCTACTAAGCATTGAAATAAAGTTTTTGGTGGATTAGTTATTAAGTAAAATGTGTGCATTTGTTTACGTTTCCATTATTATTTTCTATCAGAATTTGTTTGTTTAATTCACCTGAAACGCGTTCTGCTTGTATTTTGGTTCGAAATAAGGCACAATAGTTTAATCTTTTTTTTTTTTTTTTTTTTTAAATTCCCCCATACTTTTGAGGCATTTCATAATTGATGTACTAAAATTTTATACATCATTTTATTAGTGTTTGGGGCACTTTTCGCTCATTGTACATTTCTTACAATAATAAAGTGATTAGATTTTGTAATTTTTGAAAACGAATCCGCTGAAGCTCTTAATTGGTCTTATAAAGTTCTGTACTATTTTTTAAAATGCATCTTTGTAATTTAAATGTATGTGTCTAAGATCAATTTATAACAAGGTTCATACAGTCCTACAATTTCCTTGATTTTCCCCACCACTAATTTTGTATGATAATTTTTGTTAAAAAAAGCCTTAAAAAAAAAAAAAAAAAAACATATTTATTGTTTAAAAATAACTGGTTGAAGAGTCCTACAAAAAAGGCGAGTGCATACGAACCTTTGTTAAGCAATTATAGCTGAAGTCATGATTTTATGAACACACTGTATATATTCATGTTTCGAGTACATAGGTTTGTATACATTGTCATGTGTCACTTAATGGTGTGCTATATTTTCACTCTCTTCGAAACGTGCTATATATATTTGACGATGAATCTCTTGCCACGTCTTTTTGAAATATATTCTGTTTTTAGTTCTTTTGATGCCGTTTACAACTTCTCCAGATGCAGATCATTGTCATTTTATTGTGATGTAGTTTTCGCCTTGTACAAAAGAATGTCAATATTTGTTTAATAAAGAAAGAATTATCAATTTCTTTTAATGTGTTGTTTTTCTTCTTTTGTTTGCTTTTTGATTAATTTTTCTGTATTTCAAGATATTTAATTGTAGCACAAATGGTGGATAATATCAGCTGAAATATTTTTTACTTTCCGAACACTATAGTGAGGAAAGTATTATAATCATGTCAAAAATCCGAATTTGAGATTTTGATGTTTCTATACGTTTCGAGGTCCCCTGAGTCCGTTTTCACTATTTTTTTCTATGTTGTATGTATGTGTGTGTGTGTGAAAACGCTAGCGTCTAAACGTTCTGTTCGAATAAGTTGAAAGTTGGTACGTATATTGTAAGTCACCATAGTACGAACCCTATTGACTTTGGTGAATCTAGCACTTGTAGTTTTTTTTTACAGGGACACCAGGAAATATTCTTTATCATTATGGCCTATGGGGCCAAATTTTTAAAAGTGCGATAGCGTCTAAACGCCTTATTAATTTTAGCAAAAAATTTGTACACATGTTATAGGTCACAGTTGCACCAACTGTATAGATTTTGGTGAATTTAGCACTTACAGTTTTTTACAGGGACACAAAGAAAATTTTTTTATCATTATGGCCTAGGGGACCAAATTTTTAAAAGTGCGATAGCATCTAAACGCCTTATTCAATTGAGCTGAAATTTTATATGAATATTATAAATCACTGTTGCACTAACTATAAGCATTTATAGGTTTTTACAGGGAGGCAACAAAAAATTCTTTATCATTATGATCTATGGGCTTAAAGTTCAGTAGCGTTAAATAAAACATCGTGTAATATATGGAGAAAAATACTCAAACACTCTATTATGGTTTTCTTTCTTTTGTTTGATTAACAACTCCTCTTTCTTGACTTTATCTATAAAACTGTTAATTACTCAATGTTCGGAAAGTCGAGTGGAGTCACTCCAGATTTTCTTTTTTTAATTTTTGTACTAGGATTATTTGATATGGGATGTAAGATTCTACCAAAGTTACTAAATGAAGCATATACAGGATGTGGCAAAAAGAGCACACCGATTTGGAATGTCAATGAAACGATATATACAAAGTAAGATGGAGAAAAATCTTTTATGAATGAAGGGTGGCCACTAGTAAGGGAAAGTCAGGGAATTTAAGTGAGTCTGGAAAAGTCAGGGAATTTCATGTAAATTCATAGAATTTTGGCAATTTTTGCGAAAATATGACGCATTTGAAAGCTCGTTACTATAAATTGCTCAGGGTTGCCACAGGCTACTAAAAGTCAACTATTTTCAGCCTGAGGAGACTATGGCAACTTTTTTTTACCCAAAAACCTTGAAAAAGCAACTATTTCCACAAAAAGGCAACTATTGGGAGACTATTTTTCACCTTTTGCAAAATTCTTCCAGTAATACCAGGAAAATCTTCCAGAAAGAAATATTTTCTATTCATATTATAAACAATCCCATATCTTAACCTTTTCACCTTTTATTTATTTATTTATTTATTTTATCACTTTAAAGTATGGTATATCCCTGATGTTGACCAAGAAACAGGTGGAACATCCAATGAGAATGTAGAAATAGCACCAGACATGATATACATACATATTAAGCTGGCCAATTTGCTTATTGCAAATGGCTACTAGCACACTCCTGTGACTTGTTATGTACTTCCTCACCCTATTTTCATATAAGAAAAAATAACGAAATTATAAAAGAAAGCTCTTTTAGTAAATCAGAAAGGAAGAATACAGCAAAGGAAAACATAAACTCTTAAGAGCGGACAATACTTAATCTTTTCAACAACCAAATCCCATGTTATTCTATGGAAAAAAATTGTTTCTATAATGATTCATTGCCTAATATATTTTTTTTTTAATTCAGTTTTCACACACACACACATATATATTAATGGTATATTTAAATTGAATAGTAAGAAAATGCGTATATTTTTTATCCTTTAATGATCGTTAACGTGTGATATTTAAGCTGGTATTTTGGTCACTAGACTACTATTTAGGCAACTATTTTAATGCTTCTAGGCTACTAAAGCGACTATTTTTGTCCTATTTCTTTTGTGGCAACCCTGATTGCTAAATTGTTCGCTAATTTTGTGAATTTTTTTGGGAAATAAATCGAGTAAGCCAGGGAAAAGTTCTAATGTTACCCACCCTGGAATGAGAAGTACACAGTATGCCATTCTTACCCATTAAGTTTTGACGAATGCATCAGTTAAATGACGACTGACAATGTCGATGAAATTTTGAAGTCTGTTTCGGAATTTTTGCATTGCTGTGCAGATCATCCCCAGCGAAATGTCCGTAATTTCTGTTTTTGCTGTGTGTGATATTTTTCTGTGTCACTATTTCAAATCAAAAATGTACCAACACCGACTAACAAATTTGCAAGCTCTCAAGGCAGCAATTACGCAAGAAATCACGGCGATTCCGCGAAACGTCCACAGAGTAATGAAAAATTTCCGAAAGAGATTTCAAAGTTGCATCGACATTTACTGTCGCCATGTAACTGATGTAGTACTCATTAAAATTTAATGGATGGCAATGATATTGTGTAATTCTCAGGTATAAAAGATTTTTTCACTGTCTTTGCTTTGTATTATTATTATTATTATTGTTGTTATTTATTTATTTATTTATTTATTTTGATATTCCAAATCGCTACGTTCGTTTTGCCGCACCCTGTATGTATGCATATACATATATATACACATACATACAAATGGTGTGTAACAACCACACATACACACCAAAAAAACTAGTTGGCATAGGTGGACTCTGCTCAGTTCCCCATCATATTTATATTCTCAGAAATTTCTAGTGCGTAACATATTACTAGTGGATCTGCAGATCAGGAGCCTCAACGTCCTATTTGCATCAGACATTATTCAATAGGTCATTTTTATTTATTCCTTATTATATAATAGTATATATTGATTCGATCGACTTATTACCAAAATCAAATACATTCCTGAGGGGGGCGGCAGTATAATATCTCTCTTTGTATACCTATTTGTATATGATATAAGTGTTACGAAATTGTAAATAATTGCATTTATTTTTGTATAAATTCTTTCAAAGAGGTTTAGTAAGTTGATAAAATGCTAATTTTGTGCCTTTATAGTCGTTTTAGCGTTAAAATAGCCAAATTTTCCTTTAAAAACGCATTAAAAAGCTCCTATAAGGGAAGAAATAAATTTGGCGCCAAATTTGGCGACTATTTCCCTCCTTGGCGATTTTTTTTGGCGATCTTGGCGAGAAAATCCTTATTAGGGATATACCAAATATGGAAGCTCTAATCTCATTGGCTGATGTGATACGAGAATTTTCCAGAACAGTCTGTTTTCGATAGAAAAGTATAAAAGGAGCATTATTTTCGCCAAGGCGGTCAGTCTCAGATCTATATCAGTTTCGTCAAATGCTTGCTTAATGGGCTCATGAATATGTGTACCAAATTGCAAGTCAATAGCGTTATTTTGGGGGCCGCTATCGCGGTACATACAAATTCTTCCCATAGGCCATAATGGTAAAAAAAAGTTTGGCGTGTCCCTGTACACGAACTTACAAATGGAATGCACACCGAAAACTATACAGCTAATTTCGTGGGCATCATGAACATGTGTACAAAATTTCAAGTCAATAGCGTGTTTTTTGCGGCCGCTGTCGCATGACAGACAGATAGACAGACGGAATCCAAAATCCTTTTGAGTCTCAACAGAGGGCCTCCATTCACATTTCGGCAAAAATTGGAAGTCAATAGCTTGATTTTTGCGGTGGCTATCGCGGTACATACAGATTCTTCCCATAGGCCCTAATCATAAAAAATCTTTGGCGTGTCCCTGTACACGAACTACAAATGGAATACACACCTAAAACTATACAGCTGATTCCGTTGGGCTGAACACGTGTACCAAATTGCAAGTCAATAGCGTGATTTTTGTGGCCGCTATCGCGGTACATACAAATTCCTCCCATAGGCCGTAATGATAAGAAAAACTTTGGCGTGTCCCTGTACACAAATTACAAATGGAATACACACCCAAAACTATACAGCAGATTTCGCGGGGCACATGAACACGTGTACCAAATTGCAAGTCAATAGCGTGATTTTTGTGGCCGCTATCGTGATACATATAAATTTCTCCCATAGGCCGTAATGATAAGAAAAACTTTGGCGTGTCCTTGTATACGAACTACAAATGGAATACATACCAAAAACTATACAGCTGATTTCGTGGGGCTCATGAACATGTGTACCAAATTTCAAGTAAATAGCTCTTTTTTAGCGGCCGCTATCGCGCGACAGACAGACAGACAGACACAGCCCAAAACCGTTTTGAGTCTCAACAGAGGGCCTCCACTGACGTTTCGGCAATAATGTTAAAAGAAATCAATTTGACCAAAGCTTCATACAGTGACAGTATGAAATCCCCGCCTAATAGGCTATCCACCGTTCATTTCGATATATTTATCTTATTCTAATCTATTAATTTATTTTATCAGGGTCAATTTCGTTGTTTAGTTTTCATGCTACTATTTCCAATGCAATTATCCTCAAACTCATATTTATATGAAAAATTTGCAATTTCGCTATGTTGATAAAATCGTAAATTACGAATAATTTACGAAATTTTCCTATCAGAATATTTGTATTCAATCATGTTCAAACAAATATCATAAACGTAATTTTGAAGTTGTCTAACGTATTTAGGATCCTCAAAATGGAAGTTTATGCTCAATTTTGCTTTATTCTGACATGTTAAATAAATCGTAAATTCCAAATAACTTACGAATTTTTTAAATTGGAAAAATCATAGTCTATGATATCCATGCCAGTATCCTAAATATTATTTCGAAAGTGGTTTGACATCTTTACGATGAAAATATCCCTCAAGATTGACGTTTATGTGAAATTTTGCTCTTATTCAGCCATGTTAAGAAATTCGTAAATTTCCAATAACTTACGAAATCTTTATATTGGAAAATTCATAGTCATTAATATTCATGCCAGTGTCCTAAATAATGTTTCAAAAGTAGTCTGACATCTTTACGATCAAAATATCTCTAAAAATTGACGTTTATGTGAAATTTTCCCCTATACTGCCATGTTAAGAAATTCGTAAATTTCCAGTAACTTGCGAAATTTTCAAAGTAGCATATTTATAGTTACTGATGTTCATTCCGGCATCAAAACTGATATTTTAAAACTGGTCTGACATTTTTACAATAAAAAGTTTTCATTTAATGCACGTTTAAGTGATTTTTTGTCCTATTCTCCCATGTTAAGAAAATCGTAAATTTCGAATAACTTACGAAGTTTTTAAAATCGAATGTTGCAAATGAATAGGGTTCTTGCCAGTGTCGAAAGTAATATTTTAAAACTGATCTGACCTCTCTGCGACAATTTGTTCTTGAGATATCGTGTACACAGACTAACAAACTAACGGACTGACCCACTAACAGACTAACACACTAACAGACTAACAGACACCCTACAGACAGACACCATAGAAATTTTGTCATTTTCGGATTCCTCACACCTGAAAACGTGTAGAAAAGTCAAAAAACCGAGGTCGAATTTTTTCACGATTACCTAAGTTCCCCATACCTATAGTATGATGGGGAACTAAAAAAAAAAACTTTTATCACTCATTACTATACATATTATAAACTTTTTTTTTTTTTTTTAGATATTGTAACTAGAAGGCACAAAATTAATCTAATTACATATGACACTGCTCGGCATGAAAATTGCGGCCGACACCATTTTTGCAAATTCTTATGTAAAATGACCTCCTGATTCCGAATATGACGCCATTTTGCCCTATCACCACCCGCTTTTTAGAGACAACGCCTTATTTTTATCACTTTTCGGTGATTTTATGGCTATAAATTTGATTTTTAGGGGGGGGGGGGAGCGGATTCTTTTAACTAACTGTTAAATATCTTCTGAGGGGTTACAGAGTTAAAAAATTCTAAAACATGAACATTTGTTGCGAGGGGAAAATATAGGGGAGGGGCTTTGCCACTGAAATTATGTATTACAGTTCTTATACATTTTAATCTATTACTATTATTTATTAAACATTACTTTTTTGTTTTTGTTTTTAGGTGTTAAATTAATTCTTTTTCATTATCCAAATCAAATTCATGGTCATACAATTATCGTACCGTGATAAAAATTGAGAGAGGGGATGGTGTTCCTAGAAAACGGTAGGTGACAGGGCTAAATGAGAGTCATGTTCGGATTCAGGAGGTCATTTTACGTAAGAATCAGCAAGAATGGTATCAGCGCTCGATTTTTTTTTTCCCCAGCGCAGTGTAATTAGATGCCTAGCAATTTTTTTGACATAACTATAAATACATTCGTCGAGAAAACATTAAAAAAAAAATCTATATAATATTTCTTTAACGTGGACCATTTACGACTATATTTTACGAAAATGATACAATAATTATGTAAGTAATAAAATAAAATAAAATAAATTATAAATGGACAATATTTAGGTGTCAGTGGGCCGTGACTCAGCTCAATGATCTAATAAGAAAAAGTGACGACATTTCTTTGATGTGATTATTTTATGGAAAAATGTTTTTTTAACAGATTGTCCCAGAATCTTTGCAAGCGTCATTTTAAACATAGCAATATTTTAAACATATATATACAATACTTTAAAAAATATGAATTATTATCATAAATTGACTAAAAATCGCAATCATAAAAAGATAATCAAGATGGGAATTAATTTTTTTAAAACAAAAAATTATGCCAAAATAAATAAGCAAAAAGTCATCACATACAAAAGAACATCAAAAAGAGAGTTTATGTAGCGAATTTGAAAAAAATTGTTAGAGCTATTTTTTGAGATACTGACTTTCGGCACCACTTTCGATTTTCACCAAAATTTGCAAATCCATCTATACGATGGAAACCAATTAATACATCTAAGAGGGAGTGGCTAGGGTGGTACGTTTGAATCACGTGGTCGTGGATCCTTTTTTATGGTCAATACTTTCAAAACTTAAAATTGGACTACCAAATCTCGACTCCCATCAATTTTTCTGAAGTAACCTACTAATGCACGCGAAAGGACACATAAAAGCAGTTTATATAACAAACTTGAAGAAAATAGACTTTCTTGACTGACAGTGATTTTATCGTTGAGGAAATCTGCACTAGCCCACCTTGAATAAGTGTATATTTATATAATATGTCAGATTTCAATTTGCTATAGAAAGCTACACCGTTAAACCGATCACTACGAAATTTGATACATTTCAGGGCACTAGCTAACACCGTATTTTTTAGTTCAATAAGATAATTGGTTTAAAACATATTAAATGAAATAATTATAAGATAAAAGAAAAACTTTTTATATACCATGTTTTTAAATTTTCTGATGAATCATTAATGAAATACGCGAGGATAATATATATATATATATATATATATATATATATATATATATATAAGAAATATTTAAACACGCGGACTCAGGTCAGTGAACTAATAATAATAATGAAAAAAAAAAAAACTTTTTTGGTTTTAAAAATAAAATATGACGTCAATTTTTGTGAGATGCATAATTTAAATTTTTATAATTTTTTAACGTTCACGTTTAATTAAATGTATTTATTTTTATGTCGAAAGAAAATGAACTCGTAAATTTTTTTTGGCAACAATTAAGTTATAGCTAAAATTTTAATAGCTATTTTACCATGTTTTTATTAACTACTATTCTTGTTTGTTTGTTTGTCCGGTACAAATCTTGCAATCTATTTTTAACTAACTTCCCTATACTAGCTAGACATTTGAAACTTTCACAGTAGCTCAGAACCCGGTGACAACACAATACTTCGAAGTCAGATTTTCAAATTTTCGAATAGTTTTCTTTTAATTAACTAAAATATGAAAATGATAAGCTCGTAATAGCAATAAAAATAGTCATTAAAATATTAGCTATAATTTAATTGTTGCCAAAAAAGAAAAAAATTACGAGTTCATTTTCTTTCGACGTAAAAATAAATACATTTAATTAAACATGAGCGTTAAAAAATTGTAAAAAGTTAAATTATGCATCTGGCAAAAATTGACTCGTTATCATTTTAAAGATTTTCTACACATTGATAAAGTGCGAATGTAGTTCATGATGCAAATATATGTTGTTCGGAAAGGATTAATATTTTATTTTTAAAAACAACTTTTTTTTTATTCAAATTTTCCGTAACTTATTAACCAATCACATTAGAACGTCCATCTTTGGAATATCGATAATAAGGATTTTCTCGCCAAAAGTCGCCAATTTTGGCGCCAAATCCATAACCTGCCTATTGGAGCTTTTTAATGCCTTTAAAGGGAAGATTAAGCTATTTTAACTCGAAAAAAAGCTGGAAATGCAGAAAATTGACATTTTATAAACTTACTAAGCTTCTTTGAAATAATTTATACAAAAATAAATACAATTATTTACAATTTCGTAACAATACGCATTGATAAAGTGCTAATGTAGTTAGTTCTATAGCTATGATTCGACAGAAAATTTAAAAACATGGTTTATAAAAAGGTTTTTATCTTATAATTATTTATTGCTATTAAGAGCTTATTATTTTCATATTTTAATTAATTAAAAGAAAACTATTCGAAAATCTGTCTTCGAAATATTGTGTTGTCACCAGGTTCTGAGCTACTGTGAAAGTTTCAAATGTCTAGCTAGTAGAGAAGTTAGTTAAAAATAGATTGCAAGATTTGTACCAGGCAGACAAACAAGAATCGAAGTTAATAAAAACTTCGTAAAATAGCTTTCAAATTTAAAATTATTTAAAAGGAAAAATTAGTTCATGATTTAAAAAAAAAAAAAAAAAAAAAACAGCGTTATTATTATTATTATTATTATTATTATTATATATATATTTTTTTTTTTTTCGGACATAAAAGGAAATATATTTATGTCAGAAAAGAAGGAATGTATAAAAATTTTCTTTTATTTAAATTGAGGGGCAAGACTGATTTTACTTTATTTTTATTTATTTATTTATTTAGATCAATTAAAAAGTGTTTTTTGCTTTTTTCATTCTCGCATCAAGATAAGCAATATTTTAAATAAAATTGAGAAAAATCGGGCAAAAGAAATGTAATAGCTTTACTATAAGACACTTTTGTGAAATTTGAAATTTGCCATCAGAATAGCTCGTCCGTTTCTCGCCAAGAACTTTATTTGTGCAGTTGCTTTAGACATTTTGATTAATCACTAAAATGACAGCAAAAATTGAAACCCTACCAGCGGAGTTCTATATTATAAAGCTGTATCAATGAAATTTTAAGAAATGAATTATTAACCGTTGTTAAAGAACGAAATACAGTGACTGCATGCCTTTATATAGAATGATAGATTTAAAAAAAAGTCCTGTCGTATTAAATTGAATTATTTTTTACACAGAATTTTATATCTATTACTTAGAAAACAAAAGTAGGCTTCGGGATTTAAATATAAAATATCGTCAAAACACACCTGCATATTATTTTTTCCCGCCCCGCTATCTTAAAATTAAAATAATATAAGTAAAAACAATAAAAACAATATCAAAAATAACTTGTACTTTTGTGAATTTTTTTTTTTTTTTTTTTTTTTTTTTATCCTCTCATACAGATTAGAAGAATTGAACTTGTTTCCTTTACTTTTATAAATTTTTCGAATATTTCCAACTTTATAGACATATGTCGTTAAGCATTTTAATCTGCGCTGTCCCTGTAGCGCAGATAACAGGTTTTTTTTTTTTTTTTTAATCTGTTGCAAACATACATGGAAATAGATGTATAATTAGATGTGTATTGTCATTTAATTGCATGTATAAAAGACGTATTGTATCTATTGTAAATTGTTACTTGGCTGTACACATGTATTTTTTTTATTGGGAGATATACGTAAGCATGCACAAAATATAAAATATGTAGAATATATGAGCTAATTTATACATGGATGCATTAGTTTAAAAATACAATGTATATTTAATCTTAATATTTATATAATAAAACTTGCCTATAAACCGGTTTTATTATACATTTTTATATATTAAAAGAAGTAAAAATAGAATGAAAAAAACCAATATCTTGCAGTGAACGTACTATTTTTTACTATTAGTTCTTCCTTCCCCCTCACTTCTTTACGTTGCGTTCTTTTCCATATTTATCATGGAATAAAGGCTTTTAGCTTATAGTGTACATTACAAAGGCTTCAGATTAAACCTGTCAGTAGATTTTAAAGGTTATTTGTTTTGCGATATGCCAACATTTAAATACAGAAAGTTAAGTTTATACCAAAGGTTCTCTGGACTCAAATCCTATTATCTTAACCACACAAATGTATATATATTTAGTAAATGCTCTTTATTTAATCTCCGTATACACAACCATTGTAAATATTTCAAAATAATAATAAATAAAATTTAAGTTGTTTGCAGAAACTTTGAAATTTTCGATATATTTTACCTCATGTATAATCTTATAAAATTAGTTGTAACCGAGAAAATGGTGTTCACAAAGATGTCATATGTACGCAAAATTTCAGCTCAATCTCATGGTAGGAAATGGGTTAAAATTAGAAATAAAATTTTTAACAGGAACTCTAGCCTTCCTACCCCACCCCCATAAGTTAGGTTTTATTATTATTATTTTCCCAAAATTTGGCCCTATGCGAATCGCTTGAGTATCAGATTTATACGCGTATGCAAAATATTAGCTCAGTCGGATGACAGGGTACGGGTTATAATTCGAAATCAAAGTTTTAACTGGAGTTGAGGGCCCAAAAAGCCACCTTCCCCAAGTTCGTTAAATATATTTAAACTTGCGTCAAAAAAAAAAAAAAAAAAAAATTGTTCACTGGTTTTTTTTCGCATAAATAAACGTGAAGTTAAACGTAAAATCATTTTAACAAAGAATCAAGTGAATCCACTCTGAAGGAAGAAATAAATGAAGTGCACCCAAAGAAATGTTTTACTTAAAAAAGAAAATTACAGCATTACTTTGAAAATATTATATAATGTGTGTTGATAAAAGAAAAAAAATTGTATTATAGCCTTTGTCTATTTGTTTCTTTTTAAGGGTACTTGAGATTCAACTCAATCTATCGACGGTATCTTTCTGATTTGTCTTGGTGTTTATTGAGTTTTATTATTATTATTGTTGTTGTTGTTATAATAAGAATAACTCTGCATATTTGTCTATTCTTTAACCACATTTCTTGTGACCATGGGAGCCTCTGCTCAAGTGCGGACTCGACGAGCCCAGTATTAAAATAGGGGAGATAACCCTTGTCGTTGAGAGAAAATTAGCGATAAGGGAACATGGAATGACTGGATGTTTACCAATTCCCAATCTGTCGGTTAATTTGACATCCCTCCAAACCTTTAGACTCGTCTTCACTGCTAGTCTTAGGGAACATGGTTACACTATAATTATATATATATATATATATATATATATAAGCATAATAATGTTTTTCATACGCTATTAAACATTATTTAGTAAAAATGGTTATACCTTGTCCGACACTTAATATATTTATATTCTGATTATGTTGCCTCTACTATATGTTAAGTTTTCTAAAAATGACATTATATTGAATTTGAAAAGTTCGCATATTATAAACAAAAAGTGTTTAATGTTGTTAAAGATGTTTTATATATCCATAAATATACATTCTATTCTTATACAAATGAATGTATATTTTAAAAAGATGTATGATCATATACTATACCATCAGCGTATTTCAAGCATTATTTTTATAGGATGATTTTAAACATATTTTAAAATTTTGTTACTTGCTCTGTTTTTGTTTTCGGGACAAAACCCTCGCTGAAATATATAAGGTATAACTTACTTTCTAAACCCTTGACTTTCTAAGAGAATCTATCAAGTATTTCTTTAGATTTAAAGTAAAAATCATAACGAGTTGTAATTTCTTTAAGAAAATATTTAAATGCAATAAAATTGAGACAACTATATATATTTGTTATATTACATTTCTTTTTATTATTATTATATAATAATTTTTTTAAATATTACAATTATATTTTATTGTAAATATTTTTTTAGATATTTCATAAAACACGCGAAATCGAAACCCCGAAGAACTTTTTTCCAAGAAGGAAAAAAATCATATGACTTATCACTATTCTTTAAATAGTAACACTTATATGATAAGCACCATCATTTAAATCTTCCCACTTATTCGTAAAGTGATATCTACAAAACGTGATTTTTGTATTAATATAAATGTATCTTTATCAGGCTTATGCACCTGCGTAAAAAGTCACATTTAAATATCTAGAGCAAAACTTGCTAGAATATTTCTAATCTTTCCTGTAAATAGTATTGCACAGCAATGATATTTTCAGATAATTAGGTATATTGCAGCTTATATACACAAGTGCAAAAATTTGTAACGTATTTCAATAATTTCCAGAAAGTCTTTTAAATTAATTTGATTATTTCGACTGTATATAGATGAAAATAACACAATTTTAATTTTCCTTATCTATATAAGCAGAAAAATTATTGTAATGATTTACGACTGCGAGAGAGGTGGTCAGCCACAATTAATTTTCAGCAAAACGTGAATAAATTTAATTTAATTTGAATTATTTAAATTGAATGATAACGTTAAATTTATAATAAATGAAAACAAGCTCTTCCGGCTCCTTCGGGAGTGTAGCTTGATTTTTTTTTTTCTTATCAAGTAACCGCCAATTTGAAACGACATAGCGGCTACAATTTATGAAATGAAAATAATTTAATGAAAATATTGATGAGGGCTATGTTCATATGGATTCATAATATCTCTTTTACATGAATTTGAAATTTTCAAATGGCCTGCTCTTGGAAAGAAGAGGGTGGAACAAGTTGCTCAGTGAACTAATCAAAGATATTTGTAATATAAGTCCACTGTCCAACTTTGGTTCGAATAAATTCAGTATTTCAATAGTTATCATGATAATAAATTTTCAAGTGCCAGCAATTTGGAAATAAAATTGCAGAGCTACTTGCCCAGCGACATCATTTAAGATATTTGAATCATAAGTCCTCTGTCCAACTTTGGTTCAAATTAGTTTAGTATTTCAAAAGTTATCCTGATGATGAATTTCCAAGTTAGCGCGGAAACCAAATGGAGGAGCAAATTGCCCAGCGAACTCATCCAAGATATTTGAAGCATAAGTTTTCTATATAAATTTAGTTCGAATTAGTTCAGTATTTCAAAAGTTATTGTGATCACAAATTTTCAAGTGACAGCCTGCCTTTAAGCAGATGATGAAGCAACTTGCCCAGTGAATCGTCCAAGATATATGTATGATAAGTTCACTGTCCAACTTTGGTTTGAATTAATTCGGTATTTCTAAATTTATTATAAGAAATTTTTAAGTGGCACCTGGATTTCAAATGGCCACCACTTGGAAACAAAAGGGCGGAGTGAGGTGCCCAGCGAACTTATCTAAGGTATTTGAAGATAAATCAGTTCACTGTGAAAATTTGTGTCGAATTGATACAGTATTACAAAAGTTGTCGTAATGATAAATTTTTAAGTGTAAAGAAAAATCGTGAAGCAAGTTTCCCAGCGAACATATCCCAGATATTTGAACCGTAAGTTCATTATCCAATTTTGGTTTGAATCTGTTTAGAATTTCAAAAATTATCACGATGATACATTTTCAAGTGGCCGCAACTGGGAAATAAAATCTCAGAACAGAACAGGTTTCCTAGTTAATTCATCCAAGATATACATGATCTGTCCAAAAAATAATGACTGATTCCGTAAAATTTTTTAATTCGAAGATAATTTTACAGACTCTTAAAATTCTTCAAAACAGCCTCCTCCTGCATTAATCCACCGTTGCTAATGTCTTTGCTACCCATTGATGTTCGCTTGGAAGTCTTCAACTGGATTGCTGTTGAGAACGTACGTTACGTTTCTGTGCAAGTTCTTCAGATTATCAAAACGATTAAAAACAACCTCAAATCAGCCTCTTAAGCTGTATTTCAGCAGAGGGAATAAGAAAAAGTCCAGCAATGACAGATCGGGGCTGTACGGTTGTTGCGACAGCATTGCAACGCTGTGTTTTGCTGAGAACTGCATAAAAAGCTTGGCACAAAATTTCCGCATTTGAAGTTCCTCTGTGATGTTTTGATGCACAATCAATTTTGTAAGGTCCCAACCGATCAAGGTTTGCAGTCGACCCCAAGGTCTTCAATCGATCGGACACTCATCCGACTATCATAGTCCAAAAGTGCTTTAGTTTCAGTCACATTGTCTGAGGTTCGAGAACATAATGGACGCCCAGCGCGTTGTTCGTTATCGAAGATCTCTCTTCCATCTTTGAAGGTTTTGTGCCACTTGAACATTTGAGCTTTGGACAAAAAATACTTCCCATAGACTTCATGGAACATGACAAGCGTCTCAGTTGTTATTTGTTTAGTTTTATACAAAACTTTATGGGGTATCGCTACTCGATACTGTGCTGGATTCTAAAATGCTAACGCCACTTTCAAACATGTGTCTGCTTTATGATCGATCTGTGCGCTACAAAGGCCAACTGACTTCCATAAGATAGTGTAGCTGCCAGCCCCCCACCCCCCACCTGTACTACCCACAAGCTTCGCCCCTTTGATCTTCAGCTTGGCGCAAAATATCCAGTCTTATTACTTTCTGGATAGATCTTGTATGATAAGTTCACTGTCAAATTTTAGTTCGAATTTATTCACTATTTAAAAAATTATCGTGATGATGAATTTTCAAGTGGTAGCCTGATTTCAAGTGGTCCCGCTTTATTTAAGATATCCGCCATTTTGTTAAAAGTGGCTGATAAAGTTCATTAATAAACTTAGTTAAAACCCTTTATGATCTAAGAACACATCAAAATTCAATCAAATTCGGTCTTAAATGCCATTATTACAATGGGGATTTGAAATTTTCAAGAGACCGCCATTTTAAAATAAAATGGCGGAGCAACATAGTTAACGAACATGTCAAAGATATTAGTATTATATAGATAGATAGATAGGTAGATAGATACATGTATAGATAAACGAAGTGATTGCAATAACCTAAAACTGTAGTAATAATATATAAATGAACCTTAAAGAGTTCACTGGATTTGAAGTTTGTGCAAACTTTTTATATCAAACAGACTCATATCTCTAATATAAAACTCTGCGTAACAGTTGCTGCACACTTTTTAATTTACAGTTTAGTGGGATGTAAAAAACAGGTAAGTGACATGTACCATCACACAGGCTACCGATTCATAGCAGTATCACAAGCTCCATATTTAATATTCGCATGATAGTCGGTTTACCATTCCTGCTTGCCATCATCTTTATCATCCGAATCGCCAAATTGAAAACTTTCGTGTAAAAGTGGCTCGCGAATATATCTAGCGCTGGTTTGCGATTCAAGGTGCCGATCATATCCAAAGTACCAGATATGAGCACATGGACTAAATGTTGGTGCACCTCTTTCCTACCTGAGGGATTTACTTTATAGTCATTTCTAAATTTCTTCCTCATTTCATTTTGCAGGCCAATAATGGCAGTATCCTTCCTTTAATATTATTACGAACTTGTAAATAATAGCATTTTTTTTAATGCAATTTCACTCAAAGAGACTGAATCAGGCTATAAAATGTTAATTTCTGCATTTTTAGCTTGTTTTGACTTAAAAATAGCTCATTTTCCTTTAAAAACCCTCTGAAAAACTTCAGCAGTGCGGGTAATGGCCGGTGCCAATTTGTCGAATTTTTCGTTCATTGGTGACTTTTTTGGCGACCTTGGTGAGAAAAATCCTTATTATCGATGTTTCGAATATCTAAAATCTAACTCGATTATTTCGAAGTTACTAGAAAATTCTCGATTAATAGGATGCTATAGAAAGAAATCCGCTCCATCGATTGAGTCAGTTTTCAAGTCAACTGGCTTACTGTGAAGAACTAACTATCTGACTGAGTCCTGAGTCTCATTCTATTATTTGATTACAGACTATTGCTGTGTGTTAGTGCTATAGCACAGTTTACACTGTGAATTTGATGCTGTCAGCTGTTGTTTAAGCTGGGCTTTTTGGTGAAACTGAAGTTGATAGGGTAGGTTGGGGTAATTGTAAACACTTTTGATCACTTCTGAATATGATCATTCATACAAACTAAACAAATAACTTTTAGTTTAAAAAAATGGCAGAAACTTAATTTTTGAACATTTACCTAAGTTTTAAGCATTTTACTTTGCATTAAAGTTTTTATTTAAATTTATAAGGGCCTGTTTACAATTACCCCATAGTGTTTACATTTCCCCCATAGAGTATGGGGTAATTGTAAACAGATATATTTCCATAATGTAATGCATAATAACATGAAATACAATACTTTAAAAACGTTTTTTAATGTTTATATATGTAACGACTATTTTTTTTATTAGTACATCATGTCTTAACTAAATAATAAAATAAATTTTGGATGATAATAAACCTACAGTATTTTATTTAACATTTGTTGAAGTACAAACATATTGTTTTACTAGATTTTCATTTTTCTTTTACACTCACAAAACCAGGAAATGTATGCACAAGTTACCTTTCATTATACTTAATAGAGGGTTTTGACAAAATAGCTTTTATGGATGATAAATTTATGGGGGGAAAATGTCATTTTCTACAACGTGACTGTACATTCATCTTGTTCTATCGAATTTATAACACAGACATACTTTTATTTAACCTTATTTTTATCTATTAATATATAACTTCCAGGAATTAAATGCTGCAATTTGGGTTTTGCATATTGGACTTCCGTAGAATTTTCTTTTATTTCTTCAACACTATCAATCTTTTTTTGTTGTATCATCATTAACTTTCTTTCTTTTTGATTTTCTATCATTTACATTCTTTTTCTTTCTTTTTGAAATTTTCTTTTTGTCACATTCCTTTAGACGTTCTAAGACACTTGTAGAATTCAGTACTTCCCCATAATTCATTTGCTTAATTCTGCACGTAGCTGTCTTCTCTTTTACTGCTACTGCATATTCAACAATGGTTTTTGGGGATAAAATACTTTTTGTGGAGAAGGATTGTCCTCTCACATTATTCACTGCTTTGATAAAATCATCATAGCTGTAGCTAATAGTTTTTTTTTTCTTAATTTCTGTTATATATATATATATATATATATGTATCTGAATTAGAAAAAAAAAATAGAATAGTAGACAGAAAAAAAGCCTACTTATAACATAGAATAGATTAGGCCTAATTACTAAGGTAAATTACAAAATGGAATAAAATATAACATTCATATTAAAATTATAATACAATTTAGTATTAAAATAAAAACATAAGATGCATTCATACTAAGTAGTGTTACTAAGGAATTGATGTTTACAATTACCCCAATGCCAGATTTTTCTGGGGTAATCGTAAACAAGCAATAATTAAAATTTAGTCATGAATTTCAAAGAAAAATCATTATAATAAACTAAATTAAAATGTTTAAAACTATTTTTAAAGAAAATGAATTGATATTTCAAATTTTCGTATGATTTAGAGTATTTTTAATCAATCCTTGCAATTCTGTATTTCACTTTTTCACAGACCAAAACAAAACTGCATAAACAAAATGGTGCTTAACAACAAAAGTGATTTATTAACAATGAACATCTATTGGTCCTTGAAGGTATGAAGATGTGCTGGCATCTGCATTCTGAAATTTGAACTAATAAAAAAAATAAAGGGTGTGTTTACATACAATTACCCCATGTTTACAATTACCCCAACCTACCCTAATTGGTTTACAGATTTGGCTACAGATTTCTAGAATTTCGTGTAAATAAACTTTTAAACCTTTATAAGATTCGTATTTCACTTACAGATAATTCAAGAACCCCGAATACACAACAATATCATCTTAATATATTAATTGGATGGAAAGTTTCACGGTGGCGGAAGTATCAGCAGGAATTTTTAAGTTTTTCTTAAAAATTACCTTGCGTTATTAAGTACCGGGTGATCCAAAAGTCAGGACAAACTTCAAAAATGAATAATTCGAAAACGAATCAAGATACAAAGATACGGTTTGCACCAAACGGATGGAAAAGAAGCCGGGTTTTGTGTGGCAAAGAAAAAAAAATAGTTCTGTTGGCGACCAACAGATGGCGCTGTCGTATTTCTGATGTAGGATTATGCAAAGCAGCAAACGATATAAAAAAGGAACAACTACAGCAGGTAATGATAGTCGAAGCTTATATGCATCGAAATATCGCATTCTCAGTCGCTACTTTAATCACGCATGGCCTCCAAGATTTCTCGATGTGACACCCTGTGACTTTTTGCTCTGGAGATTCTTGGAAGTCAAAAGTGTACCGCGACCAACCGGCATCACTAGCAGCACTGAAAGATGCCATCCGCCAAAATGTGTCTGCCATAACGCAAGAAATGGTACTAAATGCTGTGAACGATGTGGTGAATCATCTCACAGCTGTACTTCTGAATGATGGACATTGAACAGTTACTGTAGTAGTACTAATTAACTGTAATTAAGCTGACTTGTAAGTTGTCAACATTTTTTTTTTCATTTGTAAATCATCTTTTGGTGAAATAAAACACTATAGCGCCATCTGTTGGTCGCCAACAGAACTAATATTTTTCCTTTGCTACACAAAACCCGGTTTCTTTTTCCTCCGTTTGGTGCAAACCGTATCTTTGTATCTTGATTCGTTTTCGAATTATTCATTTTTAAAGTTTGTCCTGACTTTTGGATCACCCGGTATTAGAATTTAATAAAGAAATCCCTGTTTACAACAATTTAAATGTTTTCTACATTATCTCCTTTAGAAGTTGACAGGGAACAAAATGTATCGATCGATTTCAAAAATATTTTAGTGAGCCACTGCTTATTATTAAAGGAAACTTTTTCTCTCTATTACGCTTAAAAATTTGCAAGTAAAAGAAAAATAATCTCTATTTTTCACAATTTACATTTTTCCTCCCTTCAATATTACCTCTTTTACTTTCCCAACATATACTTTGTAAGCATTGCAGTCCTGAAAAATTTCTACTGTAAGATTTTGGTATATCTATACGTTTTACGGTCACCCGAGTCCATTTTTTCTATTTTTAGGGTTATGTATGTATGTGCGTATGTGAACACAATAACGTGTAAATTGCTATGATCGATTAATCTGAAAGTTGATAAATATGTTATAGGTCACAGTCACACGAACTGTATTGATTTTGATGAGTTTAGCCCTCTAATATATTTTTTTAGTTATTATTATTTTACAGAGATTCAAAGAAAAATTCTTGATTATGGTGTATGGGCTTATTTAAAGTGCGATAGTGTCGAAAACTTTTTATTTGATTGAAACTGAGCTGAAAGTTCATAGGTAGGTTATGAATGACCGTCGCCCAAGGTGTATAGATTTTGACGAGTCTAGCACTTATAATTTTTTTTTTACGGGGACACACAGAAATATTCTTTATCATTATGACCTAAAAAATGAAATTATTTAAGTGCGATAGCGTCATGCCTTATTCGACTGAGCTGAAAATTTGTAAGTGTGTTATAGGTTACTGTCGCACCATTTGTATAGATTTTTGTGAGTGTAGAACTTATAGTTCATTACAAACGGACACAAAATAGAATTCCTTTATGATGACGGACTATACAGTTTAGAGTCTAAACTGCACTTTCGATTAAGATATGAATTGTTTGGCACCTTTTACGTTATCAGCCTTTTACGTTATCGCACGAACCGTACAGATTTACAAGAGAGTAGAATTTATAGTTTTTTTTTTTTTTCTTTAACTGTGTTCAAAGTAGAATTTTTATGCATTGTGGTTTATGGGCTGAAACAATTTATAGTTTCCTTAAGAAATAATGTTAAATGGTTTAAAACATAAAAGAATATTTGATATTCAGAGCATTTGTATATCTTTTACGGGGACGTAGAAAAAAAAAGTATAGGGTAGGTACTCCAGGGATTGGCATGCTCCAGTAATTGACATCTGTCCCGAAATAATAAATAAAATAAGAAAAATAAGAAAATCATATATTTTACATATAAGAATTTTAACATTTTATGTCAAACACTGGAGCATAGGGTGCTAATAACTGGTAAAATGAATAACTAGCAGTGTCAAACACTGGAACATAGGGGGCCAGTTACTGATAAAATGAAAAACTGGCAGTGTCAGTTACTGGAACATTGAGTGGGTGTCAAATAAAAATTCCTAAAAAAAAAAAATTGTTATCAATGTACTAATGTTATCAATGTACTATGTATCATATGTACTAACTTAAGATTTCTAAAAATATTTTCTGATGACTAGAACATTAAAACATCAGAGATTGCTCTAAAAGTGTCAATCACTGGTGCACTTACCCTATATTGCAATTTATTAAACGACATACAACTCGAGGAGAAATACTCAAACAAATTATGCTATGATTTTTCCCTTTAGTTTATTAAACTACGTATCTCATTTAAATTTATTTAAACAATTGTTTATTACTAATGTTCGGAAAGTCGAGTGGAGTCACTCCATAATTTTTGGGAGTGGTAGGGAGCAATATATACTAATAGTGGAACATTGCTTAATATTCAAAGCAATTTTTTTCTCGCTATAATGTATTAAAAAAAAATTTTCTGATATAAATTAATCTGGAGCAACTCCACTCGAATTTTCAAACATTAAGTAATTAACAATTGTTTAAATAAATTTAAATAAGATGCGTAATTAAGCAAACTACTTTAATAAATTAAAGTAGTTTAATCAATCAGCTCAATCGAATAAGGCGTCCAACGCTATTGCATTTCAAATAATTTTAGCCCATAGTTCAAAATAATAAAGAAATTTTCCTGTGTCCCTACTTTCACTTCATTTGAATAAAGCGTTTGGACGCTTTCACACTTTAAATATTTTGAGCCCATAGACCATAATGGTAAAGAATTGTTCTTTGTGTCCCTGTAAAAATATTTCAAGTGCTAGATTCACCAAAATCTATACAGTTCGGGCTACATTGAAGTATAACATACGTACCAACTTTCAGCTCATTTGAGCAAAGCGTTCACACTATCGTGTTCACTCACACACTGGCACACACACATACATCACGAAAAATCATGTGAAATTGTACATATTTCTAAAAAAGAAAAGTAAATACTTATATTTTCTTCAAACCATAATGTATTTATTATTAGCTATTTCAGCGAATAAATAGAGAGAATTATAAATATTTTTGCTCTCCTCCCCCTTTCCGTTCCGTTATTGACAGACCTATTGTTTAAAATTCTTTCTACGTATTTGCAAAAAAGCTAAAAGCAGTTCCAGCTGAAACTAATCGCAGCTTGATAAAACAGTCCAAAGGGGATATGATTTGTTAGGGAAATTTTAACTCTTATCTCTGTGAGAGTTACAGAGTTCTAAAGCTTTAAGCAATATTTCTTAGCTGAGAAAATGTTAACAGTTAAGCCGTTTCACTAAAGGAATTAAAGAAAAAAAAAAAGTAAAATTTGATTGGAAATATATACTTTTTATTTGTTACTTTCTTCTATCTTCAATAGAAGAAAGTATTGGATTCGTAAAAATTTTCGATTTCGGGTTTTTGATGGATTTACAGGTTTTGAGAGCTGTAGAACACGATTTTACCATTTTTAGAAAATGTCTGTCTGTCTGTGTGTGTGTGTGTGTGACAAAATTTTGTGGCAACTGTATCTCTGGAACTACTGCACAGAATTTCATACAAATTGGTATGTAGTTGCACCTTGACATAAATTAGTGCCTATCAACTTTTGGTAAAGATCGTCTTACAGGTTGCGTTGCCATCCCGCTTTTTCTAAATTTTTAACAGGGTGATATAGGGCAAAAATTTTCAAGATGGGTATCTTTCTAAAGGTCTCGTCAGTACCTTTAAAACGAATGGTTGAACTATAAATCTGTGATAATTTAAAACAAAGTTATCGATTTTTTTTACTTTTTACGAAAAAAAACTTAGAAAAAAATCTTTTTTTTTTTTTCTCTCCCCTTAATTTTATCAAACTCCCACGGTTTCCGTGTTTTGACAAACTTAGAATAATTTTCACATTTTACCCAAAATTTTGTCAAAGTCCCACTTTATTATTATTATTATTATTATTATTATTATTGTTACTGAGTGAATTTGTATTAGGAAAATATAGAAGAAAGTCTCGTGGTGGCCACAACATACTAGTTTTTAATAGAATATATATATATATATATATTAATATATTCTCTTTCCGTAGTATGTTAATACATTCCATGAAAAAATCTGAGACTCGATTTCAGTCGTTTTGCAAATTACACGGTGATTTTTTTTTTTTAACTGATGCTATTCAAAGCCCCCTGTAGATCGATCTACAACCGAAATGGCACCAAACTTAGTATGGTGTCTACTAATAATCCCATAAGGAGTAGGAATCCGTGAAGGGAAAAAAAAGTATTTAAAAAATCTCCGATAGAGGTATTCGTGGCGCTATTGTAGTTCACGAAACCGAAAATTAGCATAAAAAAATATATCAAAGTAAAATGCAAATTTATGCTTTAGTAGGCAACAACATCGCCAGTAATTTGTCTATAAAAACATGTACAGAGCTCCAAAAAAATTCTCAGCAGAAGTGAGGCAGCGCAAGGGAATATGCGACTCACATTATCAGAACGCGCATTACTAGTGAAGCTGTATTATCTTAATCAGTGCAATGCGCCACCACTTCACTGATGAAAGAGTCATCAGTCACAGTTTTACAGTTGCATGGCCGTCTCGTGCTCCTGACCTAACTCCATGTGACTTTTGGCTTTGGGGTAAATCAAAAGTTTATGCTGGTGGAGTAAACTTGAGTATGTTAAAGGAAAACATATCAAGAACAGTGCAGAGTATTCCTTGTGACATTTTGCGTACGGCCGTAGAGAAGGTTGTGCAGAGAACGGTAGTCATATTGAATGTGGTCGAATTTCTCGTTGAGGAAGTTAATGTACTTAACATTTCACTGTAATTTTGTATGTGTTATAATAATAATAATTATTATTTTAATGTAACACATTTACATTGTACAGCGCTATAAATACATCAATCGGCGATTTTTGGAACTAATTTTTTTTTCACGGAATCCTACTTCCCATGTCATCATTAGTCTCCATACCAAGTTTGGTGCCATTCCAGAAAAATCTCTAGAAACTAATATATTATTCAGGTTGTTATTTAATCGTCTTTAACCCTTTGTTTGCTAAGTTATTTTATTTTTTGGAAAAATAATTTGAAACTTTTTCGTTATATTTCTTTATGCATGAGAATCATGTCATATTAACACTTTCGCGACCGCATGATTTTGAATTTTTAACTGTAAGGTCCGCCTCTGGGCGTTATTCTCCCATGTTACAATATTTCAGAACAAAATTTTCTGTATTCACATTTATATTAGAAATTGATATACATTATAATTATATTCTTTCTAATCAAAGTATTCGTATCCATAGTATATTTCATTGTAAAAATGCGAATATTTTTTATATATTTAAGACATAAATAGCATACAAATTGCGAAAGAAACGCCCACTGGTGGAGTTATAGATTTTTCAAATGATGTGAATCTATATCAGCGGTCGCGGAAGTGTTAAATTTAGCTTAAACTATAGTTTAACTATAGGGAAAGCTTAAACTATAGGACTAAAGCTTAAACTATAGTCCCAATAAAATCCTGTAGTAAATTTAGGCTATATTGAGGAATTTTTTTGATGGGACAAAAAGTGGGATACAAAGGGTTGAATTTCAGAAGTGCAAAAACCTATCATACTATATATATCTCGGCGAAAGTTTAACCCTTAGAGCAAAAAAGAAAATCAGTGAAAAATGAAAGAAAAGATAGAATGTTTGAAATCATTCTATAAAAGGTAATATCATATTAACCCCATACCAGCAATTTATCGCTGGCGTGTGGTTGCATGAATATTCTAGAAATGGTCTTATGAAATATATTGTATAATCCAATATATTTATTTTTATGTATATGAATATCCAACCAGGGGCATGTAACTGCCGTCAGAGCCCCTCTCTGAAGGTTAAAATCGCTCAAAATTGTTGTATAGTGGTGAGAGGCCTTCTTCCGTCTTTGAAATCTTTGAACACAATGGCATGTGGTTAATACATAAATACCTTAAAGTTATTTTTTTTTAAATTGAAAAAAAAAAATGCTTCTTTTTCATTTTAGCATACTGGTATTGAAACTAATGCAAAGCACTTTTTGGAAAATATATTTGTTATTATACTACATTAGAAATAATAATGTACTTAAATCAAAATATAAAAATATTAAATATTTAATAAAATATTAGTATTTTTATTAAATAATTTTTAACTGCGCATGTGCAAGCCTTAACAAAATTTCTTTTGCATAATTTATTAGCCAAATGTATTGTGCTACTTACATGAAAATCCCAAGCACATATCTAAAATTTCAAAAAGTTTTGATTGTTAGACTGAACGAAATTTCAGTTCATTTCAAATAAAAAAGAAAATGATAGCAGGTTTTCTTTTGAATATTCGTTTACGGTCAACGAACTTTACAGCCTCTGTTACCAATGACTGTATCAAAATAGAAATTTGGGTGTAAAAACTTTTAATGTTTTCTTTTAATAAGTGAGTTTCTTTTAGTTTGATTTAGTTTTTTTTTTTTTGTTAGTTATGAATTAAAGTAGTATGATGTAAATTTATAATTCTTTAAATTCGTATTATCTTTCGTATAAATATGAAGCATATACAAATTATTATGTTTGGAATTTGTAACCTATGCATATTATGAACGGAGATGAGAGAAATGTTCTTTTAATTCCCTAAATCTCACTACTTTCTAGATAATTATTAAACAGATACAAATTATTATCTGTTAAAATGCTTGAACATTGTAGCTCAACTTACAGCGATGAAATCATAAAAATGTTTTATCTTATCTACACCAAGAAATTTTATGAAGAAATTCGTTTTAAATTCTAAACTACATCATTAGCTTTCCATCTAGTTTTTTTTTTTTTTTTTTTTTTTTTTTTTGAGATATCTTATTAATATATAAAAATGAAGGGCATTTTCTATTATTTCGTGAAACTTTAAAGCGTTATGAGAATTCTAATTTCATTTTTATGCTAAATGTACTATATAATATATATATATATATTTTTTTTTTCCCTTCTCCATAATTCTCGTTTTGTTAGTCATTTTTACTTTTTCTCATCCATGTGTGGTAGAGAAAGGTATTACATTATTATTATTATTATTATTATTATTAAAATCACAATCAACTGATTGGAAGAAAATCATATTTAATGAAATTTTATTTTTCCGACTGAGTGAAAATGATGCCTGGACCAGGAGTCGAACCCGGATCTTTGACTTCACTCGCAGACAACCTTTAGGCAGAAAGATCTGGTCTATCATTTAGATAGCTCGACAGAAACAAGCCGCAGGTAAAGAAATCAAAGATCCGGGATTCGACTCCCGATCCAGGCATTATTTTCACTCAGTCGGAAAAATAAAATTTCATTAAATATGATTTTCTTCCAATCAGTTGATTGTGATTTTAATTAAAAAAAAAAAAAAAAAAAAAAAAATTGTATTTCTTTCTCCCATTGTTTTATGGTGCTTTCCTTTACCTGCGGCTTATTTCTGTCGAGCTCTCTAAATGATAGACCAGATGCTTCTGCCTAAAGGTTGTCTGAGTGAGTAATGCTGACCGGTTGTCGGCCTGGATAGCTCAATTGGTAGAGCCTTGACCTTGTAAGTCAAAGATCCGGGGTTCGACTCCCGGTCCAGGTATTATTTTCACTCAGTCGGAAAAAAAACTTTCATTAAAGAGAAAGTATTGTTCAGTAAGGTAAATTTTCGATAATTAGTTTTTGTTATATTTACACGTTTTGAGATTCCTTAAACCCCCCAAAACATGTTTTAAGCGATTGATCTTTGTGTCTGTGCGCGTATGTCTGTGTATCTCTTGTCGCCATCATAGATATAGTAATATATATATATATAGATCTATCATCCCCATGTTATCGAGCAAAAAATTTTGATGCCGAAAAAAAGTTCTAAAATCAGCTATTAGAGAGCATTGAAAAAAAGAGTAAAAAGAAAAATGAATTTGAAACTGTATCTGGAGTTTTTAATTCACCTTTAGTAAATAAATTATTCATAAATTTTATTTACTAAATTATCCGTGTGTATTCCTGTGTGTGATTTACTCGGGGAAAGGCAGCCATTAGAGTGACTTTTCCCGAAAAAAAAAAAAAAAAAAAAAAAAAAAAGGTATCACTTCTTTTCCTCTCGCTGATCAATCTATGTCTTATTACTATACCTATGGTCGCCATATCTCTAGAAGCAGGAAGTCCAAACTAGGTATTATAAATCTGTATTATACAAGTGATACTATAGTAAAAGTTTCGTTGAGAGGAAGCAAATGGTTCATGTACAAGGACATCCAAGAGAATTCAAATACATTACGTCAATGGGCAAAAATTCTGGTATGTACAGTTTAACATCTATAAGCTGCACTAAACAAAATGAAACGAGCATATATATTTTTAGATGGGTATATATAAAAGCATGTTTTCAATTCATGTCGTTCATTTACAAGGCTACCTAAAAGAATTTAAATATATTACGAAAAAAAAAAAATTGCTGAAGGTGCATTTAGTGTGTTTTTCACATAGGAATTGTGTGTTTTTCATACAGGAATAAATTTAAATGCACAAAGTGGTGTGTATATAAGTTACAAACAGTATACAGGGCTACCCAAAATTGAACGAAAACACTGAATGTGATCGATGGAGGTACTTTTTTGCATTTTACGATATTCACAAGACGAAATCTGCTCAGAAAAAAATAATAATAATAATTTCTTATATCCAAACGGTGAATATATATATATATATATTCACCGTTGAATATATATATATATTCACATATATGTGTGTGTGTTTTTTAAATTCAATTTACATTTCTTTTTTCTTTCCTTTCTCTTTCTCTTTCTCTCTCTCTTTTTTTTTCTTTTTTTTTTTTTTTTTCGAGGTCCCGTAACTAAAGTCAAATTGTTTGCGAATGTACGTACATCTGTTATTAGCATAATTAAAAAAAAAAAAAGAAAAAAATCTGATGTGGACACCACGACTTCTTTATACAGCTATAGAAATATATGTATTATCATGAAAACATTGAAATTTTTGTGTGAGGTAAACGATTCTTAAATAAACAGGCATATTCCAGTTCACAAACATTTCTTATAAAAAAAAAACTGCTACTTTAACTAGAAAAGTCACTATAATACGGTTATACAGGGTGATCAGTTTAAAAGAGTACCCGTTGGTTTTTCTTATTAATCTTAAATCTGACGGATGTGGCAACTATTAATACTGAAGTATAATTGTTTGAACCTTTAAGTGTAGGAGACAATTTCCAACACTGTTGGACTGTTACAACTCTATTTGTGAGATAAAACAGAAATGAAGACGCACAATATTATTTAATCCTGTGATAATTTTATTTACGAAAAACAAAATTTAATTCAAATTTTTTTACATTATCATTCCTACATTACATTCACATTCACATTATCATTTTTACATTATCATTTTATAGGGTTTTCCAGAGAAGTTCTGCAAACATTGATGAATTAAAACAGATAACTGAAGAAATCTCGTCAATAACACCAACAATAATGCGAAGTGTGTCAAAAAAATTGGTTCAACGTGTTCATGTTTGCATTCAGAATGGTGGCGAAAGTTTTCAACATTTTCTGTAAGGAATGATAATGTAAAAAATTTGAATTAAATTATGTTTTTCAAAAATAAAATTATCACAGGATTAAGTAACACTGTGCGTCACCATTTCTGTTTCCCCTCACAAATAAAGTTGTAACAATCCAACAGTGTTAGAAATTGTCTCCCACGCTTAAACAAGGTTCAAACAATTATAGTTCAGTGTTAGAATAGTTGGCACATCCGTCAGATTTAAGGGTAATAAGAAAAGCCAACGAGTATTCTTTTAAACTGATCACCCTGTATATACCGTCAAGACAAATATAGTAGTATTTTCAGGAATAGTACTCAACGGCTTATTATAGAACCTCTCATTGGCAAATGCACAGCTTAGAGTTCAGTGAAAATCTTTCGAGTATAGATGGCCCAGTTTTATTCTTTTTGGCAACAATTAGTGCCCAGAAACTATAAATTTCACCAAAACAATAAAGTTAAACAATTCAGTTAAAATTGCGAAAGCGATTCTGGCTATCCTGAAACAATATTTACCGCAAAATTTTATCGCTAATCTCGCCAAGCCGCCAAGTTAGTAGCCAGAGTAGATTTATGGTCTTGATATCAAATTCGGGGATTTGGCGTCAAATTTGGCGAGTTGATTCCCCCTTTTAAATATCCATTTATATGTAATTGCTGTTTATCGGTCAACAACTGAGTTTGCCAAGCTTGGGTAAAAGTCGCTATTTCAAAAATGTCTTTCTTACAAAAACCCATTTTAGATATCCTTTCTCATGAATTACTTGGCTATCCGCGATTGTAATGAAATGCTCGCCCTCTGGTGAGCTAAGGTGAAATTACCATACCACTGATAGCTTTCACGCTGAAACAATGATAGAACAACAAGAAAGCGCATAATAAATACACGTGGCAATTATTACACGTGGCAATATTTACTAACAACTGCAGTTGAGAAAGCGTCATCTATAGATCATTACAAACGCGGATTACAGGAAAATTAACAATCATCCTGATTTGGTAGGTCTGTATTAGATATTGAAAATTAATGTTTCAAAAAATGGCTCTACGGTTTTTTTTTTTTTTCCTTATTTTTTAACTCGCTATGTAAACTCTATTTTATATGTCTTTACACGTGTATCAGCTTTCTCTTGTAGAAATTTTTTTACTTCCATTAGCCTACTACCGTAGGTAATGGAAGTATTGTATTTGGTCCAAATATTCGATATCGAGATTTCACCTGATTTGCACGTTTTAAGGTCCCCTGAGTCCAAATAAGTGATTTTTGGCAATTGGTCAGTGTGTGTGTATGTATGTATGTGTAGAATCTTCTGGCTATCATATAAAGATAGAACTACAAAACTTCAGAATTAAGACAGGTACAGATGAATTTTCCAAATTTTGGCGAAAATTGAAAAACTGGAAATGGGACCGTAAGTCTTTATCTCAAAAACGGCTCTAACGATTTTCTTCAAATTTGCTATATAAACACTCTATTAGATGTTCTTTCGAATGATATAGTTCGTTAGTTCAGGAAAATTCATAGGCGTCCTGTATAAATAGCTCAATTTCAGGTCTCGCAAGCGCGTTCCTTTGAAAACGGCTGTACGGATTCTTTTTCAAACTCGCTCTATTAACTCACTTATAAATATTCTTTTGTATTATTGTTTTCCGGTCAATATTTGATTTTTTGTAAAAGTTGGTATCTCAAAAACGGCTCTAATGATTTTCTTGAAAATTGTTATATAAATCCATTTCTTTCTCGTGTATTACGTGGTTATTAGAGGAAAATTATCAGTTTTCCTGCTTAGGTAGGTCATCTTCAAATCTCGGAAATTTGTGTTTCAAAAAATAAATCTACATTTTTTTTTCTCTTATTTTTTACCTCGCGATATGCAAGCTTCGTTTTATATGTCTTTATAAGTTTCTCTTACCGGAAAAATTTTAGGTTTCTACTTTTTTAGGTAACTTTTATGTTTTCTGATCACATTATCTCTCATAAATGCATATAATATGTGTGATAGTGGGTAATGGAAGTCGTGCGGTTGTTTCACACCAGATTTTTTGTTAAATAAATGTACGTACTATATTTAAAAAGGATACGGAGGAAATAAAAATACTGCCTCATCTAGAACAAGTAAGTAGTCCTTTTCTGATTCCCTAAACAAGAAATATAGATTTACAAGCTATAAGTATAAGGTAAACAGTCAACCTGGATAGAAGAAATGATCGAGAATTTCTAGTCTATATTTTTCTAGGTGGTGAAACAATATTAGGAATATTAGGAATCTTTTGTACTGGCAGAAATTCTCGCTTCATTTCCGAGAATTAAGTAACCAAGATTATAATTACTAAATCTCGTTTCTTGAGTTTGCGTTTATTTGCAGGGATTTTTAAATATGTTTGACCACGATAATATAAGAAAACGATCTGGAATTCTAATAGGGTTTTTTTTATAACTATCTAGGAAATGGAACTAGAATTTATAAGGATGACATGAACCTATTTTTACTAGAGACACAATATAGTTTCTAGATGTTCGCCAAAGAATTTTTTTTTTTTTTTTTTTTTTTTTTTAAGTGGACGTTACCTCCCTCATACCTGTAAATCTACCTCACACAGAAAATCATATATAGAATAAAATCTTCTCTAAATCTATTTTGATTTATTTTTTAAGCAAGTTCATTTACAGTGCTCCCCACGATATGCACTCTATATTTTAAAGTATCCAAATGCAGGGTAAGAGAAAGTCATGTTAATGATACACTCTTTATTTTTATTATTATTTCATTATTTTCATTTGTGCTTTATTTTTAGGGGCAACGTTGAGTTTATTTTTCTACGGGAAAAAAAATAAATAAATAAAAATAATAATAAGGGGCCATTTCTAAAAAGGGGACTAATGTGCAAGTTGTACCTGACGGGACTAATGTGAAAGTTGTACCTCAAGGGACTAATGTGCAAGTTGCACCGAACGAACAAACTATTTCTTTCAACGAAAATGCCTACTAACCCTGGACGATAGGTCTAATATATCGCATCATATTATATATCGTATTTATCGTAATATAACTCAATACTTATTTCGCTTCCTTCTTCGACTCGTTTTAATACGGCTTTTTTATATGCATGAGCAGCCCCCGAAAAACAAAAACATTAAATCATTAAATTCATTTTTTTACTTATTTTTATTTCATGTTATTTCACGCGCACTTTTTATTTCCTAATTCAAAATTATTAAAAAAAAAAACTTTTTCGATATCGCTTGTAACGATACTGATTATTATTAATTTTCTTTTCTTTTTCTTTCAATAATAATAATAATAATAATAATAATAAAGATTTTGATGAAATTCTGGCAAAAGCAGAATTTAGTTTAGGACGGAGGACTATTAGTTTTTTTTTTTTTTTTTTTCAAATTATAACATCGCTTTCAAATTATTCAATTATATTTCCGATAAATTTTAGATTTCGATAAATGTACAACTATCGAAATCGACAACGCAAAAATCCCAGATTGAGACTAATAGGCCCTCAGTTCTAAAAAATCGTCACTGTTTGTTATATATCGCATTTAATTTTTAAAAATAAGACCAGTCTACTACAGAATTTAATATTTTACATATTCGAGAAAAGGAATAAGTCTCTGAGTCAAAAATAGGACTCGGCTACTAAATTAAATAATGTTTAGGATTTTTTTTTTAATTATTGTATTATGTTACATTTATTCATTTTATTGTTTTATTTATTATTTTTGCAATAAAAAAAAAATCTGGAGTGACTCCACTCGACTTTCCGAACATTGAGTAATTAACAGTTTTGTAGATAAAGAAAGAGGAGTTGTTAAACAAACAAAAGAGTGAAAACCATAAATTGTTTGAGTATTTTTCTCCATATATTACACGGTTTTATTTAACGCTACTGAACTTTGAGCCCATAGATCATATTGATAATGAATTTTTCGTTGTGTCCCTGTAAAAACCTATAAATGCTAGATTCACCAAAATGCTTATAGTTAGTGCAACAGTGATTTATAATATTCATATAAATTTTCAGCTCAATTGAATAAGGCGTTTAGATGCTATCGCACTTTTAAAAATTTGGTCCCATAGGCCATAATGATAAAGAATTCTTCTTTGTGTCCCTGTAAAAATACTGTAAGTGCTAGATTCACCAAAATCTATAGGGTTCGTACTATGGTGACTTACAATATACGTACCAACTTTCAGCTTATTCGAACAAAGCGTTTAGACGCTAGCGTGTTCACTCACAGACATACACGCATACATACACACATACATACACACATACATACATACATCATCGCAAAAATTGTGAAAACGGACTCATTGGACCTCGAAACGTATAGAAACATCAAAATCTCAAATTCGGATTTTTGACATGATTACAATACTTTCCTCACTATTGTGTTCGGAAAGTAAAAATTAATCATTTAAAAAATATAAAATTTTTTTAAACGCGAATATCTATACTAGTTAATAATGTTGCAATTAGTTTGAAGCAACTACTTTCATAATCAAACTTTTTTTCTTTTTTTAAATGTTTTTTAACACTTAAAAATCATAAGTTTTAACTAAATTGAGCATTTTTAAAACTTTTTTTTTATTTTATAATCAGCAGGCTACGCCCACTTCACTGGCCACTATATTTAAAAGAATAATAATAATAAATAGCTGGAATCCGTCGAATTCGACGATCACTTTATTGAATGTAATGTTTCAAAAATCGTCGCATCATTATTTAAATGTATTTCAAATTAAAACATCTAATATAATTTGCGACATTTCACTTAAAAATAGAAATTCGGCAAAATGCTTATAAATAGAAATGAACCTTAAATTTGTATGATTTCATAGCTTTAATTCGATTTTGTTTGCATTTCTATTTTTAAACAAAAGCATCGCGAATAAAATAAACAAGAAAAAAAAAATTGTAGGATTAGTGCTAAGGTTTCTCCTTGCTCTACTGCAACATGCCTCCACAGCTTCCAGAAAATTTAAATAATGAATAAAAACTAAAAAATGACATTGAAATCACTCTAAACCTCGTTACTGGTACCCACTGCCTACGGCAGCGCTTTTCCCTACCCAAGCAATATTGGGTCTTGTTCCCATAGCCTGCAAAACGTCTTTTCTGGGCACTTCAATTTAGGTATTTCAACGACAGGCGAAAAGCTGCTGTTACTGAAGAACTACAATTTTAAAGATCTCACATAACTTCCACTTATCCTACATTTGGATACTACAGAGACAGATTGTAGATTCAGGGATAATATAAAAAGTATCATACATTGTTCAACCTCTGCTTGAATATAATTATCACTATTAATTTATTGTGCACTATTTACACTATTCTAAAGTGTAATTTAAGTTCGATTTCTCCCCTGTTTAAATTAAAGTTTCAGCGTAACATTATCCCTCAATTTCCAATTTTTTTGTAAGGGAAAATTGTGCTTCTGATAACCTGAGTGCTTTTCTTCTTGATTGAACAACGATTGTGTCAACAGATAAGAATACATTTATCTGAAAGAGTGCATAATTGTGTTGAATGGTGTTTGCCGATAAATAGCTTATACTATATCGATAAATTCGACTGAGATTTATCAGAAAAATGTTAGTACAGTTTTAGGAACGAGTAATTTATGATAAGGATAATTTTTGTAAAGTGGAAGAAAAATAATATTCGGTTCTTTACACAATTTCAAAAGTGTAATTTTATTGTTATATTTTACATTAAAAATTTTAAAATAATTATAAAGCATAATAATCTTTATTTATTTATTTTAAATATTTGGCGGTAGCTAAATTTGAAAAAATTTCCGTACCTGTTAAGCTAGTATATTGTGACAACCATAAAACTTTTTTTCTGTATAATTATGTATCTTTCAAGATAAAGCGCTACCTACTGGTTCAAACGTAAATTAACATATATTCTTACAATAAAGATTTTGCATTTTTGACTTAGTTTTAACCAGTAGATGCCAACATGCAGACATATGGAAAATTCCAAAAGGAGGCGTTGTTTGTGCGCCCATGTACACACAAATTACGTCAGTATTTTCTTTCCTTTCAAAAGATTTCAAAACCTAAAAATCTCCTAAAACCAGAAATCGAGGATTTTTATTTACCCAATACTTCCCAATATGAATATAGAAGAAAATAGAAAGGCTTTAATATACACTAGAATATGTACTTAAATTTTTCTTTCAATTACTGAGAGATATTATTTAAGTTTTATTTAAATTTGGCAGAAATTACTGTATGAGGGAGGCTATCGCCTCTCTCAACACAATTGAATACTGTAGTTATAAGCACAAAAAGTTTAATTTTGTTGTTGAATTAAAAATTGATTTCACATTATTCAGAGAATTTTCGTCGAAACCATTCTTTGAAACTGTTTCACTAATTTTGGACCACCCTATATAATAACAACAAATTGTAATGCATCATATAATGTATTTAAATTTAGTATCGAAGAAAAAAAAAAGCTTAAAACACCTTGAAATATATTTCCAGTAATTTTCAATTGTAGCCTTGATATACTTATATATGTATTCGTTTCTGTGGCAATATAAACAACGGTTAATACATTCTATATTATAATCTATATGAAGATGCTTTTATATATATATATATATATATATATATATATATATATATATATATATACAATCAAATCTATATTAATTTAATTATGTTTGGCACATTTTAAAGTGTTAAAATATACCAATGAGAAATTTCGCCCATAGGCGTATTTGATTAATTTTGTAGTACGTGTACTCGATCCATTTGTCCTATCTAAATAAAAAAAATTTCATTTAAATTATATTTTTTCGATTAATTTCGCTAGACGCATTTGATTACGCATTTCTATGTCCAAGTATACGAACCATTTGTTTGATTTAAATTAAAGGTTTCTGTTAATGTCACCGTGTTAGACAGATACAGAATACGAAGTTTCGGTTTCTTGCTTGATTTCGATTTCTCTACTGATAGGTCTCGCAGACATGCATACCAACCAGGAAAAACCTGATATTATAGGAAAAAAATCTGATGTGAAACAACCACACGACTTCCATTACCCACTATTACACGTATTATATGCGTTTTTGGGAGATAGTGTGATCAGAAAATATAAAAATGACCTAAAGAAGTAGAAGCCTAAAATTTTTCCGGTAAGAAAAACTTTACACACATTTAAAGACATATAAAACGAAGCTCACATGCAGCGAGGAAAAAAAATAAGAGAAAAAAATGGTAGAGTTATTTTTTTAAACACAAATTTCCGAGATCTGAAGATGACCTACCTAAGCAGGATGACTGTTAATTTTCCTCGAATAACCACTTAATACATGAGAAAGAAATGAATTTGTATAACAATTTTCAAGAAAATCGTTAGAGTCGTTTTTGAGATACCAACTTTTACAAAAAATTAATTATTGACCGGAAAACAATAATTACATACAAGATACAAAAGTATATTTAAAAGTGAGTTAATATGGTGAGTTTAAAAAAAATCCGTACAGCCGTTTTTAAAGGAACGCGTTTGCGAGACCTGAAATTGAGCTATTTACACAGGACGCCTATCAAATTTCCTGAACTAACCAACTATATCATTCGAAAGGACATCTAATAACGTGTTTATATAGAAAATTTGAAGAAAATCGTTAGAGCCGTTTTTGAGATAAGAACTTCCGGTCCCACTTCCGGTTTTTCAATCTTCACCAAAATGTAGATAATTCATCTGTACACCAGACCTGTTTCAATTCTGAAGTTTTGTAGTTCTATCTTTATTAGTTTCGGAGATATGATAGCCAGAAGATTCCACACATCCATCTACACACACACACACACACACACACACACACACTCACTCACTGACTGACTAATTGCCAAAACCCACTTTTTTGGACTCAGGTGACCTTAAAACATGTCAATCAGGTGAAATCTCGCTATCGAATTTTTGAACCAAATACAATACTCCCATTACCTACGGTAGTAGGGTAATGGAAGTAAAAATCAGTTTCGAAAAACAAACTTCTCTACGTGTAACTACTCTCTTATATGTAAGAGTAGGTAAAAATATTATATTAATACATTTGTCTTTAACAATGCTCCTAATAAGGAACAGTATTGCACTTACTGAATGAATTACATTCAAGTTTTTCTCAAGAAGAAAAAAAAACTTGGGGGCTGGGGTGGGGGAATCTTTTATGCTTCAAGAACTTGTAACATCTTAATAACATTTTTTTTTTTTTTTTTAAATTCTCTGAACACCTAAAACCCTGATATAAAGTTAAATATTAAAGGTGATTTGATAAGTGAATTGTAATACAAAAGAATAATTCAAAGATTTTGACCCAAAAAATAACACATACATTCAATATGCCTTAGCTCATGAGTAATTATGTACACATCTAAAAACGTGCGTGAAAGCAAATGATAAAAGAATTTCGTAATTTCGTTCCACCAAGCACCGAAAACTAGTTTTAAGCCTTTTCATTTTATCATTAAGAAAGGACGGAAAAGTATAATTAGTTCTTGCGTGCATTGTTTCTGTTAATCAAATTTACACAGTGTTACGATCTCTAATCAAAAACACTGAAAAGGGAAAAACTACAAATGTTTTCGATAATAAAAATTACCAATTAAATAAATAAAAATTTTTGGTTTAAAACATTTTTATGTTAACCATATTAAATATGAATAATAATTAATCTAATAAGTAAATAAGTTTATGAACAAACACTATCAGTTGCCAAAACACACAAAAGCTGTTTTAGGTTAAAATAATAGCATATCCTTTCATCGGATGAAAGAAAATAGGCACGAGTGTATTATCAAAGCAGTAAAGTGCATTCGCGCATACTAAGAAATTTAAAGTGACTTCTGCATTGGAATTTCTTTTAAACATCATGTTCTAAATTTCGGAGTGGTGGTTCAATTTAATAAATAGAAAGGAATAAAACATAAAAAAATCTATTAAAGCAAAAAATAAATCTATTAAAGCGAAAAAAATATTTGAAGTGACTCTACTCGACTTTCCGAACGTTAAATAAAAATAAATTTATTTAAATAAATTAAAGTATGAAAAGTTTGAAATTAATTAACTCAATCGGATAAGGCGTTTAACGATGCTCTTCAAATAACTTCAGCTCATAAGTTATTACGATAAAGAATTTTACATTGTGTCCCTGGAAAATAAAACTATAAGTGATAGATTAATCAAAATCTATGCATATCGTACTAGGCTGACCTATAACATACCTACCAAATTTCAGCTCAATTGAACAATGCGTTTAGACATTATCGTAGTCACTCACATACATGCACACACATACATACGTATACATATGCTTACATACACACACACACATATATATATATATACATTGCCGGAAAAATAGCAAAAATAAACTCAGGAGATTTCAAAACACAAACATACACCAAAATGTCAATCTTTCATGATTACAATATTTTCCTTACATAATGTATGTTAGGAAAAAGGTTATAGAAAAATTGTCGCATAAAAAAAAAAAAAAAAAAAAAAAAAAAAAATGAATATTTTATTTCGATTCGAAACCAATAAACGCTAAATGGTTAATATATTATTTTATTACTTTCCGAACACTATAGTGAGGAAAGTATTGTAATCATGTCAAAAATCCGAATTTGAGATTTTGATGTTTTTATACGTTTCCAGCTCCCCTGAGTCCGTTTCCACTATTTTTACGATGATGTATGTATGTGTGTGTGTATGTATGTGAGTGAACACTCTAGCGTCTAAACGCTTTGTTCGAATAAGCTGAAAGCTGGTACGTATATTGTAAGTCACCATAGTACGAAACCTATAGATTTTGGTGAATCTAGCACTTATAGTTTTTCTTACAGGGACACCAGGAAAAATTCTTTATCATTATGGCCTACGGGACCAAATTTTTAAAAGTGCGATAGCGTCTAAACGCTTTATAATTCTGAGCAAAAAATTTGTACACATGTTATAGGTCACAGTTGCACGAACTGTACAGATTTTGGTGAATTTAGCACTTACAGTTTTTTTACAGGGACACAAAGAAAAATTCTTTATATTATGGTTTTCTCTCTTTTGTTTGTTTAACAACTCCTCTTTCTTTACTTTATCTACAAAACTGTTAGTTACTCAATGTTCGGAAAGTCGAGTGGAGTCACTCCAGATTTTTTTTGTAGAAAGTTTGCTTTAAATTATTCAGCAATATAACAACGACACTCAGTTATATTCTAATTTGGGCTGAAACCACATGAGCGGTTTTTGTATTTATCGGTAATTGACACGAATCTTCTAATATACATATATCCGTAAAATTAAAGCATTGAACTTACTATGTGATAAAGTTACCAAACATAAAATGTGACCATGAGATTTCAAGGTCTAATCTTATATAGGCCGAGAAAAATATGAATAATAATTATTACATATGTTTATCCTGACTAGTGCAATATTAATAAGAACAAGGATAACTTCAAAGTAATGCTCTATCGAAAATTTTAATAGCGTTTTAAAAAACCAATAATCATTGGCTTTGCTCCAGTTACGGCATGTCCGTGACTGTTAAAAGCTAATTAAAGTACCATATTTAACCATGTACATCGAGCATCCTGTTTTAGAAAAGAAAAAGCTTAAAACAGAAATTTTATAGAAGTATAAGAATAATGGCAATATGTAAAAGATTTATATGGGTATCGAAGACAAAAAATAAAGAATAATAATAATAATAAATAATAAATAATAATAATAATAATAAAATTCTCTATTTTATTTTATTTTATTTTATTTTTTACTTTCTCTTACCCATAAGGTAGAGAAAGTATTGTTCTACAGTCAAATTTTCGATCGTGAGTTTTTGTTATATTTGGGTCATTCTCTGAAAAGTGGTCATTTCATGTCCCAGTAGTCTTGAGGGTATATTTTTAAAAGCACAAAAACAAAACGTTGTTTAAACTATCAATATTAGTTGGTTTTACATATAAACTGTTATTCTTTGGTTATTGGAATTCAAATATAATTTTTAAATTTCAAATATAATTTTCAAATATAATTTTTAATTTTTATTTGGATTATTTGAATTAAAAATTTATTAAACATACTTTAATAAATATTTATCCATTATACTACATTTATATATTATGCAATGAAAGAAATTAGAAGACACTTTATTGTTGTCCCTGGTATTAGATATCATTCCCTCATCAAACTATAATCACACCCCTACTTACTCCAGTAATGGCAGCCCGTGCTTTATATAAGTCAAACTTAATTTGTATAGCAGCAAAGTAAAAAGCCATGTTGTGTTCTGTTCGAAACTTTTTACAATGAGTTGCATAAGGCTCTCAAACGTTAGATTGAAATACAGTATTTTTATTATACGTCATTCCCTCACTCATTATAAAGTTAACTAAAATAAATCAAATTTGCTTTTTTATGATATTATATTAATAAAAATATGTTTTAATAAATATTTAGTGTTTGAAAATATAACTAAACTTAATAATATTTTTATAAAGTAGTTTTTAGAAGAAATTTGTCATTCCCTCACAGTCATTCCCTCATTTTTCTAATTAATAAAAGTAATTGCTATATCAAAAATTATCAGATACAGTTTGGTTTATATTATTTTTTTTTATTAATTGTAACATATGTGTACATGTACAAAAATAAAAAAAAAATATTTGGAGCAATTTTATTTGGACTAAGGTTTTATCTTTTTTACTTTTTTTTTTTTTTTAAAATGCCCACTTTTCAGAGAATGACCCATTTACACGTTTTGAGGTCCCATGAATCCGAAAATCATGTTTTTAGCGAATAGTCTGTGTGTGTTATCAGCATAGCTCAAGAACAAATAGTAGCAGAAAGTTCAAACTTGGTATTCTAAATGTGTATGATATTGGGATGCTACACTAAGCTTTTCGTTGAGATGAAACTAATGGTTCGTGTACAGGGACGCTCAAGAGAATTCAAATACATTACATCTATGGGGAAAATTGCAGGTAAGTAGAGTTTAACATTCATAGACTGCACTAAACCAAATGAAACGAATATATATATATTTTATATGCGTAAAAACATGTTTCATGCAGGATAGGGTAGGAAAATCATTCACTGTTCGTTTACAGGGCTACACAAAAGCACTAGATAAAAGTGCGACAATAGTTGCAATTTGGTGGAAGTGTAATTCAGGCTGGGCCATGTATTATTACTATAGCATTATATTTAGGTGCACTATGTGGTCTGTATATAATCTACGAAAGGTATACAGGGCTGCAAATATTAACATTGCAGCGATAACATTCTTTTTTGTTGTTAGTGGATGTGCTTTACTAATAATATTTTACTATTTCCAGGAAAGCTGTTCAGGAATTGAAATGAATTCCTCATAGATATATGGTAAATAATGTATGTTTTTAAGCTAAATATTCTTCGCTTGTTTTTTTGTATATTTACACGTTTTGAGGCTTCCTGATTACCGTGGTCATGGTTTTCAACGTTTGTATTTTGAAATTAATATAAGTTTGTTTCTGGAAAAGTTTGATCAAGATTGATAGGTTTCAAGGAATGTTGCGTGTGAAAATTGTCTGAATGATTTTAAGTGAACTTTTAATAACAGAATTAAATTCTATATAAATATAGGTGCATTTTGATTGAAACGGGGGGTTGAGGGGGGCGGTGGCTCCCCTCATACAGAACTATTTACCGTATAAAACTCTTCCGAAGCGTAAATTGAATTGTTTAACATAGGCTTACATAACAGTACTCGTTATCTTGCCTCTTAATCTCCAACCTGCATTCATAGTATTAAATTTCAGTGTAAGAGAAAGTCGTGTGAGTGACACACCAGATTATATATATATATATATATTATGTAAAAAATATCCTTTTTTTTTATTAAAAATTTGAGCATATAAAGATACATATTTAAACAATTTTTTATAAAATTTTTATTGAAATATTTGGAAAATCCAGATGCTGCTCTGGAGCTGGTTTCCGAAAACTCTTTAGAAATGCAGCGGGCAGGACCATATTTAACCATGTACAACATGCATCCTGTTTTAGAAAAGAAACAGTTTAAAAAGGTATTTTTTTTAAATATAATATTAATGGCAATATGTTAAAGGGTTAGTGGGTATGGAAGGCCAAGAAGAAAAATAAAGAAAAGCACATTTTCTCTATTTTACTTCCTTTATTTAATGGGTTGCGGTAACCCAGTCAGTCGAGCACCGAGCTCGTAATTGGAAGATTGCGAGTTCGATACTCGAGCCGGCCAAAGACCGTCCTGTTCACTAATGGTGGCTGGTGCACGTAAAATCCGTCGTGGCTGCAATGTCCTGCATGTTCCCATGCATTGAAAACTTTGGAAAATTCAGACGCTGAGCTGAGACCTGGTTTCCGGGGACCCTTTAGAAAAGTGGTGGACAAGATCATATTTAATTTAATCGTGTACAATCTGCATCCTGTTGTAGAAAATAAAAAGTTTAAAACTGCAGTTTTATTAAATAGAATATTAATGGCAATATGTTAAAGGGTTAATGGTTTTCGAAGGCTTAAAAAAAAAAAGCATATTTTTTGTATTTTACTTTAATTTTTTTTAATATAATAAAAATTTTTTTTTTTTCAAAATTTTGAAAATTTAGACGCTGAAACCTGGTTTCCGGAGAATGTTGCAATTTTCCCCCATTTGAAGAAAGACTATTTTCAGCTTTTATAGTTTATAAGTGTACAAAACTTGATAAGTATATTGGCCACTATAAAAAACTATATTGATTCAGTATAAGTTCATATTGGATGACAGGTGATGCTGCTATGTTGAAATTTACCTGCATTTACGGGAAGATGATATCTCAAGTTCTATGAAATATAAATGAATCAAACTAGGTATTTGGGAAGGATATTGTGAAATTATGCTGATTCAATTGGGATGCCTATCAGACGACAAGTGGCGCATATATGCTACAATATTACGGATTTACGGGAAAGCCACGTGTCATTTTCTATAACATATGAATTCACCAAACTTAGTTTCTATAACATATGAATTAATCAAATTTGGTACGTGATACAGATATTATAAGGAATTATCTCAGTTTCTATGACATATGAATTCACCAAATTTGGTATGTGATACAGGTATTATGAGGAATTATTTCAGTTTCTATGACCCATGAATTCACCAAATTTGGTACGTGATACCAGATATTAAGAGTAATTATCTCAGTTTCTATGACATATGAATTCACCAAATTTGGTATATGATACAGGTATTATGAGGAATTATCTTAATTGCTAAGACATACGAATTCACCAAATTTGGTATGTGATACAGATATTATGAGGAATAATCTCAATTTCTATGACATATGAATTCACCAAATTTGGTACGTGATATAGCTATTACAAGGAATTATACTGGGTGTGCTTTAGTTCAGGTTAATTTCGGTGTATATCTCTAACATTACACGTATCCATAGTATATCCTAACGGTGTCACTGGGGGGGGGGGATACCTTTTCACCAATAGAATATACTGAGAATGTCGTGTGGAGAAAATGTGCTGATAGGTAATTTACTATAGGTGGGGTTGCTGTTATGCATTTTATACGATATTTCAAATGGCTATATCTCAATACCTAATGATTAAAAATTTCACCAAATGGCAAACATAAAATTTTTATTATAAGAAGTTATTTTGATTAAATTTTATAATGATTTTATTTAATTATTAATAAACAAATAACGGCAACTATACAAATTTCACTACTTGAAACATTTGTCTAAAATATAATGCAACTATACCATTTATTGAAGGGAAAATTCTATACGTTCATCGTACACTTTTCTTCCTTCAGTATGAATTCGTAAAATTGTTTATTGAAACAGTTTTACACTTTTTAGCGTCACGCTTATTTATGCAACAAAATCCGTTAACTAGCTCTTTTTTCAAGCAAACTTTTACTGAAATTCGAAATAAACTCTCCCAAATCCAAAAGATAATTAATATTTTGTGCACAGGGTCACACGAAAGAATTTAAATGCATTACTGGCTGTCTGTAGAAATGTCGTTGTATTTTGAGATTTATTTTAATTTACCAAATTTTAAAACACTGTGTGCCTTATATACGTTATATAGAAAATATACAGGGCTGCTTAAAATCAGTCGAATACACTGCTTTTTAATTGGTGTAATTAGTTGGAATATTTTTAAAAGTATGTTACATGAATTACTATTGAATTTTTACTTTGGTCGTGCGGTCTTAAGACTGCACATCAGTCAAATTCCCTCTTTTTCTTTTCCCATGTAATCCTATGGAATTTGTAATGCTTCGAATTCTAAGGATATCTCATTTGAACGTGAAGTTTTCTTGTTCTGTGTTTTGTATACCACTTTTTCTACGTGTTTCCTTTTATCATTAGCAATAAAAATAAATAAATAAGTTTAAATATTTAATTTAATTAAATGAAATCAGGGCTCTGATTTTCAAAATTGTGAAGTAACGTATGATTTTATTTTTATTTATTTATTTTCTTTTTAATTGTTTACTGAGATAAAAGGCGACATGCTCAAAGAATATACACAGAATTCGAAAATTTTCGTTTCTGAACAAGATTTCCCTATAATACAAAGAACAAAATTCCCATGCAATGACATCGGAATGGAAAAAATGTGAATATGATCGATCTGTCCCACATATTTTCTTCTAATAAAGCTAGCCATAAAAAATCTGTTTAAACCTCATTTTTCTAAACCCGACATTAAAAACTAGCTGGTCTGCGCTCACTTAGCGCTCTATTTATTTATTTATTTATTTATTTTAATCACACATTTTCAAATTCATTTCTCCTTGCCAGCTCAAATTATTAAACACTGGTTTACATATATTTAAAACAAAATGTTTCTTTCTTTCTTTCTTTTTTTTTTTTTTTTTTTTTTTATCAGGGACAATCAACCTTTTATACCTACCGCCCACTTTTGTAAGTCTGTTAAAGTAAAATTTTCTAACTGCCCATCGGTTCCACGAAAACGATAAATTATAAAGTAGGCAAGTAACAGTAATCTTACTGTATACAATTTTAAAAACAGAGTAATAGCAAGTAAAGACATATAATAATGAAGCATGTCCCCATTTCAATGTTTTTAAAAAATCAATTAAATTAATAATAATAATAATAATAATAAATAAATAAAAAACGAAAGTGCTTCAGTATCGGACATAACCCTTATCGCCGGACCGAGCAGACTACCGCTGTTTGACATCATGATATTTACATATTTTAGAGTCCTTCAAGAAATTAAAAGTGCCTTCAAGAAATTAAAAAGGACATCGCATCCTTTAATTCAAGTTCTGTAACCACGTGTCTATATATTTATTTATTTATACTGTTAGTTTCTCGTGACGTAGTTGAATTCTACATATTTAAGGGGGTATTCTGGTCTAGAAACCTGAATTTTAGGCATTTTTTAAAGTAAGATAAAAAAAAAATGAAAGACATTTTTACTATCCATTTTTTTATATGTTTTTTATTGACATTTTGAGAATGTAAAAAAAAAATCACAAAAAAAAAAAAAAAAAAAAAAACCAAAATTCGCCGAGATACAGGCCGATGGAGTGGGGGCTTAAAAAAAATCGGTGCGTCCTGGTTGACATGATTTCAACCCTTGTAGTGATCTAAAACAAAAAAATCAAACAAATTCTTCATTAATAAAGATGTCGCTATCGGGTTGACCATTTTCAAAAAAAAAAAAAAAAAATGACAAAATGGCGTCGACTTGAAAAAAAATATTTTTTTTACCCGACTTTTTTCGACCTTTTCGAATTTTTTAAAAATATTGAAAATCAAAATTTTTTAAAATCCAAGGCAGACGCGATAGAGAGTTGTATAAACAAGATATATACCAAATTTCAAAGCAATCGGTTCAGTAGAACTTGAAATATCATGTCAACCACCTCAAAAAAAGTAGTTTCGAGAAAAACGCGTTTAAAGTTTAGGAAACAATTCAGTGATTCATTATTATTTTGTGTTTCGGACCCCAAACATCGATGTAATAAATCATCAGATGATAAGCTGGTATAAATAGGCTTTATTACATCTAAAACTTTTACATCCCAACTATATTACTTAACATAAACTATTACATCCCAAACGGCCGGCTCGGACGCCACGTCACAAAATCGGCTGTATCTCCGAAAATAATTCGAATTTTGAAAAATCCTTTTAGGATCATATTTTTGAAAGTCTAAACTTTCAAAATATGCAAAAAAAAAAAAAAAAAAAAAAAAATCGATTTTTTTAAATTTCTAGACCAGAATACCCCCTTAATTTATTATTACTATTATTTTCCATTCAAGTATAAAAATTCCGCATAACACTGGAAATAATTTAGTTTAAGAATAGAAATCGTTTTGTTTCATTCTAGCTTTGATTTACGGATGAATAAATCCTGGAAAATTATCACGTTATTCAAGCTTTGTTTTCTGCGATGGTAAACAACTATATTTATACACTATCTATATAATATTTCTCTAAAGCGGTGCAAATACGATTATATTTTGTCGAAACGATACGATAATGATCTAATTAATAAAATACGCGATGGAAAAAAATAATATTTATAAATGGCCAATATTTAATCACGCGGACTCAGCTCAATGATCTAATAAGACAAAATAATGACATTTGCCTGATGCATTTATTTCATGGAAAAATGTATTTTTAAAAGTTGCTTCTTCAGTATCTTTGTAAGCATCATTTTAAACATAGCAATACTTTAAAAATATATACAGAATGTGAATTATTATCATAAATTGACTAAAGAAAGCAATGGTAAAAAATATAATCAAAATAGGAATTAGTTTTTTTAAAACAAAAAATTACATAAAAATAATTAAATAAAAATTCATCGCCAACATGGCGACAAAAATTTAAGGGGTGTCATGGGGGTCCTATACTAAAACTGTACTGCCAGCGGTATTATAAAAACTGGGTCATCAACCATGGATTTTATTTTGAAAACTTTCTTTGAATGATTTTGGCTTCACTATTGCACAGTATTAATCTGATTCTAATAATAATTAGGCTTTTAATAAATTAAATTTTAATTAGGGGTGAAATTGGTATAATATTTATCAGTTTCAAGTTTTAAAGGTAACTGACAATAAATAAAGTGCGAAAATTTCGCGCGGGTGTGCTAGTATTGAAATAAATTTTAAAAATAAACCAATGAATTTTGTATGTTTAGTTTATTACTTGAATCAATAAACGAATCTTCTAAAAACATGCGAACCATGGATAATTTTTTTTTTTTTTTTTTTTTTTTTTTTTTAATTTCTTTTTAGGACTGAGGGCCTATTAGTCTCAATCTGGGATTTTTGCGTTGTCGATTTCGATAGTTGGACATTTGTCGAAATCTAAAATTTATCGAAAATATAATTGAATAATTTGAAAGCGATGTTATAATTTGAAAAAAAAAAATAATAATAATAATAATAGTCCTCCGTCTTAAACTAAATTCTGCTTTTGCCAGAATTTCATCAATTTTTTTTTTTTTTTTTTAATCTCAATACATTGTTGCAATTAAGATGTAAGTTTTGCAGTTAAAATATTCTTTTTCCATTATTATATTCATTTGAAATGCACGCATGGAAACCATGAATAAAATTTTACTTCCTTTATTCCAATACATTGTTGTTGTTATGACACCAGTCTTCAGCATTATCTCTGGGAAACTAGAGGTTTTTTTATTATTAAAAGAAAATAACCGAAACTACAGAGGCTGTTTGCACATTTTTTAGACGATTTTGATGGAGTGCACTGAAGCAATTTCACTCATATTTCGAGTTTTATTTGTTCAGTTTGATAGCCCTTGTTCTTAACTAACATTCTACACCGTAATTTCTATGATAATAATGCTTTTTATAATATCGGAAGAGGTATATTTTTCTACTCCTCTTGAACGGCTTTCCAGAGTCCACAAAGCGTTGTAGGTCGGTGTTTGGATAATGTTGATTTTAAGAGTCGAAAAACACAAAAATCCAACAGTGATGCATCAGAAGATTTAGCAGGAATGTCAGTGAAGGGTATGGTTTTAATTCCCGTTTTTTGTTCCATTTTTTTCGAGAAAAGCAATTGCGGATTGTGATGTGTGGCTGCTTGTTTTGTCTTGATACAGTTCAACGGATTGATAGCATTGTGGATAAAGATCTGGATTTTCATTTTTTAAAGTTGGAATTAAAATATGTTCTTGAGAGTATTTAGAGTTGATTTTGACATTTTTGTCACATTTTTTTGCTTTTATCTTGCGCTTGTATGAAAAACCAGTGGCAATCATAAATCCTTTAGAAAAACTTTCTTTTGATGCTTTGAGCCATGTAGCAATTTTTTTTCTCCACTTTTGTGATAATAAATTGACCTTTTTTTATTTCAACCACTTTAATAGACCCAAGATTCATCTGTTGTTGCAACATTTTTCCATTTTTCTCCTGATAAATGCTTTTCATAAAGATTTCACTAAAAACTATCTTTGGAAAGAGCGGAAACCTATCCTTCCATCCACTGCCATTTTAAAAGCGCATTTTTGCATGTAAACAAAAATTCTAAATATCAGAAGATAAATAAAACTTCCAAAAATATAACTGTTGTGAAAATAAAATTCTCCATGCAAACGATTTTTTCTTACTGCGAAATAAAATCGTCTAAAAAATGTGCGAACAACCTCTGTATATCAATTTTACAATCAACAACAGAGAAACTATACATTAATAAAAAATAAACAATCTTCCTTCGAGCTTTACGCGGTACACATTTAGAAAAGCAAAAAAGATATTATCTCCGAAGAACACACCCCTCTTTCACATAAGCATTAGAGAAAATAGAAAACTTTTCTTAGGCTAATTCTTTTGCTTTTGGCAATCACATACATTTATTATACACTTTTTCTTTTAGGTAACGGCATCTTTCCTATCCACTAATAGTTGGTATAATGTCCTCAGAATGACCTTCACCTGATAACCGCGCAAGTTATGCAGGTAGAATATGTAATCACCCAGCCGCCAAAAACTTGGGGCGGCGGCGTCTTGAAGGAAGAATTTTTAAAGAACATGATGCTCTTCTTCGTTATGGCTTGTTAGAGAGATATTCCCTGAAGAATTATTACAGTTATGGTTCTGATCACGCAGCAGCGTAACAGAAAGTTTAATAAATTCAGGAGTTTTAATAAAGAGAGTTTATATAGAAAAACAAGTTTTAGAGACAAGAGCATCTTATGGAAGTGTTTTTTTTTTTTTTTTTTTTTTTGTAAATATTTTATAATAGTTCTTTTACAGGTATTGAAAATTTCAATGTAAAATGCAATTACATAAAAAAAAAAAAAGTTCTTTTATTTGTACGATATACATATAATCTACTATTAACAAATGGATTATATATATATTCATAATTTTTAAACCATAGCAAAAGCCGAGCAACAGATTTAAGATCACTGAAACCCCATAGACCAATAAGAATAAAAATTTCATCAAATTAAAATTAATTGTGAAGACTGATTGTTAATTTTTGAAACAATTAATTTTACTTTTTTATTCTTAAAACAATAAATTTTACTTATTGATATATATATATATATATAATTTGATTAATTTAATTCATTTACAACACTCAGCAAATGAAAGATAGATGAAAATACCAACATATGAAATTTTAAATGAGATGTATTTCGAATAAAATTATTGTCATGATGATAATTTAATTTAAGTACACTGAGTAGTAAAAACATGTTAAAGTACTTACGCAGAAGAGAAATGACACACATATCACATAAGCCTAACGATGAGATAATTTGCATAATCCATTAATCCAATAGAAACATTCATCAATTAATATAAATGAAAAGAGATAAACTAACCAAAAGGATCTGTTAAAAGAAAAGAGAATTCATGAAATGAAAAATAGAATTTTAAATGCTGAAAACCAGAAATGATCACTCATCAGGAAACTTGCATCTCTGTCAGCATTATAGAAGATTTCGGATCGCTGTATAGCTAATTCAAGCAATAATTCGTCTCTATCTTGCAACAAAACAAAGTAAAAAAGGAAATTAGATTAAACTGTAACACAACCATAATTGAAAAATGGAATAAGTATTTTTAATAAGTCCGCGTGTAACCGATTCCAACAGAGATAGTAGAAATAAACAGGTTGCCAAAATAAACATTAGTGAAAAGAGAAGATAAAAAGTAAAGAAACGATTAGTCGATCTAGTTGCTTCTGAAATGAAATAAATGAATGCATTAAGTGATAGTTATTAATCTTTAAAATTTAAAAGCTAAAAACACTATTAAATAGATGATATTTAACAGGGTTATTCAATTTTAACGTTAATATTTTCTATTTTCAGTTTAGATTTAACGTTCAACGTAACGTGAGCTAGCACCATCTGACGTGAAAAAAGTGATTTACTATTAAGTAATTTCAGAAAATGTACGATTTGACTTCCAATTTTTACTTTAGTTTAATTTTTATTCTTAAGCAATCTCATCAAAAGGCCAACAAGTGATGATTAAGACATTATGATTATGTTTATTTATATATACATACACACACACACACACAAACACACACACAAACACACACACACACACACACATATATATATATATATATATATATATATATACAGATATAGATATAGATAATTATTGTAACGAATTAATGAGTTTAAAGATAAGAAAAACATAAAAGGAGAATTGCAAACCAATGCGCAGAATTGCTGCAAAAGGAAATGCAAAACTTAAATATAGGAATAGATTATCAATGAATAAAACAAATTATCAATGAGTAAAATGAAATAAAACCCCAAAAAACACTGAGGTCTTCATCAGGGAGGCCCCTCAGTGTAGGGGTGAAAGAGAAGTTTCTGAAAGGACAGTAGCAATTAGCTAATAGCTATCCTTAGCCCCCAACTTCTCACCAAACAGAACACCACCATTAACTAAAAAGAAATCTGACATACATATAATTTTAAAAATCCAAAAACAATTATTAAATTACCAAAATTACAAAAGTAGTACAATTACAACAAATTAATATATAGGAAATATACAATAAATTACAAAATACATTAAAATGAAATACAATAAAATGAAACCCCTACCTGGTAAACCAATCCTCTTCGGCCGACGGGGGCTACTCGTCGGTACTTAAATATCGCCCTTAATTTAGGAACCAGAACAAACCGAAAGAGGAAAAAATTGGAAACACTCTGTTAAAAAATGAGACGGGTAACAGTTAACTTGCAAAGTTTTTCTTAAATCATCAAGAGCATATTTTCAAAAGCCGGTATTTCAAAAGCCGGTAAAATCTTGTTTAAATATCTAAATTCAGTCTTAAAAGTGATAAATTGTAAAAGCAATTGTAACATTATTAACAATAACCTGAAAGTTATTGAATATTTTAAGTTTTACCCAGAAAGCATTACTTCAGTAAGTACCTACGATTTTGAAAGTTTGTTTGTAAGCATTCCGCCCAATTTAGTAATTGAAGTTTTTGAAAGCATTTATGAGGAATTTGGCAGTTACTTAAATTGTGAAAAAAAACTACTGGATTAATCTTATTAAGTTTTGTACTTTCGAAAATGTTTCATTTAACGGGAAAGATTACTTTTTACAAAAGAGGGGTATTCCAATGGGAAGAGTTTCTCGAGTGCTTTCGCTAATCTATTTTTATATTTTTTTTTAAATTTTTTTTTACATATTACTTTCTTCAGGTATACTGACGATTTGATTATTTTTAACTGTAATGATTTCGAAAATATTGCTAAAAAAATATATCCTAAAGAATTAGTTCTAAACCGTACAGATACAGATAAAATTTCATTCCTGGATCTTAACATAAAGCGAAATAAAGATAAATGGCATATTGGTTTATACGATAAAAATTATTATTTTAATAAAATTCTTGAAAAATGGTAATTACAGCACTATTTAAAGAAAAAGAAAAGAAAGAAAATAGTTATTAGCCTCTAAAGTTTGTGCATGTGTAATTGCATTTTCATCATTTTATTATCTTATTTTATGCCATATTTATAGCTCAATATGCATGGAGTGCGCCAGCTGATATTTAAATATTTTATTCAACATTTCTTTATTTTTACGAGATTGTTGAAAATTTAGAAAACTAAGAACTAGTTTAAAAAGAATTAAAGCACTTTAAAAAAGAAAAAGGGAACAGCCATTAGTCTTTAGAATTTATTTGTCAGGATTTTTTCTTTCTATCTTTTCTTTAAAAATTTTCAGGTTTTTTTTTTTGTAAAAAAAAAAAAAAGAAAAAGAACACAAATACTTTTTGTGTATATGCATTTATATTTTAATTATTTCATTTTACAAGTGGCATGTGTATTATTTTTATATTCACATACAGTCGTCAGCAAAATTATTCGAGTGCTAGCAATAATTCCTATATAAATATAGTACACTTAATACTGTTTTGTTAAATAAATACTAGTCGAAACATGTTGACTAAAAACACGATTCTATAAAGATTTATTTAACAAAACAGTATTAAGTGTGCTTTCTTTACATAGGAATTATTGCTAACAATGCGTTGGCCGACTATTCCATTGTTTTAATGTTTTATTTTATAGGTATAATGTTTATTATTTTTATACTCACATAACGTGCTGGTTAACAAATGAATATTTTATGCAGAATTTCATTACTTTATGAGGCTCTTGAAAATTATAAAATTAAATCACTAATTAAAAAAAAATTAAATCACATAAAAAAAGGGTGATTAAAAAAAAAAAAAAAGGTAAAAATTTTATTGTATATGCTATTACACCTCCATTTCTTTAATATTTATTTTATAAGTACAATATTTATCACTTCTATACTCACATAATCCTCTGGTTGACAACTAAATACTTTATGCAGAATTTCATTACTTTATAGGACTTTTGAAAATTATGAAATTAAATCATTAGTTTAAAAGAAATTAAAGCACACACACACATAAAATAATCTGGTGTGTAACTCCCATGACTTTCTCTTACCGTGAAATTTAATACTATAAATACAGGTTGGAGATTAAGAGGTAAGATAACGAGTACTCTTATGTAAACCTATGTTAAACAATTCAAATTAAGCTTAGGGAGAGTTTTATATGATAATTAGTTCTGTGTGAGGGGAGCTACCGCCTCCCTCAAACTCCCGTTTCATTAATGAACCTACATTTATATAGAATTTAATTCTGTTATTAAAATTAAACGTTTATTTAAAATTATACAGACAAATTTCACACGCAACATTCATTGAAACTTATCAATCTTGATCAAACTTTTCCAGCAACAAACTTATATTAACTTCAAAATACAACAATTGGATCTCCTAAAATTATTCTTTTTTAAGTTACTCTAAGAGACACAGACAAAAATCAAGCGTTAAAAAACTTGACTACGTTAATCAGGAAGCCTCAAAACTTGTAAATATACAAATAACAAGCGATGAATATTTAGCTTAAAACATACATTATTTACCATATCTCTATGAGGAATTTATTTCAATTCCCGAACAGCTTTCCTGGAAATGGTAAAATATTATTAGTAAAGCACATCCACTAACAACAAATAACTAGTGTGTTGTGGCCACCACACGACTTTCTTCTATATTTTCCTATACAAATTCACTCAGTAAAAATAATTTATTAAAATTATTATTTAAAAAAATTATCTTCCATGATAATGCAGACGATTTCCATATTAGAGAAGTAGTATAACACTAAATATCCAAAAAAAGTTGAATTTATTCTCAGTGTTAAATTTTTTTTTTGGTAAAAATGAAAAAAATCGATAATTTTATTTTAAATTACGCAGATCGATGGTTCAACGATTAGTTTTAAAGGTATTGGCGAGCTCTTTTGAAAGATACCCATGTCCCCCCAGGGGGGAGGTGAGGTTCCTACATACACAATTTTTTTTCCCAGTTGACTATCTCTATTACAAAAAATATATATTCGTTTTATTTTGTTTAGTGCAGTCTATAGATGTTAAACTCTAATTACCTGCAATTTCCCGCATAGACGTAATGTATTTGTATAGTTTTGAGTGTCCCTGTACACGAACCATTTGCTTCATCTCAACGAAAAGCTTAGTGTTGCATTCCTACATGATACACATTAACATACCGAGTTTGAAATTTCTGCTACTATTTGTTCTTGAGATAGGCTGATAACACACATACAGACATTACACACAGACCATTCGCTAAAAACATGCTTTTCGTATTCAGGGGACCTCAGAACATGTAAATATAACAAAAACGCACGTTCGGAAATTTGACCCAAAACAATACTTTCTAGACACTATGGGTAAGAGAAAGTAGAAAGGAAAAAGATAAGAAAAGAAAAAAAGTATATATTTAGATAAAAATCCTATTGTATATGCTATTACACTTCCATTATTTTAATATTTTATTTTATAAGTAAAATATTTATTATTTTTATACTCACATAATGCGTTGGCTGGCAAATAAATATTTTATTCAGAATTTCATTATTTTATGAGACCTTGAATATTATGAAATCAAATCACAATTTTAAAAGAAATTAAAGTACACACAAACACACTCATAAAAAAATCTGATGTGGACACCACCTGACTTATTTATACACTCACTGAAATATACATATTGTTATGAAAACCTGACACTTTTGTGAGAGGTAACTGATTCGTAAATAAACAAGCAGGTTCCAGTCCATGAACAATCCTGGAAAAAAAAAAAAAAAATCTGCTCATTTAACCACAAAAGTCACAATAATGGGATTATATATACCGCCGAAACAAATACTGTAGTTTTTTTTTTTTTTTTTTTTTTTTTTTTTTCAGGAAATGTAGTACTCCGCAACTTTTTACAATCTCTCATTCGGAAAGACACAGCTTACAGTTCAATGAAAATCTTTCGAGTACAGGCGGCCTACTTTTGTTCCGGCGAAAATTAGTGTTTAGAAACGATACATTTTACCGAAACAATTAACTCCGTTAAAATTAAGAAAGGGTTTACTAATTCTGGCTATCCTGAAAATTTCCGATAAATTTAATCGCTAATCTCGCCAAGCTTATAGTTAACGTAAATTTTGGTCTTGACATTGATCTTGGCGATTTGACGTGGAATTTGGAGAGCTGGCGAGTGAATTTGGCGAAATTTTTTAGTTTAGGGTTGCCAAAATTTGGAATCTCTAACTCCAATAAGAACGGAGTTTTTGAATTTTCCGGGAAGATTTATTGGTTTATAGCGCAGAACTTAATTCTTCTAAAGTTCTATAAATGACTAACAAGTCTATAAAATAGAAGACTGATTATTGATGATTGTAGACTAGAACTTGCCTGCATATTTACATTTTCTACACGGTATTAGAGTGAAAGTGGAAACAGATGGTAACTTTTTACTTTCTACGAAGGTGGGCGTTGACTTAGTGTCAAATTAGGCATTCAAATAGGGCGAAAAGTGGTATTTTACGATTTTCAAAGTTTGGGAGCTCTAACTTGAATAGGAGTCAAGTTCTGGAGTTTTTTGTAATGATTCGTTGGTTTCTAGTACAGAACTACCTCAAGAATTCGGTAAACTACTGACAATATTCTCGATGAATTCAAATTGCATTCAGACTTCAAAGTTTTCGGTTGTTCCTGAATTAGCGAAATTTATGCTCTTCAGTGTATTTAACAACGTTTACTTGATTTCCCGTTTACTTGATTTACTTGAATAATAATGATTATTTACTGGACTGTTTCGAGAATATGCATTGATTATTGATTTTTGTGGCACAAAAAATGTTTTATTCGATTGTTTCCTGAATAGTCATTAGATAAAGTGCATTCATCGTCTAGAACCTGCATAGGTCTTCAAGAATTGCTTTCTACACATAAAAATATCGACAACTTTCTCAACAATATCATTAAGGGCTCTGTTTACCGGCTAAATATTTATTAAATTAAGTGCATTCGTGCACTAGAACCTGATTATGTGCTTTCTACATTAAAAAATTTCGACAACTTTCATAACAGTATCATTGCGGCTCTAACTACTGGCTGAATAGTCATTAAATAATGAGCATTCTTCGTCTAAAACCTGCTTATGTCTTTAAGAATTATTTTCTACACGCAAAAATGTCGACAAGTTTCATAACAATATCATTAAGGGCACTATCGTTAGCTTCTTTTGAAATGGTATTGAACACATTTGATAATAAGTCATACATAATGGCCAAAACCTTTGTATTTTTTGTCCTTATGAATATAATTTTCGTAAATATCTCGAAAAACGGAAAGTCACAGGCGGACGAAAAAAAAAAAAAAAAAAAGAAAAAAAGAAAAAAAGAGGTGCACAACTAGATGTTATAACGAACCTATATACCAATTTGCAACGTTCTACGTCCAACCGTTTTTGAGATACATATACATATACATACACACACACACGTACATACGGACGTCACGAAAAAGTCATGTAAAGTCGCTGATATCTCTGAAACAAAAGCTTGCATTAAAACCAAACTTGCAGGTGTATAACTAGACATCATGAATATAAAATTATAAAAAGTCTTTTCCCGGGAAGGGGGGGAGGGGCTATGGTTTCAACAGAAGTGTTTTTTCAAAAGAATTCGTCAGTACCTTTAAAAGGAATGGCTAAAGCTTAGATCTGGGATAATTTAAACAAAGCTATCTCTCCCTCCCCCCTCTCTCTCTTTTAACTTTTAGCAGAAAGAAAAAAAAAAAAGCATTTTCTCAGATGTCTTCTATGTATTGCCATTCTTTACATTTAGTGTTACTCTGAAATGAAAATTCACTGCATTCATTATGGAAAGTAATTCTAGTAAATAATAATTTTAAGAAATAATTTGTACTGCGTAAATTTGTATAGGAAAATACAGAAGAAAGTTTTGCGATGGTTATAACGTACTAGTTTTAAATTATCTATATTAATAAAATCAGAGTTTTGTCTGTAAATTTGTCGGAATCGAAAAATTTTGCGATATCTTCACGTTTCACATCCCATGAAAGCCGAAAATGACTTCAGAAAATTTTGCCTGTGTGTGTGTGTGTGTGTGTGTCTGTGTGTGTGTCATCGTGTCCGAATGTCGCTTTTTTTGTCCGGGCATCACTTGAGAACGGCTGGACGGAATTCAACGACGCTTGACAGGAATTTAGGCCTTCACCCAACTTAAAATTATATCTGTCAACTTTTCAGAAATTCCCCCCCGTTCCCCCCCTAGGGGGTAAAAGACTAAAACACGTTTGTGCGGGCATCACTCGAGAACGGCTGGACGGAATTCAACGGCGCTTGGCAGAAACTTAGGTCTTCACCCAACTTGAAATTATATCTGTAGAAATTTTCAAAATTATGATTAGTGTTTAAATTGTGTGTAAAAAACGCCTGCGCATGCGCCATAAATATTTTTTCACTAAAATGTTTTGAATGAAAAATTAAAATATAAAAATAAATTTTTAAGTTAAAGACTTTTGTATTCGCGTGATTTTCACTACAAATTATGAAAAGATTGAAATGAAGTGTTGCCATCTAAGTTTCATACTTTAGTTAATTTTATAAAATCTAATTGTCGTATCGAAAATCTGTTTACACCCCAGAATTCAGAAAAATCACCTCTTTCATTTGGCATGAATTTTTAACGATAGGTCTGATATTTCTAATTTATTTTTCCCTTTATCCGTTTTTCCGTTGCCACTTAAATTTCATACTTTAGTTATTTTTAAAAAATCTAATTGTCGCATCGAAAAACTGTTTGAACCCCTGGATTCAGCAAAATCGCCCCTTTCATTCGGTATCAAATTTATAAATATAGGTCTGATATTTCTAATTTATTTTACCCTTTTTCCGTTTTCAACCCAGATTCGATATGGAACAGCTTTAGTATTCGATCCCTTTGGCAAAATTTGAAATTCGACACCGAAGTAGCTCGGATGTTTCTCGCCAAGATCTTTAATTGCACAATTGAGATAGCCAATTCAGTTCATCGCAAAAATGGCTTAAAATATTTAAAGTCGCCAAAGGGTTCCGATACTTAAGCTGTGCTTTTTGTATTTATTTATTTATAATACTGTCTATTAAAGACTTCTGTGGTCACGAAATTTGGTGCGTAAATTGTTTGTATGCATTTTGCACTTATTGTAACTGCATTTCACGAAATTCGAAATCCCCCCCCCCTTCTCGGAGTTGGAGGGCAATAAACATATGTAAAAACATGTTTTTCCGTTTGAATTCGCTTCGAATTATCTTAGAATGTCGAATTTTGGTGTGTGGATATTGATTAAGTATACGCATTATGTACATTAGTGGGATTTTGCAAAACTTCGAACTCACCCGCTGAGGGTGGGGAAGTAATAAGTGGGTAAGTTGTGCCGAAGACAGTGGGGACCAGACTCCTCACATTGGGAGCGAGGAAACCTCTACCAATCACAGCGAGATCTTAGGTTATTAATAAAGATATGGCATTTTGACAACACATTTAAGTTTAATGTCCAGCGAAGCGGGCAAAGCCTGCTAGTATATATATATAGAAAATAAATAATTATAAGATAAAAAATTTTTTATAAACCATGTTTTTTAATTTTCTGTTGAATCATATATAAACGCTACTGAAGGCAGCCGGAACCCCAGCAATTGGACAAAAGTATTAAAAAAAATTCCTTGCTATCGTCTTTTGAGCTATTATAAAAGTTTCAAATGGCTATCTAGCCGGGAAGTTAGTTAAAAGTTGATTGCAAGCCTTGTACTGGAAATGCTGCCGAAGGCAGCAGGGTCCCGAAGCAATTGGATAAAAATATTTTTAAAAAGCATTTTCACCGTATTCTGAACTGTTCCGAAAGTTTCAAATGTCTAGCTACTCGGGAAGTTAGTTAAATAAATTTTCTGTTGAATCATATGAACGCTGCCGAAGGCAGTAGGGACCTGAAACAGTTGACTAAAAGTATTTAAAAAAATGTATTGCCACCGTGTTCTGAGCTATCCTGAAAGTTTCAAACATCTAGCTAGTCGGGAAGTTAGTGAAAAATCGATTGCAAGCTTTGTACTGGTAACACTGCCGAAGGCAGCAGGAACCCGAAACAGTTGGCTAAAGGTATTTAAAAAAATGCATTTTCACCGTGTTCTGAACTATTCTGAAAGTTTCAAATGTCTAGCTAATTGGGAAGTTAGTCAAATAAATTTTCTGTCGAATAATATAAGCGGTGCCGAAGGCAGTGGGACCTGAAGTAGTTGACTAAAATTATTAGAAAAATGTATTGTCACCGTGTTATGAACTGTCCTGAAAGTTTCAAATCTCCAGATAGTCGGAAAGTTAGTGAAAAAATCGATTGCAAGCTTAGTACTGATAACGCTGCCGAAAGCAGCAGGAACCCGAAACAGTTGGCTAAAGGTATTAAAAAAATGCATTTTCACCGTGTTCTGAACTATTCTGAAAATTTTAAACGTCTAGCTAGTCGGAAAGTTAGTTAAATAAATGTTCTGTCGAATTATATAAGCGCCGCCGAAGGCAGCGGGACCTGAAATAGTTGACTAAAATTATTAGAAAAATGTATTGTGACCGTGTTGTGAGCTGTCCTAAAAGGTTCAAATGTCTAGCTAGTCGGAAAGTTAGTGAAAAATCGATTGCAAGCTTTGTACTGATAAAGCTACCGAAGGCAGCAGGAACCCGAAACAGTTGGCTAAAGGTTTTAAAAAAAATGCATTTACACCGTGTTTTGAACTATTCTGAAAGTTTCAAATGTCTAGCTAGTCGGGAAGTTAGTTAAATAAATTTTCTGTGGAATCATATAAGCGCTGCCGAAGGCAGCGGGACTTGAAATAGTTGACTAAAATTATTAGAAAGATGTATTGTCACCGTGTTGTGAGCTGTCCTGAAAATGTCAAATATCTAGCTAGTCGGGAAGTTAGTTAAAAATCGATTGCAAGATTTGTCCCTGACAAACACGCAAACAAACCCACAAACAAACAAACAAACAAGAATCGAAGTTAATAAAAACATGGTAAAATTAAGTAGAACATGAGACTTGCTGTGAATATATCAACGATCTTGCAAATTAACTGCGTCAATGAAAAGTGCATTTAATCGATAATGATAAATCAATTTTTCGAGCAAACTTTTGCCATGATAATTACATACTTCCTTTCTCTTTTCATCCGAAAATGTTTCAGTAAATATTTTATCAAACGTTGCTTGTTCGAAAAATCGTGCTGTCTTATAAGGCCTTTAATTATTATTATTGTTATTATTTTTTTTTTTTACTTTTTAGTACACATTTTTTTTTTTTTTTTTTACTTTTTAGACAGTATAAAAGCAACATTTTGTGTTCTTTATAAAACTAAATCTATAAATGTAGTTTTTACTTTTCGAACATATGTTCGGAACATATCGGTACACACACACACACACATATATATATGTATATAAAGAATTTATTGTAATCATGACAAAAATCAAACTTTGAGATTTTGGTGTTTCTACACGTTTTGAGGTTACCTGAGTTCATTTTTGCAATTTTTACGGTATTAAAGTATGTGTGTATGAATGTATGTATGTGCGCATGTATGTGAGTGAACACCATAGCGTCTAAAGCTTAGATCGATTGATCGTAATGTTGGTACGTATGTTACAGGTCATCATAGCACGAACCCTATTGATTTTGGGGGATTTAGCACTTAATAATTTTTTTTTACAAGGATATAAAGAAAATTTCTTTAACATTACGGCCTATTGGCCCAAATTATTTAAAGTGCTATAGCGTCTAAATGCATAATTAAATTGGGTTGAAAATTTTATACACATGTTATGGGTCATAGTCGCAGAAAATGTATAGGTCTTGGGGAATCTAGCACTTAATAGTTTTTTTACAGGAACACAATGAAAAATTCTTCATCATTATGGTTTATGGGCTCAAATTATTTAAATTGTGATAGCGTTTAAATGCCTTATCCGATTGAACTAAACACTTACATATATGTTATAGTTCACTGTCGCATGAATTGTATGGATTTTTCCGAATCTAGTACTTATACATTTTTACAGGGACACAATGAAATTTTTTTTATCATTATGATTTACTGTCTCAAATTATTTGAAATGTAATAGCATTAAATTAAAGAACATACTATGCGGAGAAAAAAAAATACTCACACTGTTATACTTTTCTCCTTTATTTATTTAATGACATATCTTATTTTAATTTATTTATACAATCGTTAAATACTTAATATTTGGAAAGTCGAGTGGAATACTACAGATTTTTAAAGATTGTTTTCTACAATTTTCGAGCTCATAAGATAATTTTTTTTTTCAACTGAGTGAAAATAATGCCTGGACCGGGAGTCGAACCCCGGATCTTCGACTTACAAGGTCAAGGCTCCACCAGTTGAGCTATCCAGGCCGACAACCGGTCAGCATTACTCACTCAGACAACCTTCTTGGCAGAAATATCTGGTTTATCATATAGATAGCTCAACAGAAATAAGCCGCAGGTAAAGGAAAACACCATTAAACAATGGGGAAAAAATGCAATTTTTTATTAAAATCCACAATCAACTGATTGAAAGAAAACAATATTTATTGAATTTTTTTTTATTTTTTCCGACTGAGTGAAAATAATGCCTGGACCGGGCGTCGAACCCCGGATCTTCGACTTACAAGGTCAAGGCTCCACCAGTTGAGCTATCCAGGCCGACAACCGGTCAGCATTACTCACTCATAAGATAAAACTCTTATTAATTTATGTACAGAGACACAAATAAATTCAGATACATTATGTGTATAAGAGGTATTTCTTTAACGCAATTTCAATACTTTTATATGTCAACATAAAAATTTAATATACATTATCCAGATATACAAAAATGTATTTAATTATAGTAGAGGATATTGTTAGCAATGATGATTGTTTTACATAGTCATGCAAAATGCTGATATACATTATGAGAATTAAGTAGAAATTGTTAGGAAGGTGTTTCCAGTTGTGTTCTGCGTTTTTTCTCCTAAATTTTATTGTGTTATATAGGGAGGGTTCTAGTTTTAACCAATGTACAGGGTTGTTCCAAAGCATTCCTTTTATGCATTCTCTTTAAAAGTAAATCTATAAATGCAGATACATGGTAATTTCTTCCTTCAATCTGCAACATCGCCAATGATTTACATTTACTGACAAAAGAATTTAGGTACATTTCAGTCTACGAGAAAATTTTAATGTTTAATATAGTTATTCTGCACACAATGTAACAGTTTTATTATATATAGTCAAATGTTATCAACAACGCCTGCCATATGACTATAGTACGATAAGCATTAACAGTTGGTTCACCTGTTCACGTCAAAATATTCAAATATTTTTCAGTATGTATTTGGAAAAGAGCATTTTGAGTTTTATTTTGCGTTTTCAATACTTGGATAAAAGTTCAAACTCTGGAAGCTAAATAATAAAACACATCAGAATCACAGTTAGAACATTTCTTTTTCTTTTTTTTTTTTTTTTTTTAATATTTAATGCGATTAAAGGTTATATTTGACAGATAATTGAGTAAATGAACAAAGGTATATTATATAATCTATTTAGAACATTATTGAAGTTAATATACTCTGTCTATCACAAAACATTCTTTTATATAATTCTATATAACAGCGAAAATTACAAGGTTGATTACACACAAAAAATTATTCAACGAAACTTCTTAATATAAAGATTATACAGAGTGATCCAAAACCCAACATGCAGACTTCTAGAAGAGGTAAAACACATCATAAAGATTGAAAATTGCGTAGGAACTCATAGCTACAAACGTCATTTTAACCCTTTACGATCTGGATGTTTTAGGTTAATTTTTAACATAAAATTTGCATGTGGGCGGGCTTTTGTAAACTGCGTTTTTCACTAAACGTAATATTGTATGTAATATTGATATATCACCTCTTTTTATTTAAATATTAACATCTTAAAACGTTTAGTTAAAAATGCAATGTTCAAAAACCAGGCCCTTCGATTTGCTTTACTGTTAAAAATGAATGAGAAACATCCATTTCTTAAAGGGTTAATATGACGATTACGGTTGTAGGTTTCTATGCAATTTTTAATTCTTATGATGTGCCCAACCTCCCTTACAAGTTTGTACGCTAGGTTTTGAACCACCCTGCATGTATACTATTTGGTGCAATTTATATACATCTGGAATATCGCAGAAAGTAGATAAAATCATCTGATGTTGGCCAGTATGTACCTAAATTAAGTTAACATTGTTTTTCACAATGGCCATGTCACATATTTTTGTTTTCTCATAATTTGGTGCAATTCTACGCTATAGAAGCTGAGGAGAATTAGAAGCTGAGCTATAGAGGCTTTTTCTAATACGGGAAAAATTGCAGCATAAATGCGTCAATATTGTCGGCGAATATTCAATGATACTGAATCAGAATGGTTTTTCATGAGGTTCATCTTATATATCAAATATCGTACACTAAATGTTATACAGCTGAGATATAGCCTTCCGAAACTGCAGCATAAGCAGCGCTATCTTCTGGATGGTATATTGCAACATGCAATGAGCACCAATTTATATCATGGACCAGCCAAACATATAGGTTTGTGGAATTATGTACATTATTTCGGCTGATGCAGCACCCACAAAATTTTGGGAACGCATGCACGCACATTTTCTAAAAATGCTCAAATCGTGTTAAGGACATCTCAAACGTGTAAATTTATAGAAAACTATAGAAGCCGAAAATTTTCACGAACAAAACTTTTTTCTTGAAAGAAATAAATTTGAAGAAAGTAATAAATTAAATAAATAAAAGAAAAAATATATAAGGAAAAAAAAAAAAAAAAAAATATATATATATATATTTGATTTTTAGCAAAGGTACAAAGTGTTCGTATGGGTAATATAAATGACATTATAGTTTCTCTTTATAAAAACTATTTTAGGCTATAGTAACTATAAGAAATTACATTTTTATATGACCTTGCTTCATATAGTTTATCGAGGGATAAAATATGATTTATCGATTTGGATGATTCTATTCTCTCTTTTTTTCTTCAATAGAATTAAAAAAGAACAATAGAAGAAGCAATCTGTGTGATTATTACTTTTTATTTTCTGTAAAAAATGTATAGATTTATATGGAAAGCAAACTGTATAAGCAGCTAGTGCAAATGTTTATGTAAAGTCAGACATGCATGCTCAGAGACATAATCACCTGAAGAAATCTAATATGTTCTGGTCACCACAAAACTTTCTTCTATTTTTTCTATAAAAGTTCACGCGGTACCAATCATTTATTAAATTATTATTAATTGAAATTATGTTCCTTGATGTACGTAGACGATTTACATTTAAGAGAAGTAATAACACTAAATGCCGAAAGAAAATCAATTTTGTGTCGACATTTGAGAAATAGCTTTTTTTTCTATGTTAAAAAACAAAAACAAAAAACAAAAAAACAAAAAACAACGATAACTTTGTTTTAAATATCACCGATCTACGGTTTAAACATTCGTTTTAAAGATATAGACGAATTCTTATGTAAGATATCCATATTGAAAATATATACACGCAAGGGGGGTACTTCTCCACGGGGGACTGATTTTTTTTACATGAACAAAATTTGTTTCCTAGTTTATTGCTACTATTATCAATAATTTATATTAATTTCCCAATCATTCCTTAAAAATAACTCTTATTATGTACATTTATACTTATACGAAATTTTGTTTTATGCTGCCATATTAAAAATTATGGGGAAAAAAAAATAGGATGACAGCGCCATCTGTTGAACGATTGGTTCCGAAATGTAACCAGCATCAGTTCAAGTCAAGGTCCAACTAAACACCAAGCTTGGTTAAATTTCATTTACTGGTTCGTGAGATACAGCGTCCACAAAATTCATGATACATACACACTAACACACACACAGAGATAGACAGACAGAAATGCCGAAAGAAAATCGATTTTGTGTCGACATTTGAGGAATAGCTTTTTTTTTTTTTATGTTAAAAATGAAAAAAAAAAAAAAAAAAAAATCGATAACTTAGTTTTAAATCATCACCGATCTACGGAACCATTGGTTTTAAAGATATAGACGAGTTCTTATGTAAGATATCCATATTGAAAATTTATACACCGAAGGGGGGTACTTCTCCACGGGGAACTGATTTCTTTACATGAACAACATTTGTTTCCTAGTTTATTGCTACTATTATCAATAATTTATATTAATTTCCCAATCACTCCTTAAAAATAACTCTTATTATGTACATTTATACTTATACGAAATTTTGTCTTAAACTGCCGTATCAAAAATTATGGGGAAAAAAAATAGGATAACAGCGCCATCTGTTGAACGATTGATTCCGAAATGTAACCACCACCAGTTCAAGTCAAGGTCCAACTAAACACTAAGCTTGGTTACTGGTTCGTGAGATACAGCGTCCACCAAATTTATGATACATACACACTAACATACAGACACAACAGACACACACACACAGAGATAGACAGACATTTTCTTAAAATGGCAAATCGTGTTCAGGACATCTGAAAACGGATAAATCCCTCGGAAACCCGAGAAATTGATGTTATTAATTATTATATAAAGTCTATATATTAAATCAGAAGTCGAAATTTTTTACGAATTAACTTTTTACTTTCTCTTACCCATTAGGTAGAGAAAGTATTGTTTTTGGGTCAAATTTTCGAACGCGAGATTTTGTTATATTTACACGTTTTGAGGTCCTCTGAATATGAAAATCATGTTTTTTGCAAATTGTCTGTGTCTGTGTCTGTCTGTTATAAGCGTATCTCAAAAACAAATTATGGCAGAAAGTTCAAACTTGGTATTCTAAATGTGTATCATATAAGGATGCTACAGTAAGCTTTTCGCTAAGATCAAGCAAATGGTTCGTGTACAGGGACAGTCAAGAGAATTCTAATACATTACGTCTATGGGGAAAATTGCAGGTAAGTAGAGTTTAACGTCTATAGACTGCACAAAAACAAACGAAACAAATATATATTTTTTGTAATAAAGATAGTTAACTGGGAAAAAAATTTTTTGTGTATGTAGGAGCCTCGCCTCCCCCCCCCTGGGGGGAAAGTCCCCCCCTCGAGGGGAGTAAGTTTTCATGATGCATATCTTTCAAAAGAGCTCGCCAATACCTTTAAAACGAATGGTTGAACCATCGATCTGCGATAATTTAAAACATAGTTATCGATTTTTTTTATTTTTAACGAAAAAAACTTAGAAAAAAAATCGTTTTTTTTTTTTTTTTCTTTTTAAATATTGAGAATAAAATGAACTTTTTTTGGATATTTGGTGTTATACTACTTCTCTAATATGGAAATCGTCTGCATTATCATAAAAGATAATTTTTTTAAATAATAATTTTAATAAATTATTTTTTAAAAACAGAAATATTTTTTAATAACCGAATTCAATTCTATATAAATGTAGATGCATTAATGAAACGGGGGATTGAGTGGAGCGGTAGCCCCCTCACACAGAACTAATTATCATATAAAACTCTTCAGAAGCCTAATATGACGTCTTTAACACAGGTTTACATAACAGTACTCGTTATCTTACCTTTTAATCTACAACCTGTGTTTATAGTATTAAATTTCAGGGTAAGAGAAAGCCGTGTGAGTGACACACCAGATTATTTCAACTAAATATAAAAGAGAGTATAATAATGGAAATCTTTCACTATACTAGAGCAAACTTAGTAAATGCAGTTAAGATTTTTTTCCCGAACACGTCATCTGTAACGAAAGAAAATATACTCACATATTTGGCATTTATTAATACGAGAAAAGGGAAAAAAAGAACTACTGATGTCACTCCTTCAAAAGGTGTCACAATTTGGGCGTGATCCAAAATTTACCTTGCATGTCTGACATGATAATAAGACTTTGGCATACGCTGTTTAAATCAATGACATTCATGTTTTGAATTTCACTGCAGCGAAAGAAAGTAAAATAGATTTATGCATCTGGCATATTTTTATGCAAGGCTGATGAACAATTTATTGTTTCGTGTTCTTACATGGAATTATCCATTCGAACGGAACTATTTTTAAAAGCTTCCTGTTTTCCAGTTGATAAAGAAAAAAAATTAATTTTATAATTTTTATTTTCACCATGCCTTCTTTTTTCGGTACAGGTAATAACTTCCGAAGATCTGTAATATTTTAATAAAATGTATCAAATTTAAAGCTTTTGATTTAAGTTGATTTCTTCAGAAATTTTCACAATCGCTAAATTTATATATACGTATATGTATAGATATAACTATGAATTTAATTTATGATAAGTGAAGATATGAAAGTGGGATGTAAAAACAACAAGAATAACTTTAACGATATTAATAAAAAAGAAAATAAGTAAAATTTAACACTATTCAAGCTAAAAATTTCAATTTATGCTGTGTTTTCTTCGTCAGCAGGTGGGAACACAGCTATTAAAAGAACTATGTAGTACTAGCAGGTTTCTGAAGATATGTTAAGCTAGCATAATTCAGAATATATTTCAAACAGAATATTAATTATAAAAAAATGAAGTTATAAAGACTGAAGTATGATTTATTTGAAAAGCATTTTATTTTATATCAAATACTATTACTTATGAGTGCAGTGAAATTATAATGAAATTTTATATCAGAATTTAAAAATTGTTTTATTCTATGAATTTATGAAATGAAAATGCTAGCAGGAACATACCCCCACCTAAACCTACTAGAAAAAAAATAGAAAAATTAAATTAATTAAAAAATAATTTAAATTCATAGTTATATTTTTGTATACAAACCTAATTTAAATTCATAGTATTTTGTATATAAATTTAGTACTGCTTTAGCTCCTATTTTATGCAAATTAATAATTTTTATCATTTATTTTGAAGTTAATTTATATATATTTATAGAGAGAGAGATAGATATAGATATAGATATATACCGATCATGGGACAAACAAGAGAAGAGTTAGAAACAGTGTTACCGGACTTGGGGACTTTTTTATTCGATAATCACCCATAATTTCGAGAAGTGATATTTGATATACATAATAGACGATTAATCTTCGAATTTATTGTGCAACCGTTACGGTTAAAATTTAGAGGTGGCTATTGAATAAAAAAGACCCCAAATCTGGCAACGCTAGGTACAGAACATCACAAGGACTGAGAATTTTATAGGAGCCATGACTGAAAACGCCTTAAACTTTCTCTTTTATTTCATTTTATTTTATTTTTATTTTAAATTATGTTTTATTTAGGGCTATGTTTGGCGGTTAGCATTCAGCTCTGTTATTCATGCCGAAAAAGAGCCTTTTTCAAGATTAAACTGTCCTAGACGGACCGAGTGCCGGTGGATATAGGCTCTCTGCGACTCCGCCCCCCCCCCCCATCCCCGTTAGGATCCCTTTCTTTCTGTTTTTTTTTTTTTTTTTTTTTTTTTTTCCTGAACCATTCTGCATTTATATCCAAGCTGCTATGTTACCATCTCATCTTTACTCTGCTGTCGTCTAATCATCACGCCGGAGTTCACTGTGAACTCCCTCAGTTTATGGGTCCGATCCTCTCGATCATGCAAGCCCCTTTTCTGTGTTTCTTTTCTTCTCTGGTGGAGGTAAGCGACGATCTCGACCGTTGTAGGTACTCCTACAATCATCGTGATGATGATGATGATAGTTCAACCATTTGTTTTAAAGGTATTGATGATTTCAATTTAAAGATACTGATACTGAAAAGTTGCACTCACTCCAGGGGAGAAAGCAGTGCTCTTACATAAAAAAAAAAAAAAAAAAAAAAAAAAAATCATAGTGTACTATTATAAACTAGTATGTTGTAGCCATTACAAAACTTTCTTCTATATTTTCCTATATAAATTGATGCAGTACAAATCATTTGTTATTTTATTATTATTATTATTTTTTATCCATCATGAATGCAGACGATTTTTACCTAAAAAATGTAGTACACTAAATGTCCAATGGAAGTGAATTTTTACCGCACAGATGACATTCTTCCCGTTCTCGGGAAAAATTGCAGTACAGCAGCGCTACGTATCGGCAGATATGCATCCAATTTAATCAGCATAATATCTCATAATGGCCTTTTCATGCATCAACCTGTGTTCTATTATACGCAATAGAACCTGAGATATAGCCTTCCCTTAAATTGCGGAAATAGTTGTATAGTGCATCACCCGTTGAACGATTGGCACCAAAAGTTGATAGGCATTAACGTATGTTAAGGTGCATCTGCTTATCCATGTATATGCAATTTCGTACAGTCGTCCGTGAGATATAACCTTTCCTGGAATTGCGGAAATCGCTGTAGAGCAGCGCCACCTGTCGAGCGATTGGCACCAAAAGTTGATAGATACTAATTTATATAAAAGTGTATCTGCATACAAATTAATATTAAGTTCTGTGCAGTTTCCTGAGATACATTCGCCACAACATTTTTGTCATACACGCACAGACAGACAGGTTGGAATTTTCTAAAAATGGTCAAATCGTCTTCTACACCTCTCAAAACGTTTAAATCCATCGAAAACCGGAAAAATTTAAAAATCCAATGCTCTCTTCCATTGAATATAGAATAAAGTAATAATTCCTTTTAATTTCATAATGATTCGTGAAAAATAATTGTCATTGTGCACATAATTTGTCCTATAGCGCCATTTAAAAGAAAATAAACGAATCGGTATGGCAGCGCAACCTGTTGGATGATTTACCCTAAAATTTGATAGACACTAGTTTATGCCAAGGTGCAACTACATATCAACCGTATGAAATTTTATGCAGTAGCTCCTGAGATACAATTGCCACAAAATTTTGTTACACCCATACACACAAAGAGAGTCAAACAGACAGGCAGACATTTTCTAAACATGGTCAAATCGTGTTCTAGACCTCTCAGAACGTGTAATTCCATCGAAAATCGAAAGAGAAAAACTTTTTACGAATGCAATACGTACATCTGCTGAATATAGAAGAAAGCAATATTCTTTTTTTTTTTTTTTTAAAGTTGAATACAATAATGAATACAGTCGATGAGTTCAATAATATTGGTGACATGTCTTAATGTCGGACGCACTCTCAGCCGAAGGTATTATTACAGAAATGGTACAAACCCATTAACAGAAAAAAACAAATGATGGTATTGGCTCGGAATATAAAATTTTATTTAATATACCAAAATGTGTTTGTGTGCAGAATCATGACAAAATCATAAAGAATTCATTAAAGCGATACAAAATACAGATGATGAAACGTTTAAATGCATTTAGAATTTTAAGGTGAAAATTAAATGAAGCAAAGTCAAACAATCAATATCAATTAGGTTAAATATTTTTTTTCACTTTTGAATAAAATTATCAAACAATTTACATAAGTGTTTTTTATGCTTAAAAAAAAAAAAAAAAAAAAAAAAAAACTATTTTATTCAAATAGAGGCTAGGTAAATAAAAATCAATTGAGGTAGTGAATTAACGAGTGCTTTGCCAGCTTCGCTGGTCACTATATTTAAAGGGAACTATTGTGAAAGTTGTACCTGACGGGACTAAAGTGAAAGTTGTACCTCAAGGGACTAATGTGAAAGTTGTACCTCACGGGACTAATGTGCAAGTTGCACCGAACGAACAAACTATTTCTTTCAACGAAAATGCCTACTAACCCTGGACGATAGGTCTAATATATCGTATCACATTATACATCGTATTTATCGTAATATAACTCAATACTTATTTTGCTTCCTTCTTCGACTCGTTTTAATACGCACTTTTTATATGCATGAGCAGCCCCCGAAAAACAAAAACATTAAATCATTAAATTCATTTTTTTACTTATTTTTATTTCATATTATTTCACGCGCACTTTTTATTTCCTAATTCAAAATTATTAAAAAAAAAAACTTTTTTGATATCGCTTGTAACGATACTGATTATTATTAATTTTCTTTTCTTTTTCTTTCAATAATAATAATAATAATAATAAATATTTTGATGAAAATCTGGCAAAAGCAGAATTTAGTTTAGGACGGAGGACTATTAGTTTTTTTTTTTTTTTTTTTTTTTTTCAAATTATGACATCGCTTTCAAATTTTTCAATTATATTTTCGATAAATTTTAGATTTTGACAAATTACCAACTATCGAAATCGACAACGCAAAAATCCCAGATTGAGACTAATAGGCCCTCAGTCCTAAAAAAAATAAAGAAATAAATAAATAAAAATAAAGAAAGAAAGAAAGAAATTAGAAATTCTAGCTTCTAAACTTTCATTAAATTATTTATTTTAATTTATAATTGCTGCCAAGAAAATTAAACTTTAAATTTTACATCTACTTTTTAAGATAGCACGCGATCGTGTTTTATATAAAAATCAAATCATTAAATTCATATTTTTATTTATTTTTATTTCATATTATTGCACGCGCACTATTTATTTCCTAATTCAATATTATTTAAAAAAAAAACGTTTTCGATATCTTTTGTTACGATACTGATTATTATTAATTTTCTGTTCTTTTTCTTTCAAAAAAAAAAAAAAAAAAAAAGATTTTGATGAAATTCTGGCAAAAGCAGAATTTAGTTTAGGACGGAGGACTATTCGTTTTTTTTTTTTTTTTTCTTCCCAATTATAACATCGCTTTCAAATTATTCAATTATATTTTCGATAAATTTTAGATTTTGATAAATGTCCAACTATCGAAAACGACAACGCAAAAATCGCTGTCTAAGACTAATAGGCCCTCAGTCCTAAAAAAAAAAAAAAAAAAAAAAAAAACTTAAATTCGGATTTAGCGAGTAATCGTGTTTAACGTGCATTCTCTGTGTCCCAAGTCTTCGTCAAATATAGATTTTAGTATATTGCTTTCCATGTTATAGTAATTGCATTAATATGATCATTTGCTGGGGCCCTGAAAGAGACACTTCTTCGGGGCCCTTATTTAAACTAAAAGGAAAAAAAAAAGTGGCATTGAAATAAATTTTACTTTTAATTTGGGAAATCATTTTAGCACGAAGAGGAGGGTGTGGGGCAGTTGCCTCGCTTGCTGTCGCCTTAGTCCGGCCCTGGACATAACTATCAAGGGTATCAGGAAAAAATATAGAATAGCATTGGCACATGTCAATAGAAGATTTAATCAGGCACATTTCGCGAAATAAATATTCTATACACAAAGTTTGATGAAAATATTTGAATGGTGGCTGAGATATAACTATCACGAATATCCCTGGGATATGCGGCATTAATCATTGACTAATTTCTTCTTTATGGTCACACTACACAGCATCCTACCCTCGAGATATTTTGCCGCATGAGATAACTTGTTGCACCATCATCACCATTTGTATTCGTGGCGTAGAGCGTTGACAAAACTTATCAAAATTAAAACCTTTGATTTGAAACGAACTAAAAAAAAAAAAAAAGATTTATTAATATTTTATGTTTTCAAGGCCTGATTAATTCTCGAGCCTCGGGGGTGCTCAAAATTTCGTTAACAGTTCAAACAATTTTAATTTAAAATATAGAAAATTATTCTTGAAAATATCACTTCAAGAATATTTTACTTCTGAAAGCAAGATGAAAAGTTTTACAAAGGTAATATTTTACACAAATATGCATTTTCCCATTTTTAGAATAGTGGGAAAATTTAAGACTTTTTTAGAGAGTGGTAAAAGAAAAAAAAGTCTGGAGTAACTCCACTCGACTTTCGGAACATTGAGTAATTAACAGTTTTGTAGATAAAATAAAGAAAGAGGAGTTGTTAAACAAACAAAAGAGAGAAAACCATAATAGAGTGTTTGAGTATTTTTCTCCATATATTACACGATGTTTTATTTAACGCTACTGAACTTTGAGCTCATAGATCATAATGATAAAGAATTTTTCGTTGTGTCCCTGTAAAAATCTATAAATGCTAGATTCACCAAAATGATCATATTTAGTGCAACAGTAATTTATAATATTCATATAAATTTTCAGCTCAATTGAATAAGGCGTTTAGATGTTATCGCACTTTTAAAAATTTGGTTCCATAGGCCATAATGATAAAGAATTTTTCTTTTTGTCCCTGTAAAAAAACTGTAAGTGCTAAATTCACCAAAATCTATACAGTTGGTGCAACTGTGACCTATAACATGTGCACAAATGTTTTGCTTATATTAATAAGGCGTTTAGACGCTATCACACTTTTAAAAATTTGGCCCCATAGGCCATAATGATAAAGAATTTTTATTTGTGTCCCTGTAAAAAAAAACTATAAGTGCTAGACTCTCCAAAATCTATACAGATTGAGTATTTGTGACCTATAATATGTGTATAAATTTTTTGCTCAATTGAATAAAGCGTTTAGGTGCTATCGCACTTTTAAGATTTTGGTCCCATAGGCCATAATGATAAAGAATTTTTCTTTGTGTCCCTGTAAAAAAAACTATAAGTGCTAGATTCACCAAAATCAATAGGATTCGTACTACGGTGACTTGCAACATGCGTACCAACTTACACCTCATTCGAGCTAAGCGTTTAGACGCTAGCGTGTTCACTCATACACATACACACATACATATACACACACATACATACATCATCGTAAAAATAGTGGAAACGGACTCGGGGGATCTCGAAACGTATAGAAACATCAAAATCTCAAATTCAGATTTTTGACATGATTACAATACTTTCCTCACTATAGTGTTCGGAAAGTAAAAAACCATGGGAAAAATAATATGTAGGGCCCTTAATAATGTGCATTGGGCCCTTAGCCCACTTTTCACTTGATCGGGCTTCGATGCTATTGCACATAAAGCTTTTGAAAAAGCTTAAAAAGACTTAAAATTTACCATATTTTTCACTAAATTATCTTTCTTTAAATCTTTTGAATTTTATTCTGAACGATGGCAACAAACGTTTACTAGAAAACATGATTTTTCAACCAAACAACTGAAGCATGTAGCTATTCAAATTATTGCGCACAAACATGCATTTTATTATAAACATTAAATTTTCTAAACGAACAGTTACGCAATATTACGATAAATAAATTACCAGCACAACAAAGATGATGGAGACAGTAGAAGTCAATGACCTTCAAAGAACTTACCTGAAGGAACCAGTTCTCGTGACTTGGTTCATCAAATTTTTATTTGTAATTTCTGTGACTGTTGGTGGCAGCATCAACCCGGAAGCTTTTCGATCGGTCGCAGTTAAATAACGGTGAATGAGATAAGTAAAGTTTCGGTTTTGTAATTGCGTGTTATCGTGATAAACAAAAATTAGGGATAATAAATGCTTTCGAAAATTAGAAAAATTCTTTTTGAGTTATGTTGTAATTATTTTTAATAAATTAATGTAGCAGTCGATGAAATTCATTTCGATAACACTTAAAGAAAGAAAGAAACTGAAAGCAATTATGTCCCCCAAAATTTTAATTAAAAATGTCTTTTATGAACTGTGTATGAATTTTGCTCTTTTTTTTTTCTTTATTAGTATTATTATCATCATTATTTTGAATGAAATGGTTAATACTTATATTATTGAATTTTTACATAAGTAGACGTATTACTGTTTACTAGAGAAATCTGTAAGATTCAAGATTGTTTATTCTAGGGTGAATATCAATTTCCTATTCTAGGGGCCTAGGAATACTTTCTATGGGGGAGGGGGGGTGGTGGGGTGAAGGCGGGTTTCTAAGGTAACCCAGCCCGTATTTACCCAAGTTTTGGTGAAAACCAAGGAAAGTTCCGTACAGTTAGGTCGACGATTGCAACCTTGGGTTTGAAACCCGTCACCTCCCTTCTACTTGCCAGAAAAGCTTTTCTTTACTAGATCGACTCTATATACGGTACGTGCTAAAGAGGGAAAATAAAAACACGACATAATAATAGGTATAAATTTCGTGGCTTTCGTTTCAAAGAATATTTATGGAATTTATTGCTGAGATAGATAGGAGATTTAATTTTGTTGCTAAAAAGTGTTAAATATAACAATAAGCAAATGCATAAACATTTCAAATAGTTTCTGCTTGATTTAATAATAATAATAATAATAAAATAGGTATCATGCAATGAAAATATTAAATATAATTAAGCATTAAAAGAGATGTTCAATTTCTATCAATCTCCTCTTGCATCTATCAGTCATCAATTTATATGAATAAATTTCTTATTTTTAATTTTAATTCCTCTATAAACCAGTGCATTAGCTATTTATGAGTGCATTATTAAATCATTTTACTCGTGAATCCATATATATATATATATATTCAATTTCTTATCAATTCACCCAATATTCATTCTGTATATACTTAAAACCAGTATATATTCAGAAATCCAATGCTAAGTGAAACCCGTAATATATAAATCAGTTCTTCAATTAATCTTTCACATAAGTCATTCATCACTTCATCCATAGGTTTATTGGTTAATCTAATCGTTACTCCATCAGTAACACCTTTTAATAATTCATCAATGAATCAATTGGTTTCTTATTAAACACATTAACTAACCCAACAATCAATTTAATCATTGGTTATTACATTTGTCTTTTGTGTTCAAATCATTTTTTATTAATCACATTGGCCAGTCTTGCAATCAATCATTTTAAAGAATCTGTTATTCATATATAAACTCATTCCTTTTTAAACGCACTAAGTAATGGACCATATTCCTCCTTTGGGTTCGAGACTATAAAAAATCAGCTGATTTCGGTAAACAATTCTCAACTCTACCATAGCAAAGCATTGTGGCTTGCAAATTTTTATCTTGCAATATTATTACTAAGAGTTACAGATTATATGAAATTGAAGTAAGAGTGATATAGTGATAACTTTGTTTTGTTTTTAATCCAGTTTTAGTAATATACTTTAATATTAATCAACATATGTAATATTAAAAGTTGCCGTGTGAACTGTGGCGATGTTAACAAATTTAAATGGATGTTCCATTTAGTAAATTCCTTTATTAAAGTGATTGAAATTCTATTTATTTAAGCTTTGATGTCTATATATATATGTGTGTGTGTATACAATGTTCTTATTAATCTTTTTTTCATTATATATATGTATGTATGTGTGTGTGTGTATACATAAAATGTTCTGCAATTTTACGATATGGAATAGTCTTAACTTTATCATTCGATTCAGTTGTTTACATTTCACTTTTGTTCTTTTTTGAACATTATTATTAAGTTTCACTGCAGAAATATTTAGGAAAATGTTATACGTAACAATAAAATGTCATCTTGAATCTAATTTGTTTACAAAATATCGGCCACGTGTTCGGCGATTTTACCTACGGTGACGTCACAGGAATATTGTCCATTACAACACCCAATCAACCCATTCACAGATTTTTCTATTCATAAACGATCATTCCTTATTAAAAGCATTAATTAAACCAATAATAAATTCACTGATATGTTCATCCATTAACAATCCGTCAATTAATTTACTTATCAAATTAAGTATTCGATCGATTCATCAAACAATTTTTTAATTAGCCAATCAATCAATCAGCTCTTCCGCAAAATAATCAAACAATAAAAGTTCAACTCATGACCGAATTATTTCTGTAGTCTATAACTCATTCCATTAGTTGTATTAATTTATCAGTTAAAACATATACTTCATTTATATATCTAGCAGATCTGATCACCGATTAGTTAGCGATCTGTTGACAGATGCCAGATTCGAATATTTATTCAGACATAGATGTTCACAGAGGTTCGAAATCCATTTCAATTTATAGGTCCTGGTCTACAAAACCTGATTTTCTATGATGCACAATTGGCCTGAGTGTAGGGTCCCCCAACTTTAAAAGCCTTCTAAAATATCTATTTGAAAAGATACATGGTGGCCATGATTCAACTTAGTCTATTCAGCGCTCTCTGTAGGTTTTACTAAAATGTGGATTGAGTTGAAAATTTGCATACAGGCAATTCAAAGGATCCGCTCAAAGAGCTTAAAAAAATATATGTATATAAATAAGTAAATAAAATAAAATAGATAAAAATAAATAAATAAAATCCGCTAGAGGGGCCATACATCAAAATACAAACAAGCTACAAATATTAATACAAACATCTTTATTTATTACTAGCAGGCTTTGCCCGCTTCGCTGGTCACTATATTTAAAGGAAACTCTTTTCTGTATAGCTTTATGAAAAAAAGAAAAAAAAAAAAAAAATACTGAAATCGCTCCAATGGGTTCCCGCTGCCTTGAGTAGCGAATTGTTCGTCCTCGCAGTCTCCGGTGCCTGTCTGTATTGCCTGTTACGTTAAGCCGGTTAGGTTTACTAATAAGGTTATTATTAGTTAAACTAAAGATGTTACTATTAGTTACTGAAGAGTTTAAAATAGAGAGATAGTAGGATTTACATATAATGGCATAATTATTAGGTGGTTTGTCAACATAAGTTATCACAAAATCATATATATACATATATATAAATTGAATAATTTAATTCCTTAACAACACTCAGCAAATGAAAGATGGATGAAAATACCAACAATGAAATTTTAAATGAGATGTATTTCAAATAAAATTATTGTCACGATGATAATTTAATTTAATTACACTGAGTAGTAAAAACATGTTAAAGTACTTACGCAGAAGAGAAATGATACACATAACACTTGAGCCTAACGATGAGATAATTTGCATAATCCATTAATCCAATAGAAACATATATAATATATATACATTTATTAATTTCCGCTCTGAGGGGACATGCATCAAAATACAAGCTACAAATTTTAATACAAACAACTTATTACAGATGTAATTCTTATTTGATACAAGTTACAGACTGCTTATCGATGGAGATCATATTGCTCAATATGGACCCAATCATTAAGTTGTGAAATCTGCAGTCAATGAACAGTGTGTTCAACAACTGATCACCAGTGGTCTGCCGCGTATGCCACGTTATGATATCCTTCAAGTCAACCAAAGTTACAACATTTCTATTATAAACGAAACTCTTTATATGGCCCCATAACCAAAAATCACACGGATTAAGATCTGGAGAACGGGCCGGCCAAAGAGTGGAAAATGAACGGCTAATCACTCAGTCATCTGTAAAATTTTGTCTGAAAAACCTTCGCAAATTGTAAGAATAACAGTTTTAAATGTCGTAGCTTTGAAAATGTTAAAATAGACCACAGTTATTTATTACATATCATTTCAAGCATTTTGACTATAATTCTCCCCCGCCCTCCTTAACAGAATTTTTTAAAATTTATTTATTTATTTCCCAAATCTTAAAGCGTATCATTTGAATTGTCTGTCTACAAATTTTCTATTCAATCTGCATTTTAGTTACAGTTACAGACAGCGCTGAATAGGCAAAGTTTAATCATAACCACCCTATATTTTAAGAAATATACTTTATGGTACCTTACTAAAGTGAGTTCTAGGGAAAGGCAGCACTTTAGCAAAAATTTCTGTCGAAAATTTAATGATTCCTATAAGAAAAGGATCATTGAGCCATCAGTCTAGTTGTGCTTGTATTTCAGAATTTTCTAAATCGCGCCCGGGCCGTGGTAGTCCAGTCGGTAGAGCACCGGCTCGTAATTGGAAGATTACAGGTTCGGTACTCGAGCCGGCCAAAGACCGTCGTGTACACTAATGGTGGCTGGTGCACGTAAAATCTGTCGTGGCCGCAATGTCCTCCATGTTCCCATCAAAAATTATACCTCTGGGGGTCACCGAAGCGGAGAGCCATCCCTTCCGTGGAGGATCAAAATTGTGATGGCATGTCTCCGGATCACCTCTAGGGGTGTGTCCCAGACCATCGCCAATTGCTCATCTGCGCAGCACTAGTGCGACGTAAAACTCAACCATCCATTCATCCATCCATCTAAATCGCGCCCTGCGAACAAGCCTTCATCTTCAAGTGCAAAATATGAAGATTCAGTTACTCCCACAAATACAATGAAGATAAAAACACTATTTAATCTTAATATGAATAAAATATGCAAAATATTTATAGTATATTTGACTTACACTAAGCGCAAATAATGTATGCAAACAATTTTGCAGTTTTGAAAATTGTCTGAAAGAATAAATATTTTTTTGTAAATAAATGCACATTAAATCTAAGAAATGTGTAAAAACCGGATTTTCCTAAAAAGATTATTTATTTATTTATTATAATAAGGCCTTTTTTCGATAAATTAAAACAATTCTTCCCATAAAATAAAAGGAAGCTCACTAGGATGGATGGATGGTTGGGTTTTACGTCGCACTAGTGCTGCGCAGATGGGCAATTGACGACGGTCTGGGCCACATCCCTTGAGGTGGTGCGGAGACATGCCATCACAATTTTGATCCTCCACGGAAGGGATGGCTCTCCCGCTTCGGTGACCCCAGAGGTATAATTTTTGCGGAAGCTGAGTAGGAAAATAATAAAAATGAATTTAAGATATTAACATGTTGAGTTGATTTTAGTCTTCTCAAAGAATTAAAAATTAGATTGTTTATAGTTCACACGTCAGAAAGTAACAGTACGTGGTGTTTTAATTTACGATATTAGTTGCCAGTCAACATTATTTATTGTAATGTATTCACGTTTTCAAAGATTTTACATTTTTTAAATTATGAATATTTTACTTTTCAACAAAAATTAATAATAATAAAAAAAAGACATTAAAAGTTTTGTTAGACAGAATTTAGTTTAGTACGGAGAACTAATAATTCCAATCTGTAAAATTTGTATTTGTTTTTCAACTCATTTTTTGACCGTAAAACTAGGCCACGTGCTTTTTAAAATGACTGAAGTGTATTAAAATGAAGTGTTTCCACCTAAATTTCATGTTTTAATTAACTAAAAAAGAATTAATTGTCGTGTCAAAAAACTGTTTGCACCCCTGGATTCAGAAAAATCGCCCCCTTTCATTTGTACCGAATTCATAACGACAGAACTGACATTTCTAATTTGTTTTGGTGTTACATAAAACTGGTCTACAAAAAATCTAGATTGAATCCAATAGTTCTTCGTTCTAAAAAATATCCAGATTAAAACTATTAGTCCTTAGTCCTAAAAGGAAAAAAAAAAGCAAAAGAAAAGAAATAAGGGAGAAAAATTAAAATTTAGTCCTAAACATAATTTAATTTTAGATGTGAGACCTTTTCATTATTATTATTATTATTATTTATTTAAATGGTTTATTTTAGTTAATTGGTTTCTGTCAAAAATCCTTATCTGTCGAAAAGGGTCTACAGTAAAAAGATGGATTATTATTTTTTTTTTTTTTTTTCTGTCCGAAAGACATATTCCTCTCATTCTATAATAACTTATAATTTAATATTCGTTTTCCTTTTTTCCCCTGCATGACCCAAATAAGTATTAGTCCGCAAATATTAAAAACTCAAATACTTCCAATATTTGTTAGATGAGATTGGATACAAAATTCTGATGACAATGACATACCCTCATTTTGTATCTAAATAAAATAAGGAACAATTCAATTCATATCTTTTTGCATGAAGAAGTTTTGAAAATATAAAATCTACTTTAATGAAACTCTATCTAACCGGATATGCTACATATTATCGAATAACTGGGCAGTATCCTAAAACCTAGTTCTTTTAAAACACTTTAATGTCACGCAAATCTAGGGCAGAAAGTATTAACTAAGTTTAAGTAAATAATAAAGTCTGTAAAAAAAAGAAAGAAAGAAAGAAACTTTGCAGTTCCGTATTCGGGTGTACGAGAAAAGCAAAATCTCGAAACCTGAGAATAGTTTTATTGTTTTATTAACGGTTCAGATGGGGTTAAGTCATTGTCTTTTACCAAAAGTATGTCAGGATTTATGCATCCAAGATTAAGAAACGATGTGTTATCATTTAAATATTGTTCGGATTTTTTAAGAATCAAATATAACTAATAATTCGAAATTATCGGGATCACAAGGATTTTGGATTTTTTTGGATTCTTTATCACTTATTTGATTTAGTAAGAAAATACATATATAATATTCATAAGTTGTAAGATATTCGTCGATAAAATAATTTACGCTAAAGAAAGATGACTTAACTGTGAAAAGCTAAACCATATTTGTTAGCAGTAAAATATTTCAATAATTTATTTGAGAATTGTCAATCGTTGTTCGTTATTTCTCGTAATAATTTATTTTTGCAAATGTTTATATTACCAATATTACCTTTACATATTATTATTGTTATTTCATGTTGATTTCAGTTATTAACCGGTTATTTCCAACGTCTATTATAAATGTTCAAAGACTCATAATTTAAAATGTTGCCCTTTATTACATTATTAAAAATCTTGATCGGGGTAAATTTTTACCCGATATTTAAGATTATTATTATAATTTAAAATATTTTTTTTTAACTGCGCAAAAAATTATACAAGTTTCTCATAAAAGTAATTAATTAATTGTACAGTCGGTAACAAAAGTGTCCGATCACTAGCAAAAATTCCTATTAAAAAAAAATACACTTCATACGGTTTTGTTAAATAAATCCTTGTCGAATCCTGTTCTTAGTCAGTGTAAGGACATGATTCGATAAGGATTTATTTAACAAAACCGTACGAAATGTACTTTTTTTACATAGGTATTTTTTCTAGTGTTCGAACACTTTTGTTACCGACTGTAAATTGTTTGCAATTATTTTTCAGACTACTCGTCCAATTCGCCTTTATTATTAACTTTTGCCAACAAGGTTGACAAGTGTTGATGAATTCGGTTTGTCTGTATGTCCGTCTGTCTGTCCGTGCTCTAACTCTCGTAAATATTCATGGAATTTCTTGAAACTGATATATGTTATTCAAGTTCACTATTGGAGGTTTCTTACTGAAAATGGAGTGAATACCATGATTAGTTTGTATACAGGGGTATCCGAAAGTATTCCAAAGCACTGCATTCTATGAGAAGTATTTTTAAAAACCATATTTTAATACCTTTACATTACACAAATCTTAATGACATTGAAATATGTTATTCAAGTTTACTATCGGATGTTTTGTATTGAAAACGGAGTAAATACCACCACTGGTTTGTGTACAGGGACACACAAAAGTATTCCAAAACACTGCATTCTATGAGAGGTATTTTTAAAAACCATATTTTAACACCTTTACATTACTCAAATCTTAATGAAATTGAAATATGTTATTCAAATTTACTATCGGATATTTTGTATTGAAAACGGAGTAAATACCACCACTGGTTTGTGTACAGGGACACACAAAAGTATTCCAAAACACTGCATTCTATGAGAGGTATTTTTAAAAACCATATTTTAACACCTTTACATTACACAAATCTTAATGAAATTGAAATATGTTATTCAAATTTACTATCGGATGTTTTGTATTGAAAACGGAGTAAATACCACCACTGGTTTGTGTACAGGGGCCCACAAAAGTATTTGAAAGTAATGCGTTCTATGAGACGTGTTTTAATAAACCATATTTTAATAACTTTACTTTGCACAAATCTTAATGAAATTTAAATATGTTATTCATATGTACAAAAGAAAGCTTTCTAGATAATACAGTATGATTATTAATAAGATTTACAGGGCACACAAAAATATTCAGTTATATTAGCACTTCCGCGACCGCATGTTTTTGCCTTTTTGGCAGTAAGGTCCGCCTGTGAGCGTTATTCTCCCACGTTACAATTTTTCAAAAAAAAAAAAAAAAAAAAAAAAATTACTGAATTCACATTTATATTACATTATACTTTTTCTAATCAAAGTATTTGTATCTGCAGCACATTGATTGTACAAATATGAATATTGTGTATATTTTTAAGAAACAATTAACATACAGATTGCAAAAGAAACGCCCACTGCTGGAGTTACAAATTTTCAAATGACGTGAATCTACGACAGCGGTCGCGAAAGTGTTAAGGTCTATAATTAAAAATTTGCTGGAATTGTATTTTTGTTTAATTAACACTTTCTAGCGATTTTTAAGTGTATATATGATTTGAATTAATGTATCTGTCTGTCCGAGGATCCGTCAGTCTATCTGTTCGTCTGGTTGTCTCCCTCGCCGGTAAGTAATTTAAGAATTTCTTGAAAATGATGTATGTTAGTCAAGTTTACTATGCAATGTTCCCTACTGAAAATGGTATTGATAGGTCCTGTATAACTGGTTTATGTACAGGGCGACTCAACAAAAAATACCAATGCCTTTTAGGAGAGACAATTTTATGAGTCACATTTAGATAACTTTCTATAGCAAAAATCATTAACAAATTGACATTTATGGTTAATATGTTAAAATAATGTTTTGTATATATTATAAAATGATTAACTTTCAGATTTATAGGACTACACTAAAACACTGAAATGCATTAAGGGGTGCAATTGGAATTTAAGGTTTGCATTTCCAATTGTGTTAGGCATTTTTAACACTTTCCAGCAATTTTTGAGAGTGATTATGAATTCATTTAGTCTATATGTCTGTCTTTCTGTCCTGCACTGTTAAAAATTTCAACAGAAAACTCTGTGTAATCTATTATCTTAAGTCTTACTTAAAATTACAGAGAAAAATAAACGGAGATGTTAAAAAACTTATTTTATACATTCATTTTAATAACTAATATTAATTTAATTAATTATTGGTGAGAATATATTTCGGACTTGGAATGCTTATTCTAAAGTAGAAACAGTCATTTTTAATTTTAATTAAATAATAAAATAATAAAATTAGGTAAAAATATAGAATAAAGACTGAGAATCTCGATTATTCACTTTTAACTAAGAATTACTGTAAATTTACAGAGACTCTGGATAAACATTTACATTAAATTTACAGAAATTTTTAACAGTGTGCTGTCTATCCGTTGTGTGATAACGTAGGCAAAGAACGTTGAAGGTTATATGAAAAAACGTGTACGTACAGTTAGAAAGTGTTAATAATTAATGAGTACCGCATGATTTGTCTTTCTTGTTTTTGTTATGGGTGGTTTCTGTTATTAACCGATATTCTTCATGACTTCCTTAAGAGCATATAATATCTAACCTCGACAACAGCTACAGCCCTTGTAATTCTATGGGGAAATTTGTTTCCACAATTATTCATTGTTTAACGTTTTATTATTATTATTATTATTGAGTTTTCAAGCTCAGAAAATTCACAACCGCTAAATTGGTACTTTTTAATTTAAATTCTTATTCATTTAGTTTTTTTGCTTCCTTATACAAAGTGTAAGGAAGTATAGTAATCCCGATTTGCGAAATGGATTTTGTGTTTCACATTGCTCGAAAACGAATGATCGCTGAATGTTGCCAATTTATACTGTCATGTCTTTTCTCTGTCATGATGTCTAGTTGTACACCTGCAAGTGTCGTCTTAACACGAGCTCTCGTTTTAGAGATATAAGCGAAATTACATGATTTTTCGTGACGTCTGTATGTATGTGTGTGAGTATGTCGCATAACTCAAAAACGGTTGGACGTAGAAAGTTGTGAATTGGTACGTAGGTTTGTTATAACATCTAGTTGTGCACCTCCCTTTTTGGACTTTGTATGATTTTCCGTTTTGGAGATATTTAGGAAAATTAGGTTCATAATGACCAAAAATACATAGGTTTTCGCAATAATGTATCCAAAAACGGTAATAACTCAAAAACGGTTTGGACAAATCTTGCAATTTTACTGACTTCCCGACTAGGTAGACATTTGAAACTTTCAGAAAAGCTCAGAACATATTGGCAATGCATTTTTTAAATATTTTTAGACAACTGCTTCCGATACCTGCTGCCTTCAGTAGCGTTTATGTAATTCAACAGAAATTTATTTAACTAACTGCCCGACTAGCTAGACATTTAAAACTTCCGGAAAAGCTCAGAATACGGTGACAATGCATTTTTAAAATATTTTTAGCCAACTGTTTCAGGTCCCTGCTGCCTTCGTCAGCGTTCATGTGGTTCAACAGAAAATTTATTTAACTAACTTGCTGACTAGCTAGACATTTGAAACTTTCAGAATAGTTCAGAATACGGTGAAAATTCCTTTTTTTAATACTTTTAGCCAATTTTTTCGGGTCCCTGCTGCCTTCGTCAGCGTTACCAGTACAAATCTTGCAATCGGTTTTTAACTAACTTTCAGAAAAGCTCAGAACACGGTGATAATTCATTTTTTTAAATATTTTTAGCCAACTGTTTCGGGTCCAATGTCAATGTTTTTTAACATTATGTATATTTCTAAAAGTGTATAAGGAAGTCATGTGGTGCCCACATCAGATTTTTTAAGGTATTGTATAGCTTTTATCGCGGGCTTTGAGCGCGGCGACCGAATCAAAAAATTCCGTAACGGAAAAAAAACCTAACACAGTTCGGCAGACTTCGGTAGACTTCGGCTGTACGAAGCTCGCACAGATCGAGACGAGCTGCTCCGAAATCCGACGAATACGTAAGCAGCTGTTTGTGAGAAAGTATATAGGTGTATAGGTATCTATCATCTATGTACAACAGTGAATAGCTGTACGCGTAAAATTTGTGTATAAAGTAGATCAGATAAAACTTGAATATCCCCATTGGACTTGCAGGCCTTTACCACCTATTAAAATACCTTTTCTCTATTAAAATTTGTTTTCTTATCGGTCACCACGCTCAAAAAAGGTAACTTAAATTAATATCAAAGAAAAAACTTGAATATCCCCATTCGACGTGCAGGCCTTTAAAACCTATTGAAATACCTTTTCTCTATTAAAATTTGTTTTCTTATCGGTCACCACGCTCAAAAAGTGTAACTTGAATTAATATCAAAGAAAAAACTTGAATATCCCCATTCGACTTGCAGGCCTTTAAAACCTATTAAATACCTTTTCTCTATTAAAATTTGTTTTCTTATCATTATTGTTATCTTATTCATTAATATCAAAGAAAAACCTTGAATATCCCCATTCGACTTGCAGGCCTTTAAAACCTATTAAATACCTTTTCTCTATTAAAATTTGTTTTCTTATCATTATTGTTATCTTATTCATTAATATCAAAGAAAAACCTTGAATATCCCCATTCGACTTGCAGGCCTTTAAAACCTATTAAATACCTATTCTCTATTAAAATTTGTTTTATATCGGTCACCACGCTCAAAAAGTGTAACTTGAATTAATATCAAAGAAAAAACTTGAATATCCCCATTCGACTTGCAGGCCCTTAAAACCTATTAAATACCTTTTCTCTATTAAAATTTGTTTTCTTATCGGTCACCACGCTCAAAAAGTGTAACTTGAATTAATATCAAAGAAAAAACTTGAATATCCCCATTCGACTTGCAGGCCTTTAAAACCTATTAAAATACCTTTTCTCTATCAAAATTTGTTTTCTTATCATTATTGTTATCTTATTCATTAATATCAAAGAAAAAACTTGAATATCCCCATTCGACTTGCAGGCCTTTAAAACCTATTAAATACCTTTTCTCTATTAAAATTCGTTTTCTTATCGGTCACCACGCTCAAAAAGTGTAACTTCAATTAATATCAAATTGAATATCCCCATTCGACTTGCAGGCCTTTAAAACCTATTAAATACCTTTTCTGTATTAAAATTTGTTTTCTTATCGGTCACCACGCTCAAAAACTGTAACTTGAATTAATATCAAAGAAAAAACTTGAATATCCCCATTCGACTTGCAGGCCTTTAAAACCTATTAAAATACCTTTTCTCTATTAAAATTTGTTTTCTTATCATTATTGTTATCTTATTCATTAATATCAAAGAAAAAACTTGAATATCTCCATTCGACTTGCAGGCCTTTAAAACCTATTAAATGCCTTTTCTCTATTAAAATTCGTTTTCTTTTCGGTCACCACGCTTAAAAAGTGTAACTTGAATTAATATCAAAGAAAAAACTTGAATATCCCCATCCGACTTGCAGGCCTTTAAAACCTATTAAATACCTTTTCTCTATTAAAATTTGTTTTCTTATCGGTCACCACGCTCAAAAAGTGTAACTTGAATTAATATCAGAGAAAAAACTTGAATATCCCCATTCGACTTGCAGGCCTTTAAAACCAATTAAAATACCTTTTCTCTATTAAAATTTGTTTTCTTATCATTTTTGTTATCTTATTCATTAATATTAAAGAAAATCCTTGAATATCCCCATTCGACTTGCAGGCTTTTAAAATTTATTAAATACCTTTTCTCTATTAAAAATTGTTTTCTTATCATTATTGTTATCTTATCATTATTGTTATCTTATCATTATTGTTATCTTATTCATTAATATCAAAGAAAAACCTTGAATATCTATATTCGACTTGCAGGCCTTTAAAACCTATTAAATACCTTTTCTCTATTAAAATTTATTTTATATCGGTCACCACGCTCAAAAAGTGTAACTTGAATTAATATAAAAGAAAAAACTTGAATATCCCCATTCGACTTGCAGGCCTTTAAAACCTATTAAATACCTTTTCTCTATTAAAATTTGTTTTCTTATCGGTCACCACGCTCAAAACGTGTAACTTGAATTAATATCAAAGAAAAAACTTGAATATCCTCATTCGACTTACAGGCCTTTAAAACCTATTAAAATACCTTTTCTCTATCAAAATTTGTTTTCTTATCATTATTGTTATCTTATTCATTAATATCAAAGAAAAAACTTGAATATCCCCATTCGACTTGCAGGCATTTAAAACCTATTAAATACCTTTTCTCTATTAAAAGTTGTTTTCTTATCGGTCACCACGCTCAAAAAGTGTAACTTGAATTAATATCAAAGAAAAAACGTGAATATCCCCATTCGACTTGCAGGCCTTTAAAAACCTATTGAAATACTTTTTCTCAAAAAATAGAGTTAGATCATTCAAATTTGGTACATCGAGGTTTTCGATACCTAGAAATCGATTGCGGATATTTTTGATATATTCTCATTGCGGATATATTCTCATTTATTCAATAAAAGAAAAAAATTTGTTTTCTTATCAGTCACCACTTTCAAAAAGTGTAACTTGAATTAATATCAAAGAAAAAAATTGAATTAATATTAAAGAAAAAAATTGAATTAATATCAAAGAAAAAAAATACTGCATAAATAAAATAAAATAAATATTTATAATTGCATAAGTTGATAAAAAATGCTATGCAATAGCTTTACCGCGGCAGTCCTCGAGTGCCACACTTTTTTTTTTTTTTTTTACTTTTGAATTAAAAGAGCAAAAATTAATTAAATAGATTTTTTTTTTTCACTTTTAGCTAGAAAATAAAATGTGAAAAATCAATTTTTGGATAACGAGCACTAATTTAATGGTTGTGAATTTTCTAAATGTGTAAGTGGTATAAAAATAAAATAAAATGAAATGAAATAAAACATTAGGTAAAGAATAATTGTGAAAAACAAATTTCCCCATAGAATAAGTTGAGCTTTAGCTGTTGGTATAGATATTGTATGATCTTAAAAGGTTAGGCTTACACACAAGAACATAAATTACTATCTCTTTTATTACATCTTCTATTGCATCATAAAAATTCTTGATTAATTTTTTTCCTCCGAGAAAAAAAACTATTTTTACACTTTTAAACGTTTTATTTAAACCGCCGCTTAAAAAGAATTGTAAAGTTTGCCTTGTATATATATATATATATATATATTAACTAATTATCCGCCCTAATTCATCTAATGTACTGTCCGACTCTGGCATTTTCTCCAAAGGCACATCGTCGTTTATAATCGTTACATCGTTGTTAATCGTAAATCGTTACTGTAAGTCGACTACAAGCATTGAGAAAATGCACTCCTGCTCAAAAGTTTAGCAAGATTTGTAAACGATCAATATTTTTCAATTTAAAAACTTATCTCTCGATGAAATGTTTTCAAACAGTAGATATTTAAAGAACTAGGTCTTCCTCATGTTTTGCAGTGAAGATCGGTTTAAGACAGCATTTAGGGGGGCGGTAACAAACTGAGCAAAATCAATAATGTTTGTGACCACTCCGTATCGTTAAGTTAACGAAATGAACTGTAACTTTAGGATGTGTTTATGCAGACCGAGTACAATTTGTAGATGAATTTGTGTGACGATAGCATGTTAAATAACGAAGATATATACATTTATTTTAGAACTGGGGAAAAAAAAAAGAAAGAAAAAGAAAATAAATAAATAAATAATATTTTAAAACTGATCTGACCTCTCTGCGATCATTTGTTCGTGAGATATCGTGTTAACAGACTAACAAACTAACGGACTAACGGACTGATACACTAACAGACACCATACAAATTTTGTCATTTTCGGATTCTTCACACCTGAAAACGTATAAAAAAGTTAAAAAACCGAGGTCGAAATTTTTCACTATTACCTAAGTTCCCCATACCTTTAGTGTGATGGGGAGCTAAAAAAAAAATATATATATATATATTTAAAGGGGACTAATGTGCAAGTTGCACCGAACGAACAAACTATTTCTTTCAACGAAAATGCCTACTAACCCTGGACGATAAGTCTAATATATCGTATCATATTATATATCGTATTTATGGTAATATAACTCAATACTTATTTCGCTTCCTTCTTCGACTCGTTTTAATACGCATTTTTTATATGTATGAGCAGCCCCCGAAAAACAAAAAACATTAAATCATTAAATTCATTTTTTTACTTATTTTTATTTCATATTATTTCACGCGCACTTTTTATTTCCTAATTCAAAATTATTAAAAAAAACTTTTTCGATATCGCTTGTAACGATACTAATTATTCTTAATTTTCTTTTCTTTTTCTTTCAATAATAATAATAAAAAGATTTTGATGAAATTCTGGCAAAAGCAGAATTTAGTTTAGGACGGAGGACTATTAGTTTTTTTCTTCTTTTTTCTTTTTTCAAATTATAACATCGCTTTCAAATTATTCAATTATATTTTCGATAAATTTTAGATTTCGACAAATGTCCAACTACCGAAAACGACAACGCAAAAATCCCAGATTGAGACTAATAGGCCCTCAGTCCTAATAAGAAAAAAAAAAAAGCATTTTTTTTTTTTATTTATAACATACAGAATTTTAACGAAAATTATTCCCACTTTCAAATAAATTGAAAAAATATTTTTGAAACAATATACTGCAATCGGAATACAAATATCGTAAATATCTCATGAAATATGAGCATTTTTACGAAAAACGTTTTCACTGCGCATGTGCGAAAAATAGAAAACTTTTTATTACATTTGTTGAAAGCTAGATATATTGGACAACTTTTGCCAAAAGTTCATTTGAATAGAGTAAAAATTAAGCAAATTGTTGACAAAAGAAAAAGCTAGATTTTAGGTATTTTCCAGAGTTGAAATTTCATAAGGGGTTTTTCACATGCCGCGTAATTAATTTGAAGATTCAGTTACACACACTGGCCAATGAATTAGAAACTTTTAAATTAATATTTTATTGGACCTTCTTTTGCACGTTGGGCCTCCTTTTGCACGAATAACAGTCAGTATTCGTGTAGGCAGCGATTCTACAAGCTTCTGGGGTGCATTTATGTCCAGAGTTTACCATACATTGGCTAGACAGACTTTATGATCCTATAAATTGAATGGAAGTGGAGATTGCTGATGGATACTCCTTTCCAACATGTCCCAAACATTTTCTATTGGATTAAGATCCGCGCTTTGTGGCATCTAGAGAAACTGTTAGAAGTCAGATTGATATTCACTGAACCAATCTTGAACAATTCTGTCACAATGTATGGTTGCATTATCGAGCACAAAGTATTCGTTAACTTCGAAGTAAAAATGTAACATTGAGGGATGCACTTAATCTATCAATATGTTCAGGTGCTGCATGGCTTTTTGAATATCCTCAAGTAACACCAGGGGACCACAGAATATTCCCCAAAGGTTTGTAATAGGTTTTGCATACCTTCGTTGCCAGCGAGGATTTGAAGAAACTCTTACAGATTTCTAATTCATTAGTCAGCGTGTGTATTTTAACCCCTTGGCTTTTTTTTTTTTTTTTTTTTTTTTTTTTTTTTGTGAAAAACCCTTTATGATCTCACAAATCCTAGTAAATAAACAAAAATATGCTAGAGTTACAAGCTTATAAGGGGTTTTTCCTTTTGGAGCATGGTTGAAATAATTGGATTTTGAAATTAACTACGCGGCATGTGAAAAACCTCATATGAAATTTCAACTCTTGGGAAAATACCTAAAATCTAGCTCGTTCTTTTGCCGACAATTTGCTTAATTTTACTCTATTCAAATGCACTTTTGACGAAAGTTGCCCAATATATCTAGCTTTCAACCTATGTAATAAAACTTTTTCTGTATTTCGTATATGCGCGGCGAAAATCTTTTTCATAAAAATTCTCACATATCATTAGATATTTAAGATATTTGTATTCCGATTGCAGTATATTGTTTGAAAAGTGTTTTTTCAATTTATTTAAAAGTGGGAATAATTTTCGTTTAAAACTCTGTATGTTATAAAAAACATGTTGATTTTTTTGGAGTTTTAAAATAAATGCGTATATCTCCGTTATTTATCATGCTATCGTCACTCAAATTCAAATTTGTTTCCGGTCCCCTAAATGTTGTCTTAAACCAATCTTCACTAAAAAACATGAGGAAGACCCAGTTCTTTAAATACCCAATGTTCGAAAACATTTCATTGAGAGAGAAGTTTTTAAATTGAGAAAAACTGATCGTTTGCAAATCTTGCTAAATTTTTGAGCAGGAGTGAAGAATTGATAGAATTGAACGCTGTTTGCGAAAAAATCATTCTCGTGAAGTGGGATTTTTCATTTTCTTTTTTTTTTTTTTACTTTCTTCTATATGTAATATAGAGAAAGCATTGGATTCGCGAAAATTTTCGACCTCCGCTTTTTGACGGATCTACACGTTTTGGGATGTCCTGAACATGAATTGATAGTTTTTAAAAATGTCTGTCTGTCTGTGGTTTCTTGTTTTCACCGTATCTCACGAACCAATGAATGAAATTCAACCAAACTTGGTATATAGTTGGACCCTGGCGGGGCATTGTGCTGATTAGATTTGGGGATCAATCGCCCAGCAGGTGGCGCTGTGATCGCATTTTATGTAAACTTTTAACATGGCAGTATAGGACACAATTTCGTATAAATGTACATAATGAGCGTTATTTTAAACTTGTGATTGTAAAATTAATATGAATTATTGATAATAGTAGTAGTTAACTAGGAAAAAAAAATTGTGTTTGTGGGGGCACCGGTTCCCCCCCTATGGGGGAAGTACCCCCCCCCCCCCCGGGAAAGTAAATTTTCAAGATGGGTATCTTTCGAAAGGTCTCGCTGATAATAGTAATAGTTAACTAGGAAAAAAATTTTGTGCATGTGGGGGCATCGGTTCCCCCCACTCAACTGGGGGGGGGGAAGTCCCAAGATGGGTATCTTTCGAAAGGTCTCGTCAATACCTTTAAAACGAATGGTTGAACCATAAATCTGTGATAATTTAAAACAAAGTTATCGATTTTTTTTTTACTTTTAACGAAAAAAAAATTTAGAAAAAAAATCGTACATATATATATATTTTAATTTTGTTACTGATTGAATATGTATATAGGAAAATATAGAAGAAAGTCTTGTGGTGGAAACAACATACTAGTTTTTTTTTTTTTTTTTTTTTTTTTTTTTTTTTTTGGGGGGGGGGAGGGGTAAAGAAAACATAAGAATTAAACTATTTGATAGTAGAGGGCGCTGTACGTAACCAGATCACATATTTTCATGAAAAACTGTACTTAATCGCATGCAGATGTTTACAGTCATATAAATCCTATTCTATGTGTCTGCTGTGACCACAAATTGCAGTTTTCAAATGAATTACAACACTACTAATTGCAGCGTCAGTCGGCGGTTCTTACCTGAGGGAAAACATCTTCGCCAATAACGCTTTATCCACCAAGTCAACATCGCAATTAAAACTTCGTGTATGATCAAGTAGGAGGCAAAATAAGAAATAAACTGTTCTAATCGCAAAATCGTGCAATTTATAGAACTTTCATTCGCATATTTTTCTTTCACATCCGTACGAAAAATTTAACTATTTGTCTAACTATCGTCGACAAAAAATTTAACAATATATTTTTCTTTACCAAAAAAAAAAAAAAAAAAAAAAAACTTCACGCGCATGATTTTTTTCCAAACAGCGTTCAATGGACACTATTCCTGTGACGTCACAGTAGGTAAAATTGCCGAACACGTGGCCGATATTTTGTAAACAAATTAGATTCAAGATGCCATTTTATTGTTACGCATAACATTTTCCTAAATATTTCTCCAGTGGAACTTAATAATCAGATATCTGTTTAAACAAGAACAAAAGAGAAATGTAAACAATTGAATCGAATGATAAAGTTAAAACTATTCCATATCGTAAAATTGCAGAACATTTTATGTATACACACACACACACATATATGTATATTATGAATAAAAGATTAATAAGAACATTTTATACACACATATATCAGGGCCCGAAATTTCAACTGAGATGACACTCGCCGAAAAAAAGTTTTACTCGCCACAAAATAAGATTATCATTTTTTTAAACGCATTTTTTTTTTTTTCTTAACCATTTCAAATGCTTTTACAAATATGCCTAAAATTATATATATTAAAAGTGTGTCGTATGTCCTCATTTCTGATAATCATCTATAATTAAGAGTCACTATAATGTATTGTATTTGAGATTTGAAAAAGATTAAAATATCTAATAACATAAATGGAAAGAGTCGTTAAAAAAAGAAAGAAGAAGAAGAAAATATCCTTTTTGAAACAATATCCTGCGAAAATCTTTTTATTATGAAAGATTAATTTCCCATATTTATCTATTTATTTATTTAATTTTTTACACCAGAAATGCCTTTTTCGTCTGTTTTATCTTTGTAATAAGATGGAATGTTGATGTGTATAACATGTTCATTGTTGTCATTTGAAATAGCCCTTTCGGAATAACTTTTTCGATAAAATCGTTGCTTACAAATAATTACAAGTGGAAATTCTTGGCGTTTCATTAAATACTGGTATATGTGAACTGTTTTTTGATCATTATTCAAGAAAATAAACATAGGCAGTGTCTTTAAAAGGGCTTGGGCTCATTTTCATGCTCCAATATTGCATATGCAAACTTTCTCATTTCTTTTCTCTGGGATAGTGGATGACGGGCAAAGAGGCTCTCTGCTCGACTATTTTCACTCTGTTTAGAAAAATCACTGTGAGAGAAAGGAATCTGCCGAAGAGATTAAAGCATTTATGCATGCACTAATCATTTTTCTTTTGCAAGGCTGTGCCGGTCGTAGGGCAGCGCACACAGACACGGCACTCCGAAAAGAGTTAAATATGAGGTTATAAGGCTGCAAGATTTAGCATACTTAAATCTATAAAAAGAATGTTTTCTGTCACTGTATCGTGTAAGAATTATATCTATGACTAGACCAAATTTTTACTCGCCAGACTAAAAATTCCACTCGCCACTGGCGAGCTGGCAAGCGGAAATTTCGCGCCCTGCATATATATATAGACATCAAAGCTTAAATAATTAGAATTTAAATCACTTTAATAAAGGAATTTATTAAATGGAACATCCATTTAAATTTGTTAACATCGCCACAGTTCGCATGGCAACTTTTAATATTACACATGTTGATTAATATTAAAGTATATTACAAAAGCTGGATTAAAAACAAAACAAAGGTATCACTATATCACTCTTACTTCAATTTCATATAATCTGTAACTCTTATAAATAATATTGCAAGATAAAAATTTGCAAGCCACAACGCTTTGCTATGGTAGAATTGAGGATTGTTTGCCTAACCAGCTGATATTCTTGTAGCCTCGAAACCAAAGTGGTCCATTCTTTCAATTCATTGAATAGTTACGAATTTTTAAAATGTCTACAGACTTATGGGACACTCTGTGTGTATATACCACCTTCTTCTAGAACCAATAAGTAGTCACTTTTTCTTGTGTTTGCATTTATTTGTATAGATTCTTAAATAGGTTTGACCACGATAATATAGGAAAACGCTCTGGAGATCTAATAGGATTTCTACTGCTCGCTAGCAAAGGGTACTAAAATTTATAAGGTTGATATGGAACTATTTTTAATAGAGCCACAATGTAATTTCCAGATGTTAATCACTTTTTTTTTATTATTATTATTAACAGTGTGGAAAAAAAAAATACGGTATTTACTACATATTGTGGTAGATTTTGCCTCATATTACTATAGAATTTATTTGCAGCAGAATGTATATTTCATATGCTATACCTAAAAAATAATATTGAAAAAAAGTAAATTCACCGCGTTCAAATTACTTGCTTTTAAAAAATAAAACTCATTCATTCATTTTTCTTTCTTTTTTTTTTCTCTTTCATTCATTTACTTTAATGATAACCAGTTTAAAAATCATCCGACTACTATTGTAAACTTTTTTCAAAGAAAGGCTCTCCATAAACAGAATAGAATAGAAATATATCTAACCCTTATCTGATGCATTAAAATACTATCTTCGGTTTGTTATCGGAAAAAACATTGCATCTTTATGAAGACAATGGTCTTTCATGAAAGAATGAGAATCAATTGGAAAAGCAGCATCTCCATTTTATAACAATGGAGTTAAAATAATAATCCAGCTTCTTTCACTTTACCCATAATGAAAAATATTTAAGATCTAGTATTCATTGGATAATTTTTTACTATTTTTTGCAGGTGAGTGAAAATTTTCTTTTTCATTTCTTTTTCTTAATTGTTTACTTCATGACTATCGTCACTGTTTTCCTTATGTATAATCTCATTTAAAAACTATTCGAAAAATTCGTATTGGCTTAAGACTGCTTAAAATAATGCGTTCATTTAAGATGCACAAGAAAACTGAAAACTTCCAAAATGATACGTATAATTTCTCTATACTAATAAATAAATAAATGAAATGAAATGAAATAAGTAAATAAATAAATAGAATAAAATAAAAAGCTACTACCGTTGTCGTTTCTTAATTTCTTGTGTCTTTTATGCTTTTTTAGCTTATACCGTAAAAACTATATCGCATAAAAACATGCAATTTGGCCGTTTCGTTCAGAAATGTATCATAGACATGATGAAATAAGCCGTTTACATGTCAAAGCATCATTTTAGATAATATTTAAATGCTGAAGTAGGGTAAAAATTTCAGTTAAACGTAAAACAAATGAAATTTTCAAATCTTTCCACTGATTGCATGATACGTACTGGATTCTTTTGTGTTATACTTCACACAAAACAATTTTTTTTTTCTGCATTTGGGAGACCTTCTAAGAAATAAGTAAAATACTTTCTGTATTGTATTTTTGCAATGAATACTGTTTACACATTTTTTTCTCTTTTTATTGTAATACTAATTGTTCAAAGACAGTTAATTTTGTGCGGACATCTAAAAAACTGCTTTTATTTTCTAATTATTTTTTTCTTTTGTTAAAAAAAAAAAAAAAAAAAAAAAAAAAAAGAAAAAAAAATCTATAAATTTGTTTTAAATTATCACTGTGGTTTAATCATTTGTTCTTAAAGGTATTGATGAATTCTGTTGGAAGATATCTGTATTAAAAATATACATCCCCGGGGGGTACTTCCTTCCAGGGAAAGAAGCAATGCCCCTACTTCTTAAAAAAAAAAAAAAAAAAAAAAAAAAAAAAACTGGTTGTCTATTAGTATTTGAAATATATATCTTTTTAATTTTCAAATTAAAATGTTGAAAATAAATCTCACTAGGTACATTTATACGAAAACTAAACCAGTGAAAACTAATTATCATGGACATAAGGAAAACTGAATTGGAATTATCATCTGAAACTCCTAACTGTAAACTTTTATTAAAGTTTTCTATTAGGGATACAAATAAATTTCCGCTGCTTTCTATCAAAAATTAGGAATTTATTGTGAAAGAATGGTACATTACATTTTACTCAAAATATTGGCCTTCGCTAGCCACTACTTTTTACTATATTTCTGGCAGCATTCGGATACTACGTCAGAAGAACTCTTCATCTTTTGAGGCTATCAATGAATTAACCCAATCTTTAGAATCTTCATTTGATGTAAAGCGCTGCTAAGACACATCGTGGGCCAACGACTGGAACAAGTGATAATCGGAAGTGGCAATGTCTGGTGAATACAGCGGGTGGGGTAAGACTTCCCACTTAAGTGTTTCCAAATAGGTTTCTACTGGCGCCGCAACATGCGGACTTGGCTTCAGTTCATATTAAACCCAATTTCCTTGTTTTAAATCATTCCCAACAATTTTAAACGATGTAAAATTACTTGTTGAGTCACTTCTAATATACGTGCAAGTTCTTTTTGGGTTTGAGACGAATCTTCCTCCAATAATACTTCCAACTTTATGTCTTTGTGCACATTAGGCCCTCCACTGCGTTCTTTGTCTTCCATTTTAAACTCGCCATTTTTAAATCACTCACGCCAACTTCTCTCACATAAAGCAGTCTCACCATATGTTTCTATAAGCAATCGATACGCCTCAGCTGCAGATTTCTTCAAATTAAAGAAGTAAATCAAAAGTTCCCGCAAATGATGTTTATTTGACACAAAACTTGACATTTTCGCACAAAGAAAAAAAAAAAAATGTGATGCTGATACGGAGTCACCAATTCTTCAAGGTTATGTTATTACCAGATGACGGACTTACGATATTGCGTTTTGCATCTGACAATTTCAATATAACCTTCTGGTTATACCATCTTTTAACAAACGGTGGAAGCTTATTTATACTTCTAATAATTTTTTAGAAAATCAACAGTTTCTAACAAAACCAGGTTTCTGCTATATTTTGTTTCAGGCAAAGCACGGGTTACCAGTACCTGTTAATTTTTCTGAAGAAAAAGATACTACGGATCAGTTTGTCATCTCAAAGAAACTAACCTTACCTTTTCTTTTCTTCCTAAAATCATTCGAGTAATTTCTAAGAAAGCCAAGTTTCTGCCGTATCCGAATGAAATGCGAGTTACCAATGAACGCTAATTATCCTGAACATATCCTGTATTTAAAATAAAAATGTCATCTCAGAAACGCATTAACTCTAATTTTTCATAAAAATCATTCGAATACTTTCTAAGAAAACGAAAATTGTGCCTTTTTTTTCTGGACAAAACGTGGATTACTGGTAAATTTTGTGGTAAATGGGGGCAATTCAGGATGAATCTTAAACCCAAAAACTTCCAAAATCTAAATAATTTAGATTTTGGAAATTTTTGGGTTTAAGATTAACCTTAAACTTTCATCAAAAACTTTATATCCAATTCAAGCTGAATTGTAAACTCAAAAAGCACCTTAAATCTAAATTATTATTACAATTATTTAAGAACTTTTCAATAAAATCAAGTCCCTGTGATAATTTTCCTTGGGCGGAGTGAAGATTAACAGTTGACATTAATTTTCGTGAAGACGAGGATCAGCTAGATGAATTTGTCATCTAAAAAAACCTTAATCCTATTCTTTATTAAAATCGTTAGAGTCATTTTCCAGAGAACAAAGTTTCTGTCATATCTTGCAATGACTGGATTAAGGGTTGAAAGTAAACACGAAGTTTCCTGAAGATGATTTTAAATCGAATGGATTTGCCCTCTCTAAAATCCTCAACCCTAAGTTTTTATCCGAATCGTTAGATCCATTTCCGAGAAAATCAAGTATCTGTCATATTCTACAGCGGGCGAAGTGAGAGTTAACAGTAAACACTAATTTTTCTGACGATGAGGATATGTTAGATGGGTTTGTCCTCTCATAAATCTCTAAATTTTTATCAAAATCGTTAGATCTGTTTCCGTGTAAACAAAATTTCTGCCATATTTTGCAACCATCTGAGCAACGGCTAACACTTAAGGGCCCTCATCACTCACCTCCGCCGGAAGATGAAGCTAATGCTATTCTATGGGAAATTTTTCTTTACAAATAACTCATTAACTAATACATATTTTTAAATTCTGTTTTCACATTCTGAAAATTCCCAACTGCTAAATTGACGCACCTTTTTTTAAAAAAATTATTTTTTATAATTTTTAATATTTTATTTTGAAGCTGCAAAATACGAATTTTCAGTATGTGAAATTTTTTTATATTGCAATTTCAAAATAAAATATTAATAATAATAATAATAATAATAATACATTTTTAAAAAATGTCTGTCTATTTAACAGATGGGAATTTTCTGAATGTGAAAACAGAATTTAAAAATATGTATTAATTAATAAGTTATTTGTAAAGAAAATTTCCCCATAGAATAACATTGGCTCGGGCTTCCGGCGACGGTAAGTGAAGAGGGCCGTTAAACAATGTTAATAAACAAGAAAATAAGTTAAATTTAAGACTATTCAAGCTAAAAATTTCAATTTATGCTGCGTTTACTTCGTCAGCAGGTGGGAACACAGCTATGAAAAGAACTGTGAATTTTTTTCATTTTGCAATTTGGAAATAAAATATTAAAAATTAAAAAAATACATTTTTAAAAAAAGTGCGTCAATTTAACCAGTTGGGAATTTTCTGAATGTGAAAACAGAATTTAAAAATAAGCATTAGTTAATAAGTTATTTGTAAAGAAAATTTCCCCATAGAATAACATTGGTTCGTGGCTTCCGGTAACGGTAAGTGAAGAGGGCCGTTAATGCTAATTTTCCTGAAGATGAAGAAAAGTCAGATGGTTTTGTGGTCAAGAAAAAAACCTTATGCATAACTTTTTATAAAAATCGTTTGAGCCATTCTCAAGATCAAATTTTTGCATTATTTTTCAATGAGTGATATGATGATTAACAATGAACGCTAATTTTATGGACTATGAATTTAAGTTAGACGAGTTTGTCATTTTAAGAAACCTTTAACGCTAAATTTTACCAAAATTGTTAGATCCATTTCTAAGAAAACCAGGTTTTATTGTATTTTGCCGCGGGCGAAGAAAGGGTTTACTGTGAATGCTAATTTTATTAAAGATGAGAGTAAATCCGATGAGTTTATCTTTTAATGAAACATAATAACCCTAAGTTATTATTAAAATCGTTATATTCATTTCTGGGGAAATTCAATTTCTGCCCTATTTTGCACCAGCGGATAAAAGGTTAAGAGAGAATGCAAAATTTCCAGAAGATGATGACCAGTTCAATCGATTTTTCATTCGAAAAACTTCCTTAACCCAAAACTTTCATTAAAATCATTATAGGTATTTCGAAATAAACCCAACTTCTGCAATATTTTTTATTCAGCAGATAAAAATTAAACTTTGAAAGCTAAGATGAGGATATATTCAATTGGTTTTGAACACTAAAAATCCTTAACACAAAACTTTCATCAAAGTCATTATATGTATAACGAAATAAACTCAATATTTTTTAGGATGGGTAACTTACAAAAGATCTTTATAATGTTTACAGCTAAAAACTCGTATTTAGAAAAATGCATTATAATACAGTCGGTAACAAAAGTGTCCGAACACTAGCAAAAATTCCTATGGGAAAAAAGTACACTTTATGGGGTTCTGTTAAATAAATCCTTATCGAATCCTGTTCTTAGACTGACTAAGAAGAGGATTTGACATGGATTTATTTACCAAAATCGTATGAAGTGTGCTGTTTTTACATAGGAATTTTCGCTAGTGTTCGGACATTTTCGTTACCGACTGTACATGCGTCACGCATAATTTTTCTGTCTTTGAATTTAATAAATTTCTTCTACTGTAATAATATGACGATTGAAGAATCAGAATTTACGAATAGTATAAGAATTAAACTACAATGTCTGCAGTCATCACAAAGCTTTCATCTGTGCAATTCTGAAGTATTTAATTCGTTGGAACACTAAATACAATCTGAAAAAACATGAATAACAACGAGACCTATAGATTGATATGCACTCAGATTGAATGAGCATAGATTTTCATAAAAACCATCTCGCATATAGAATCTGGCGTACTTAAATAGAATAGCTATTGAAATACAGCTTTTTCAATATGCACTCAAACTGAATCAACATTTTTTTTTTTTTTTTTTTTTTTTTTTTAAAATAATAATGGTTTTCTGACATATCAATCTCAATACATTTATAGGTTAAAGAAGCTGAAATATAGCTTTTAAATGAAAGAGAAAAAGCATATCAGCCGATATCGGCCGACATCACCGAAACTGAAACAACGTCTTTCTACAAGATATCCATCTTATATCCATATATATATATATATATTTTCCCAATAATGCACTATAGAAATTGAGGTATAATCTGTTCACACAGTGAAAATTTCAGCATATCAGTGCCACCTGTTGAGAAATATTCTCCAAAATTTGATAAATGCTAATTTATGTCAAAGTGCAATTAAAAATGGATTTTCATGAAATTCTATGCATTAATTCTTCATCTGATGTTGCCAAAGATTTTTGTTTCTCCCACAGACACGCATTGTCTAAAAATGGTAAATTCTTTATCAGGACATCCGAAAACATGTAAATCTGACAAAAACTAGAATTCAAATTTTTTTTTAGGAATCCAATAGAATTGAAAAGAAAGTAACAAAATTCAGTAAATAAAGTTTCTTAGAAACAATCTGATGAAATATTGTTTTCCAAAAATCTTATTTAAAGAAATTTCAGTTGTACTTTAAAACGTATTTAAAAGGAAAAACGCATTTCTCAACACGCATTGACGAATGCAATAGATTAAATATTTAAATTCGAGCGCTTTAAGTATAAATTTATAGACTTTTGCAATTACGAATAGAAATATAAGCACTTTCTCTATCAGTGTTTATATTTTATGGATCTTTTAAAAGTAAAAATGTTGAATTGTCAGCGAAAATACTTTGTAACAAAAACGAATTTGAGGTTCACGTTTAAGCTTTGGGGCGAAATTTGCCCTAGGTAAGCTAAAATGTTCTCTTCCTTTCGTCTAGACGTTGCTAGTTACTTTTCTCTTAAGGTCAAGTTTATGACCTAGATTTTTTTCTCTTTTTTTTTTTTTTTAATATCATTTTAGATCTCGTGACCTAAGTGAGTAAGTGAGATACTTAGTCTGTATCTCTTGGCTATAAGAGATAATGAAGATAATTATATGTATTTATTTCATATAATGAATGATGGATGAAATAACTGTAAATTACGACTATTGCAGATATGAAAAGCAAGGTGGTGATTTTTTTTTGTTCTCTTTTACTAATAACCTTAGAAAATTATTCTTTAAGGTTACTGGTCCAAATGTATATGGTTTTTGTCTCTTTATTTGTTTACTTATTTATTGTCCTTTCAAGATAATCGATTAATAAATGCGTAAAAAAATCATTATTTTTAAATTATAAATATTTTTATTACGGCTGCATATCAGTCAAATTCATCCATTCTTCCTTGCCATGTTATTCTATCTTTTTTTTTTTTCTTTGTATTACGGTAGGTGCTCCAGTGATTGACATGCTCCAGTAATTGACATCTTTCCCGAAATAATTAATAAATAAGAAAAATAAAATAAAATAAAATAAAGTAAGCACATGTTTTACATATAAGAATTTTAACATTGTGCGTCAAAAGACTGAATCATAGGGTGCCAATAACCGGTAAAATGAAAAACTAGCAGTGTCAAACATTGGAGCATAGAATATTAATTACTGGCACAGTGAAAAACTGGCAGTGTCAATTACTGGAACAGTGAGTGTGTGTAAAATAAAAATTCCTAATAATAATAATAGTTATCATGCATATATTTTAACATACAGTTGTTCTGAAAGTCTTTCCTACCATATATATTAACTTAAGATTTCCAAAAATAATTTGTGATGATTAAACATCAGAAATTGCTCTAAAAGTGTCAATCACTGCAGCACTTACGCTATAAGGATTTTTTGCACACCAAAATGAAGTTTTTAGAATTCTGGGCTTCGAACATGTTACCTTTTACTGTAGTAAGCAGCTAAAATAAATAAATCTAAATTAAAAATAAATAAATAAATAAATATAGATATGGATATTTTGCCCGAGATAGAAAGTTGTAGCCCTGAGTTTACTTAATGAAATAAAATATTTAAATTTATGTTTCAAAAATTAAATAAAAAACGTATATATACTCATTAAAATAACTAGCGATATATTTCAAGAGTGAAAAAAAAACAAAACAAAAAAAAAAAAAAAAAAACATACAGTATAGTCAGTATATATAATGAATTTTTTGCCCGAGATTGGAAGATGTAGCCCAGAGTTTGCTTAATGAAATAAAATATTTAAATTTATGTTTCAAAAATTAAATAAAAAATGTATATATACTCATTAAGATAACAAGCTATGTATTTTAAGAATGGGAATAAAAAAACATACAGTATAGTCAGCATATATAATGAATTTTTTGCCCGAGATTGAAAGTTGTAGCCCTAAGTTCGCTTAATGAAATAAAATATTTAAATTTGTGTTTAAAAAATTAAATAAAAAATGTATATATACTCATTAAGATAACAAGCGATGTATTTCAAGAATCGGAAAAAAAAAAAAAAAAAAAAAAAAAACATACAGTATAGTCCCGATTATATACGTGGAATTCAGTGGCACAGATTCTGTGGATAATGCAAATCGCGGATAAAATGCAAAAGACTGGAAATAAAAGGGTAAATGAAATTAAAAAAAATATTTTAACTGAAAAACACGATTGTATTACAGGATTCTCACAAAGGAAAATCTGAATACTAGAATATTTATATAGTAGTATTTTAAATAGACACATAAGCGGATATCATGTCTAAAATTACTATATAAAATTAATGATATTTAAATTTTCTTATGTGAGAACCCTGATTATATATAAAACACAATGCAAACAACGAAAAATAGCAGTAAAACTATTTGCATTTTATATACTATAGGATGTAAAAACAACAGTGCACTTATGATGAAGCCAAAGTAAAATCTGTAAGCTAATTTATGCCCTAAATTAAACAGCATCGCAAACATGGCAACATTTTAATTTATTCTGGAGTATTGTAAATACCTAACCAAGGCCTGATTATCCAAAAGGCTTAGGAAGCACAAGCTTCCCCTCTAAAATTTAAGAGGGGGCCCCATAAGGATTAAAAACATGGTCTTGAATTTTTTGTTTCATATTTTCACACTGAGATTGAATTTTTTCTGAGAAAGGCTACCTAAAACAAGACAAAACACTCACTATTTCGGGAAAAATCTATTATTTAACCTCAAAAATCTGAATGTTCTTAATTAAAAAGTTGTATGATTTTAATGTTCTGTGTAGAAACAACCCAGATGCATGAAAAATAAAATAAAAATAAAAATAAAAATAGAAATAATAAACACACACTATTTTTTTGGTCAATAGCATTTTTATATTACAATGTGTAACAGGAAAACAAGATTTTCTGAAATAAAAGGGGGCCCCGAAATGATGCTGAGCTTCCCCTAGCTTCAAAGCTTAATCGGGCCCTGTACCTAACCCATTTTAGATACCACTTTTTGTTTGCAGTGAAATTTTCTCCAGTTTGTAATTATGATTATAAGAAAAAAAAAAAAAAAACTTTCAATAAAAATGTTGCAAAAATAAATAAATAAGTAAATAAATAAAAAGTGGGTATTTACAATGAATCCGAAATAACTTAAAATGTTGACATGTTTATAGTAACTTGAACATACCAAATTTGAAATTCCTGCAGTTATTTGTTTCTAAATTATGCTGATAACAGACATGCATGTAGATTAACCGCTAAAAACTTGGCTTTGGTTTTCAAGAAACCTCAATCAACAATTCCACACAAGAGAAAAAATATGGTGCGAACAACCACACGACTTCTATTACCCACTATTACACGTATTACATGCATTTTTGGAACTTTCCAGTAAGAGAAACTTGATACACGTATAAAGACATACAACAAAACAGAGTTTACATTTACATAGCAAGTAAAAAAAAAAAAAAAAAAAAAAAAAAAAGAGTTATTTTTTTTTAAACATCCATTTTCGAGATCTAAAATGGAGCTACCTAATCAGGACGACCGTTAATATTCCTGTAATAACCACGTAATACATGAAAAAGGGTATCTAAAATGGATTAATGAAACAATTTTTAAGAAAATCGTTAGAGCCGCTTTTGAGATACCAACTTTTACCGAAACTTGGTATACTCAATTATTGACCAGAAAACAATAATTACATGCAAAAGTATATTTAATAGGGAGTTAATATGGCGAGTTTGAAAGAAATCCGTAAAGTCGTTTTTAAAGGAACGCACTTGAGAGACCTGAAATTGAGCTATTTATACAAGACTCCTATCAATTTTCCTGAACTAACCAACTATATCATTCGAAAGGGCATATAATAGAGTGTTTATGTAGCAACTTTGAAAAAAATCGTTAGTTATTTTTGAGATTCGGATTTACGGTCCCATTTCTAGGTTTCCGATGACCCACTTTCGTTTTTCCAATTTTCACCAAAATTTAGAAGGTACATTTGCATACCAGACCTGTATCAATTGTGAAGTTTCGTAGTTCTATCTTTATTAGTTTCGGAGATATGATATCCAGAAGATTCCTCACATACATACACACACACACACACTGACCAATTGCCGAAAACTACTTTTTTGGACTCACTTAAAACGTGTAAACCAGGTGAAATCTCGATATTGAATTTTTGGACCGAATACATTAATTTTGAAGGGAAAAAAAAAAAAAAAAAAAACTAAAAATTTAATTTAAAAAATATTTCGTTTGTGTATGAGAGTTTCATTTTACACTCCTCAGCAATTTTCATCGTCATGGCAAAATGTAGTAAAGAGTTGCCATCAATTATACACAATAGAAAAGAATGTTCTCGCTTAATTTTGAGTATCCTTTTATATTTTCAACAAATTGTATATACACTACATTGTATACTTTAATTTAATTCTATATGAAAAATACATAAAGAAATCTGAAATGTACCTCTAGCAATTTACAAGTATAGTTGCAATATATCCAAATTCTTTTAGGTAGCCCTGTAGATGAATAATGAATGATTTACATACAATATTCTACACAAAACATTGTTTCATGGATGCAAGAAATATGTGCTTATTTTACTTTATTTAATGAAGACAATGTGTGTTTATCTGTACCTATTAGAAATTTCACGCATAGGCGTAATGTATTTGAATTATCTTATATATCCCTGTGCACGAACCATTTGCCAGATCTCAACGGAAAATTTTGATATAGCATCCCTATAATACCGATTTGGAATACCGAATTTGGATTTCCTGTTGCTATTTGTTCTTGAGATATACTAATAATAGGCACACACACAGACACACAGACCAACCGCTAAAAACACGTTTTTCGGATTCAGAAAACCCGAAAGCTTGTAAATGTAACAAAAAATCAGTATTAAAATTTTGACTCCAAAATAATATTTTTTTCTGCCATACATGATAAGAGAAAATAAAAAGATTGAACAACTAAATTTTATAATTAAGGCAAAGATTCGGCGTACAGATAAATTTACCAAGTTTTAGTAAAAATCGGAAAACTGTAAATGGGACATAGAAAGCTGGAAGTTTAAGAATATTAAAATTTAATTACATTTAATTAATTTTAGCAATATAATACTTAATACTTTTTTTTCAGAAGCAATTAATATTGCAGAATACTATGTTAAACAAAACGCTATGAAATAAATCGTTCTGGGATAAACTATTCTTTTCACGAAATTAATATATATATATATCAAACCTTTACATATTGCCAAAACTAAAGACTGTAGTTGGTTCAGAGCCTAAGTACCTGAAACTTTAATTCTGGAATTTGTTTTCGATGTTAATACATAAAACAATTCACAAACCAGGGGTCGATCCAGACAAAAATTGGGGCATTTTTGTTGTACCTTCACAAAATTCTGCATTATAAAAAGGGCCCCTTCACAAAATTCGTATACATAAAATGGTCCCCTTCACAAAATTTAAATGTACAAAATGGGCCTCTTCACAAAATACAGATTCTCAGAAAACAACCCCTTCAGAAGATTTTGTTTTACAAAAATGATTCTTTTATAGAACTTTCTCCAGAGCCTGATTAAGGGGGAAGCACACATTATTTATACTTACACCGTTATTTTTTAACAAATACTTTCCTCCTATAATAAACACAAAATTCTCATTAAAAATTATTTTAAAAGAATTCTGGTGTCTAATAACGGTGAGTAAATTGGATTGTTTTACACCGCTCATTTTTTATAAAAAATATTTCCTCGTCAAAGCGTGGAATTTCTATGACATGAAGTAAAAAATAATTGTAAAAATATTCCGGTGAGAGCGGAGATAATGTGTGCTTCCCCCTTAATCAGGCTCTGACTTTCTCCATTTTTTCGGTATTATTTTTAATTAATAACTATATCTGGTTCAATGAAATTCTATTAACTTGAACCAGAAATTAACTTGATATTAAAATTAAAAAGAATGATTGTTAAAATGAAAAATTTTATACGATATTTATTTATTCATTTTTTCAAAATTTCAAAATTTCACAAAAAAAAAAAAAAAAATAAAAAAAAATAAATAAATAAATAAATAAAAAATTGCAAAAATCACAGAAATAAATAAAGCTTTCAGAAAAATATTCAATTTTTCACAAAAATTGGCCCCAAAATTAAAATCTGAATCGAAACCTGCAGCAAAAAAAAAAATTATTTCATTTTTGTATAATGAGCATATATAAATTGAAAATTAATAGAAATTTAGTAATATGTTATTTCTGAGTAGTGAATAGTATTAATTTTACTTTCCGACTATAAATATGTAAGGAAAATTTTGTAATCATATCAAAATCCAATTTTGAGATTTTGGTGTTTTTACAAGTTTTAAGGTCTCTGAGTTCATTTTTGCAATTTTTACAGTGATATATGTATGTGTGTATGTATATGTGTATATGTGAGTGAACACGATAGCGTCTGTAAACGCTTTGTTCGAATGAGCTGAAAGTTGGTACGAATGTTACATGTCACCATAATACGAACAGTTTTGATTTTGGTCAATCTAGCACTTATAATTTTTTACAGGGACACAAAAAATTTTTTTGTATCATTATGGCCAAAGTTATTTAAAATACGATAGTGTCTAAACGCCATATTTTATTAAGCTGAAAATTTATAAACATGTTATAGGTCACTGCTGCACGAACTGTATACATTTTGGTGAATCTAACACTTCTAGATTTTTACAAGTCGCGCAACGAAATGTTCAAATTACACTGCTCTGCAAAAAAAAAAAAAAAAAAATCGAGATTTGATACCAATTTTGCTTATTCTTATGTAAAATAACCTCCTGAATCCGAATAGGACTTCATTTTGCCCAGTCACCCACCGTTTTCCAGATACACCACTCCCTCCCTCAAATTCTTTTCCTGTTCGATAATTTTATGCCCATGAATTTCATTTGAAGAATGAAAAAGAATTAATTTAACACCTAAAAACAAAAAATATAAAGTTTAAACAATAACATTAATAACAGATTTAAAAAATATAAGATATGTAATAAGTAATTTCAGTGGCAAATTCCCCCCAAAATTTTTCACTTGTCGCAAATGTCCGTGTTTTAGAATTTTCCAACTCTGTAGCCCATTAAAAGATATTTAACGGTTAAAATAATTCTCCCCCCCTCCTAAAAATCAAATTTATAGTCAAAAAATCACCAAAAAATGATAAAAATAGGGGGCCATTCCTAAAAAACGGCAGGTGATGGGGCAGCGTCATATTTGGATTCAGAAGGTCATTTTACATAAGAATATGTTGAAATGGTGTCAGAGGCAATTTTCATGCCGAGCAGTGTTATTTGAAATGTAATAACGTAAAAATAAACAATATACTACGTGGAGAAAAATATTCAAGCACTCTATTATAATTTTCACTTCTGTTTATTTAAAGACTTCACTTATTTTAATTTATTTATATAACCATTAATAATTTAATGTTCAGAAAGTTGAGTGGAGTCAGTCCATATTTGTTTTTATAATAAAAATAAATTTCCTTTTAAATATGTCTTAACTAATGTTTTTTTAGTTCCCCATCATACTATAGGTATGGGGAACTTAGGTAATCGTGAAAATTTTCGACCTCGGTTTTTTGACTTTTTTACACGTTTTCAGGTGTGAGGAATCCGAAAATGACAAAATTTGTATGGTGTCTGTCTGTAGGGTGTCTGTTAGTGTGTTAGTGTGTTAGTCCGTTAGTCCGTTAGTTTGTTAGTCTGTGTACACGATATCTCATGAACAAATTGTCGCAGAGAGGTCAGATCAGTTTTAAAATATTACTTTCGACACTGGCAAGAATTCGACACTGGCCCTATTCATTTGCAACATTCGAATTTAAAAACTTCGTAAGTTATTAGAAATTTACGATTTTCTTAACATGGGAGAATAGGACAAAAATTCACTTAAACGTGCATTCAATGGAAACTTTTTATAGTAAAAATGTCAGACCAGTTTTAAAATATCAGTTTTGATGCCTGAATGAACATCAGTAACTATAAATATGCTATTTTGAAAATTTCGCAAGTTATTGGAAATTTACGAATTTCTTAACATGGCAGTATAGGTCAAAATTTCACAAAAACGTCAATTTTGAGAGATATTTTCATCGTAAAAATCTCAGACTACTTTTGAAATATTATTTAGGACACTGACATGAATATTAATGGCCATGAATTTTCCAATATAAAAATTTCATAAGTTATTGGAAATTTACGAATTTCTTAACATGGCAGAATAGAGCAAAATTTCACATAAACGTCAATCTTGAGGGATATTTTCATCGTAAAGATGTCAAACCACTTTTTAAATATTATTTTGGATACAGGCATGAATATCATAGACTATGATTTTTACAATGTAAAAAATTCGTAAGTTATTTGGAATTTACGATTTATTTAAAATGTCAGAATAAGGCAAAATTGAGCATAAACTTCCATTTTGAGGATCATAAATACATTAGACAACTTCAAAATTACATTTATGATATTTATTTGAACATGATCGAATACAAATATTCTAATAGGAAAATTTCGTAAATTATTCGTAATATACGATTTTATCAACATAGCGAAATTGTAAATTTTTCATATAAATATGAATTTTGAGGATTATTGCATTGGAAATAGTAGCATGAAAACTAAACAACAGAATTGACCCTGATAAAACAAATTAATAGATCAGAATAAGATAAATATATCGAAGTGAACGGTGGATAGCCTATTAGGCGGGGATTTCATTCTGTCACTGTATCAAGCTTTGGTCAAATTAATTTCTTTTAACATAATTGTAATATATTTCGCACTAGAAATTTATGAGAACATAAATATGATGGGGAACTGAGCAGAGTCCACCTATGCCAACTAGTTACTAATTGATTATGTGAAAATTACTTGTTCTGCAAAATTTTAGCGAAATGTTTTTGTGCATTAGGCAGTGTAAATTTAAAAATTGATGGAATAGTTGTAGATACAGGTACCATAACTGACTTATTATTATTTGTTTTCTTTTTTATTTTATGCTACTATCACTAAAATCTAAATATTATAAAAATTTGCATAAATTTATTTAATAGTTTTAAAAGTAATTTTTAGCGCTGTTTGTTTTTCTATCGAAGTCCAACCAATGTATTACGTATGCAACAGGTCTAATGTAATTGGGTGATTTGGGGTAAAAGGAGTAAATGCAACTTTATGTCTTATCCTTTAGAATGCGTGGATAATACCTAATACCTAATCATACCGACAGCCAAAGCTCATGATATTCTATGTAAAATTTTGTTTCCACAATGACTCCTTAGCTAATGCGTTTTTTAAAATTCTGTTTTCACATTCGGAAAATTCATAATCATTAAATTAGTAAATTAGTTTTCGAGAATTTGATTTTTCACATTTTTAATATTTAGTTTCTAGCTGAAAATGGTAAAAAATGCATTTAGTTTTTTTTTTTTTTTTTTTAATTCAAAACTAAAAAAAAAACAAAAAAAAAAAAACAAAAAAAAAAAAAAAAACAGATAATATATACTGAATAGTACACTCTACTTTTTATTTATTTATTTACTTTTAATAATAATAAATAAGCAAATAATAATAATAATAAAAATTGCCGAAACGTCAGTGGATGCCCTCTGTTGAGACTCAAAACGGTTTTGGGCTGTGTCTGTGTGTCTGTCTGTCGCGCGATAGCGGCCGCAAAAATAGCGCTATTGACTTGAAATTCGGTACACATGTTCATGAGCCCCACGAAATCAGCTGTATAGTTTTTGGTATGTATTCCATTTATTGTTCGTATACAGGGACACGCCAAAGTTTTTCTTATCATTACGGCCTACGGGAGGAATTTGTATGAATCGCGGTAGCGGCCGCAAAAATAGCGCTATTGACTTGAAATTTGGTACACATGTTCATAAGCCCCATGAAAGCAGCTGTATAGTTTTTGGTATGTATTCCATTTGTAGTTCGTATACAGGGACACGCCAAAATTTTTCTTATCATTACGGCCTATGGGAGGAATTTGTATGTATCGCGGTAGCGGCCGCAAAATTAGCGCTATTGTCTTGAAATTTGGTACACATGTTCATGAGCCTCACGAAATCAGCTGTATAGTTTTTGGTATGTATTCCATTTGTAGTTCGTATACAGGGACACGCCAAAGTTTTTCTTATCATTACGGCCTAAGGGAGGAATTTGTATGTATCGCGATAGCGGTCACAAAAGTCACGCTATTGACTTGCAATTTGGTACACATATTTATGAGCCCAACGGAATTAGCTGTATAGTTTCAGGTGTGTATTCCATTTGTAGTTCGTGTACAGGGACACGCCAAAGTTTTTCTATCATTACGGCCTATGGGAAGAATCTGTATGTACCGCGATAGCCACCGCAAAAATCAAGCTATTGACTTCCAATTTTTGCCGATACGTCAGTGGAGGCCCTCTGTTGAGACTCAAAAGGATTTTGTGTTTCGTCTGTCCGTCTGTCTGTCTGTCTGTCGTGCGATAGCTGTCGCAAATATCACGCTATTGACTTGAAATTTGGTACACATGTTCATGATCCCCACGAAATTAGCTGTATAGTTTTGGGTGTGCATTCCATTTGTAGTTCGTGTACAGGGACACGCCAAAGTTTTTTTTATCATTACGGCGTATGGGAAGAATGTGTATGTACCGCAATAGCGGCCGCAAAAGTCCTTCGATTGACTTGCAAATTGGCGCACACGTTCCAGCTTTGCATATAAGTAGCTGTATAATTTTTATTGCTATATTGTTTATAAACTGTGTATAGGGTAACGCCAAAATTTTTAACATTACGGCGTAAGGGGTGAATTTCTTTTAAACGTACTTAAATATCATTACTTTGCAATGAAGAAAATGAAACTAGCGTACTAGAGTAAGATGCTTAAACTCATGTTGTTTGAAGAAAATATGTGCTCTTAAGCTTTCTAATTAATGTACAGGACCTTACAAAAGTGTTCTGACAATGTCACGTAGTTATCCAAACGATGTTAAATTTGGAACAATTATTAATTTTAAACGCAAAATAAGCTGAATAGTTTTTACTGGTGTATACAATGTTTATGGTTTGTTTACAGAGACACAAGAAAGAATTTCGTAACATTAGAGCCTATGGACAAACTTTTATTTAAGCGCGCTCTTTAATGCGTTTATGCTGAATTGAACTTAATAAAATTAACATACATTATAAAGATGCTTAAAATTATGTTTACTCTTAAAAAAGGTTATGTATAGACTAAATAATTTATCGGACCACACAAAATAATTCCAAGTATGTACTGTAATCATCCACATGATGTCAAATTAGTTTGAAAAATTAATGAGTTATAATTAATTAAGTTTATTCTTATAATTGGCGTTTATAATAATGACTGTGGCTACTTTTCCGGGATACGTAAATTAATTTCGTACTATTACGGTCTATAGTCGATATTTCTTAAAAGTTTATTTTAACATGGTTACACCCCATCAAATATAATGAAATTTTATTAGAATTTCAAAAGCACGTTTTCCTGTTGATAATTTTGGACATAGAATTGGAAATTAGTTTAAAGGTTACGCAAAATATTTCCGATATGCTATGTAATTTTTTTGTATGAAAATTGGTAGTTATGAAATTTGGTATTTATGAATTTCAGGGAAATAATACAAGACCGTCGTTTATTAAGAATACATATTGTTGCGTACTTGGGGGTCCGTAAGTTGTACGAGAATGAAAGGCGAAACTTGCAAAAATTCAGTGATGTATTCACAGAAAGTTCCAGAAAAATACAGGTCTATAAACCAAGTATCAGCTTCAATTCAACCAGTACACACTGCTTAAACAACAGCCGTTAACAGCAAAACAACAGTACAAACTGTTTAGCAATAACACATAAAGTCTCATCCAAAGAGGCTTAAAGCAAAGCAAGCATTTGACGAAACTGACACAGATCTGACACTGACCGCCTTGGCGAAAAAGTGCTCCTTTTATACTTTTCTATCGAACACAGACTGTTCTGGAAAATTCTCGTATCTCATAATAAGATTAGAGCTTCCATATTTGGTATATTCCTAATAAGGATTTTCTCGCCAAGGTCGCCAAAAAAATCGCCAAGGAGGGAAACAGTCGCCAAATTTGGCTCAAATCCATTTCTTCCCTTATTGTAGCTTTTTTAAGTGTTTTTAAGGGAAAATTAGGCTATTTTAACGCTAAAACGACTAGAAATGTACAAAGTTAGCATTTTATTAACTTTACTAAACCTCTTTGAAAGATTTTATACAAAAATAAATGCAATTATTTACAATTCCATAACACTTTATAGGGTATACAAATAGAGATACAGCGGGGGGTTGAGGGGGGCGGCAGCCCCCCTCAGGAATGTATCTGATTATGGTAACAAGTCGATCGAATCAATATATACGATTATATAATAAGGAATAAATAAAAATGACCTATTAAATAATGTCTGATGTAAATAGGACGTTGAGGCTCCTGATCTGCAGATCCACTAGTAATAATACTTTTAGAGCTATAATGACGTCAATTTTACCCTGCAAGTTTAGTTTTTCACAAAGTTTTACATCAATTTTAATAATCACGCGTAAATTTCTTTTCATTTGAAAAAAAAAAAAAAAAAAAAAAAAAAAAAAAAAATCAACCCATAAACTTTTTTGGTAACAATTAAAAATTAAAATAAATTATGTATTTTTGTCTAAAAAACGGCTTCTTCAACTTCTTCGATACTATCCGTGTCGATACTGATTATTATTGATTTTCTTTTCTTTTTCTTAAAAAAAAGGGGGGGGGGGTATTGATGAAATTCTGGAAAAAGCAGAATTCAATTTAGTACAGAGGACTATTAGTTTTTTTTTTTTTTTTTTTTTTTTTTTTTTCAAATTATAACATCGCTTTCAAATTATTCAATTATATTTTCGATTTCGGTGTCCAACCATCGTAAAACTGGCGACAACGTTTATCCGTAGATTGAGACTAATAGTCCTAAAAAATAAATAAATAAATAATAATAATAATGATAATAATAATAATTTTTATAAACGAAAACAAATTTTCTCATAAGAATAACATGAAGTTTACCTCTTACCTGTTGGCGAGATTAGCTATTGCACTCTCTTAACTTAGCTTCAGCAGTCCCCCCCCCCCCTTTTTTTAAGCAGAAATATTATTGATCATTTATAATTTACGTCTGAGAACAGACAGCAGATTAGATTTTCTGCTTTAAATTAAAAAGTAGCGATAGGTACATAAAGAACTAAGTATTACAAACACAGTCCATGCATGTGCATAAATGAGGCAAAAAAGTAGAACACCCTTTTCAACTTGCGTATAAAATGAAAGACTTCGCATCGTGTGAAAATGAACAATTTAATATCATCGGTTTGAAGTATTTAAAAATATATATATAAAAGAAATTTTTAATTTTTGTTCGCTATGTCTTTTAAAAATCAAATTAACAATTCGAATTTTCTCTTTTTCTTAATCTAGATGAAATGTACGGTCTTGAACTTTTTGCCCGAGGTAGCAAGTCCTTAATAGAGAGTGACTCTGGGGCAGCTTCTATCTATTTTTCAGAAGTATACAATCAAGATGATGATGAAAGAAATTGGTCTTTATCGTATCTCAAGGTAGGAACTAATTTTTCTCCTCATATCAAAAACCAACATGAATAGAAAGAAAATTGAATTTACATTTAAAAACTTTTGCTCCGCCAGTTTTATTGATCGCGAGTAAATTTAATTTACTTACAGTAATTACGAGTTTGAGTAATGGCTGTAATTTCTTTCCAATAAAATAAGAGCACGACTTTGCGAATTTGTAAAATCCGATATTTTTTTGTGGAGGGGAGGGAGAAGTTGTATACAACTTGTTATTAAAAAAAAATTAAAAGTTTTGAAATTCTCAGAAGATTTTATCAAAACAAATTATCACTATTATAATTATTTATTATTATTATTTTCATATGTAAATATGATTCTAAGAAGTGCAGTTCCCACAAAAGTCTCCACCTTTCTATACAAACAAAAACTAGTATGTTGTGGCCATCACAAAACTTTCTTTATATCATTCTCTATAACAGCGTCACCTACTGGTTAACACGTAGAAAATTTTAATCAACATATATTTGAATACTTAACATTTTAACTATGCATTTTAACCAATAGATGCTGAGATATAGCCATCTGGGAAACTGAATAACTAGAACAAATATAGAAGGTGAACAACAGCAGCTCCACTTGTCATCTGATATACACCCAAAATTAAATCAGCATGTTTTTCATAATGTCTAATTCGCGTGCTAAGTTTGGTTCATTGATATATCATAGAAGTTGAGATATAGTCTTTCCGTAAATGGTAAATATTGCAGCAAAACAGAGCCAAAGGTCGTCTGATATGCACACAAAATGAATCAGCACAATTTAAAAAATAATCGTTATAAGTAGAAGTGCTAGAAGCTGTATTTGAAGTTGAGAACTCAAGATAAGAAACCAAAACGCATATCTCTGAATAAAAGGTTAACCCGTTATCTATCAGTAAGTTCTGATAATCTATCCAAGAAATGGCATTGCTACAATACTCCCCTTCACATAGAAGCGATATTAATCGTGCGGACATTAATCGGTTATTTTAATCGATATTAATCGGTTAACATATTACGTTGTCAAGTTAGCCGACTGAAACTGCGTGGTATTGCTGCAGGGAAGGTGTCTAGTGCTGCCATCTATTGTCATGTCAAGATTGAAGATGACAATTTGTTGTATATTTCGCTGGAAGGTCCCGAGTCATCAATTGTAGTGACGCGTTATGTGCTTGAAAACATTTGTTTGCATGGAACTAAATACAGTTTTTCATGGGAAAGGTGTGATTTGTTCCCGTACCCGTACGATATATCTACCTAAAAAAATCTGAACTTAAAAAAAAAAAAAAAAATAAATAAATAAAATAAAATAAAATAAAATAAAAATAAAAACTTTACGCGAATAACGTTTTTGCAAAAAGGGTTCAATTCTACCGATTTCTGTAATATTTATGAATTTTTAAAATAATTACATACTTATGAGACACTCGGTATATGACACTGGCTGTGACGAAAAAATCGAAAAGAAAGAAAGAAAGAAAAATTCATCATAAAAGGGGAAAAAAAAAAAGAGATTATATATATATATATATATAATGGAAAATAGAAACATTTAAGATAAAAATCCAGCATTTATGACTTTCAAAAATACCTAAAGTATCGTGTATGACACTCATTAATTTCAACACGAAGTTTGTAAATAACGTACTTAAAAGCTAAACTTATTGAAAAAATTTTTTGAATCGCATCCAAGCAGAAATTTTACGGTATTTAGGTCATTACATAAAGAGATTTTATTGTTAATTTTTTTAAGGTACTGTTCTTGGAAACTTGCCAATGATATTAAGTTTCTATATTTCTTTTCATATTTCTAAATTTTCTTTACTCTTCGAATGATATCATAAAAGTCCTTGTCTGTTAGTCAAATGATTTACTTGAAGAAAACCAAAGTAGTGTAATAATTATTTATTTTATACCATAAAAAAGAGAGAGAGAGAGAAAATATGCTTTATTTATTTATTTATTTATTTACTTATTCTTCGAAACCTATGTAACCCCTTAGTTTAAGAAAGAACTGGTGCTGTTATTGTATTTTAATGTAGCACGTTATTTTAAATTTATCAGCTTATATAGAAAAAATTAATTGTATATAAAGAACAAGGATTTTTCGCCAAAAATAAGCTACGCTTCTACAATATCATTTTGTATAAATATAGATGTAAATATAAAGTAACTGCAAAAAATATATATGAAAGCAATTAATGTTAGCTAAAATAACCAGCTAGTATGCGATCCAATTACGGTTAATAAGCTAAAAAAAAAAAAAAAAAAAAAAAAGAAAGAAAGAAAGAAAGAAAGAAAAGAAAAGAAAAATCTAACAAAATTGTAAAAGTTTTAATTTTATCCTCCAGTCTACCATGATTGAATTTACTGTTTTTTTCCCCCCAAAAAAATATTTATATTTGAAAGATTATCGAATTTCTGCACTTTAAACTATTTTTTTAATATCTCTTTTAAACAGAAAAAAGTAAATAAATAATTTTATCTACTCCACTCCATATTTACCAGGAAACGATCCAAATAGTGTAATAATAAAAATCAAATAAATGATGTTCATTCGAGAGGGCATAATCTAACGTGATTTTCGACAAGTAAATTGTTTGCCCTCGTGAGCCCGTTCTCAAGAAATTTATATTTAAGTTTGAGTAAAAATGTAGTCACGATAAGGGAGTGGGAGGAGTCCCGTTAAAACCTATCAGAACCATGACTTTTATCAAGTTTTTTGCTTTTACATTACTGATTCTTCAAATATTATATCTCGATAGAATATATTTCAACGCTGAAATGGACAACTGATTTATACATCAAACAACATGTTTGTCCATGCTCTTTCGATTTCTGCTTTTTTTTTTTTTTTTTTTTTTCATTCATTATTTTAGCAAAGCGTAGTTTTATCGATTCAATCGTGGTTGCGTCAAAAATTAGCGAACTTTCAGAATTTATAACTCAAAAACGAGCTGACAAGGGCAACTTGTTTTATGTATCAAAAACATGTTTAACATGCTCTTTCGATTGATGCTTGTTTGAATTGTTTCTGTTATTACAGTAAGGGATGATTTTCTGGTTCGAACCAGAATAATGGGCACATCCCTTAAGTTTTATGAAAAATACAACTCAATTACTTTGTTTCGAGCGTCACAGAAAAATTACTTTTAATAACTTTTAATAACCACTTCAAACTGGTATATTGGGACCACCACAAGACTTTCTTCTACATTTTCCTATACAAATTCACTATAGTGAAAATAATTTATTAAAACTGTTATTTATTAAAATTGTATAACATTATGAATGCAAATGATATTCATCTTAGAGAAAACTAACAATAAATATCCAAATAAAGACAGTTTTATTGTCTATAAATAACATCTTAAACAATGCGTTTTTATAATGGTTATCTCACATATCAAGTTTCGTACAGTTATATGCCATACAAGTTGAGATATAGCTTTCCTATTATCGAGAAAATTCGCAGTATAGCAGAGCTACCTATTGGCCTATAAATATCCAAATTGAATCCGTATTACGTCTCATAATTGCCTTCCCACATATTAAGTTTTATTTGATGAAGCGCAATAGAATCTGAGATACAGCCTTCTTTTATTTGTAGAAATCGCTGTGTAGCAGCGCCACCTGTTGAGCGGTTGATACCAAAAGTTGACAGGTACTAATTTATGTCAAGGTGCATCCACATACAAATTTATATGCAATTCTCTGCAGTAGTTCCTGTGATATAGCCTTCCCTTATATTGCGGAAATCGCTGTATAACAGCGCCACCTGTTGGCCAATAAGAATTCAAATTGAATCAGCATAATGTCTCATAATGGCCTTCCCATATATTAAGTTTTGTTTGATTACATGCAATAGAACCTGAAATATAGCCTCCCCCTAAATTGCGGAAATCGCCGTACAGTAGCGCCACCTGTTGAACTGTTGACACCAAAAGTTAACAGGCACTAATTTAGGTCATGGTCGACCTTCATGAAAATTTACATACTATTCTGAGCAGTAGTTTTGGCGATACGGTTGCCACAAAATTTTTGTCAAACACAGACAGACGGACAGACATACATTTCCTAAAAATTATCAAATCGTGTTCTAGAACTCTCAAAACGTGTAAATTCGTTGAAAACCGGAAGTCGACAATTTTTACGAATCCAATACTTTACTTCTATTGAATATAGAAGAAAGTAAAAATGAAATGAAAAGATTGAAATACGAAAAGAAAATTATTCTTTGAATTTTTTGCTTTTTCTTTCAGAAAAACTTGAAAAGGTGAAATTTAAGATTAAAGATGAAATTTTGAAAATTTTAATTAATAATTTTAAATCTCAATTAATTAAATAAGTTTTTATTTTTATTCAAATTAATAATTTTAAACCACACAATTTTTTATTATAAATTATATATTACTAAAAATATTATCTTGTTTCATATAATCCCTTAAATCTGTCATGAAATTAAGTGTACATACCATTACCATAATTCTTCATAAAACTTTTTAGATGTCTTTTTAGCATGTATTATTTGGTTAGTAAAGGAAAACTGACAGGCGTCCTGATTAGAGAGGTCAGTTATAGATCTCAGAAACTGAAGTTTCATAAAACGACTCTAACGATTATTTTTTGTATGTCTTTTGTATGTCTTCGCGATGTTTATATCAGTTGGCTCTTATAGGAAAATTGTTAAATGTCTAATTTGTTCAAATCTATTTTATGTCTTCTGACCACACTATTTTCAAACTAATATTTTGTGGCTATCACGAAGCTTCCTTCTATATTTTCCAATACAAATTTAAGCAATACAAATTATCTATTATTATTACTTTCTTCTATATTCAATAGAAGAAAGTATTGGATTCGTAAAAATTTTCAACTTCCGGTTTTCGACGAATTTACACGATTTGAGAGGTCTAGAACACGATTTGACCATTTTTAGAAAATGTCTGTCTGTCCGTCTGTCTGTCTGTGTGTGTGTGAGACAAAAATTTTTTGGCGATTGTATCTGCGGAATTACTGCTCGGAATTTTATATAAATTTTTATGTAGATGCACCTTTGACCTAAGTTAGTGCCAATCAATTTTTGGTGTCAACTGCTCAACAGGTAGCGCTGCTACACAGCAATTTCCACAATTTAAGAAAAGGTTATATCACAGAAACTGCTTTATAAAATTGCATATAAATTTATATGTAGATGAACCTTGACATATGTTAGTGTTTATCAATTTTTGGCGTCAACTGATCAACAGGTGGCGCTGCCGTGCAGCGATTTTCATAATTTAAAATAGGGGTATGTCTCAGGAACTACTGAACAAAAATACATGTAAATTCATATATAGATGCAACCTGATGTAAGTTAGTGCTTATCAACTTTTGGTATCAACCGCTCAACAGGTGACGCTGCTGTGCAGCGATTTCCACAGTTTAAGAAAAGGCTATATCTCAGGAACTATTGCGTAATATATGCATATAAATTTATATGTAGATGCGTCTTGACATATGTTAGTGCCTATCGATTTTTGGGGTAAACTGGTCAACAGGCGACGCTGCTGTGCAGTGATTTTCATAATTTAAGGGAGGGGTGTATCTCAGGAACTACTGCGCAAAATTGCATAAAAATTTATGTTTGGATGCATCTTGCAATAAGTTACTGCTAATCAACTTTTATTACTAATTGTTCAACAGGTGGTGCTTCTATACAGCGATTTCTTCAGTTTACGGGAAGACTATATTTCAGGTTCTATTGCGTATAATCGAACAACACTTGATATGTGAGAAAGCCATTACGAGACATTATGCCGATTCAATTTGGATGTATATCTACCAATAGGTTGCGCTGCTATAGTGCAGTTTTTCCTGAGAACGGAAATGTTATATTTCAACTCCCATGGCACTTAACTGTACGAAACTTGATATATGAGATAATCATTATGAAAATGCATTTTTTAAGATGTTAGTTAAACTGTGTTTCTTTGGATATTTAGTGTTAATTTGCTCTAAGATGAAAATCGCCTGCATTCATCATAGTAGATAATGTTAATAAATAGTAGTGTTTGTAAATTATTTGAATTTATATAGGAAAATATAGAAGAAAGTCTTGCGGTGGCTACAACATGCTAGTTTTTTTTCTATTATGAATGCAGACTATTTTAATCTTAGAGAGGTACTATTGCACGGAATGTCCGATGAAAATGAATATTTAATCGTGCAGATGTCGTGCTAGTAATTTTTCCCATTCTCGAAGAAATTTGCAGTATAGCAGCCCCACCTGTTGATCTATTGGCACCAAAAGTTGTTATACACTAGTATATGTGAAGATGCAATTGCATATAAATTTATATGCAATTCTGAGGAGTAGTTTCTAAGATATAGCCTTCCCTGAAAATTGTGGAAATCACTGTATAGAAGTTCCGCCTGTCGAGCATTTATCACCAAAAGTTGATAGGCATTAATATGTCAAAGTGCAACTATATATAAATTTATATGTAATTCTGAACAATATTTTCTGTGATATAGACTTCTCTGAAATTGTGGCAATCGCTTTTGCAGCGCCATCTGTTGAGCAGCTGGCACCAAAAGTTGATAGGCAATAATTTACGCCAAGGTACTTATAAATTTATGTACATTTCTGTGCTTTAGTTCTTGAGATACAGTCGCCACAATTTTGTTTCACACACACACATACAAACACACAGACTTTTCTAAAAATGGTCAAATTGAGTTCTGCACTTCTCAAAACATGAAAATAGGTTGAAAACTGAAAGTTGAAATTTTTTTCAAATCCAATACTTTCTTCTATTCAATACAATGTGTTGCAAAATTATAGAACACCTACGATTTTTCACAGTTTTTAAATATTTATAATACGCTATTAACGAAATTTACTAAAATAAAAATTTACACTTCTAATAAAGTATTTTTATTAGTAAACATTTGAAGTTTAAATAATTTTGCAAAATTTAAAGAAGAAAATTGAAATGATTGGTGTTGCAAAAATATAGAACACTTTTAATATTTATATTAATAATATTACCATATTTTCTGGCGCATAATGTGCAGGTTTGTTAAATCAGTTATACACCGGAAATTTAAATTAATAGTAAAAGCTGTGTTTTAACACGTTTTTGTTTCTTACAAATATGACTTTATTTGTAATTTAAACTTTCTGGTGTATAACTCATTTATGTGACCCGTGCGTTATACGTTGGAAAAAAAGAAAATATACGGTATTTAATTTCTTTATTTTATGGTTTTGTGTTATTTTTTAGAAAATGCCAAGAGGCTTACAGGCAATGATGTCAGATGGTCGAAAATTATTTCCCCAAACAGGTCTTCAAATTTCCCCAAATCAGGGGTTTTTTTTTCGAAAAAATCCCCAACTTGATTTCTACTAAAAAGGAAAAATAGAAGTTTTTCAAAAAAAAAAAAAAAAAAAAAAAAAAAAATCAAGCAGATTTAAGTGGATTTAAGCTCAGATTTTTCCCCAAATGAAGGCAATTTTTGAAAAAAATCCCCAAATAACAATAAAGCTATTAAAAATCCCTGGTCGTAGGGATAAATTATTACGTTTCCAACATTGACAGAAAGTTTAAACTCCCCAGATTTGTCCCCAAAAATTTTAGAATTCCCCCAAAAAGTCCCCACAAACATTTGGTCCCCAAAATTGTCCGCAGAAGCCTAAAAAATCCCCAAAATGGGGACAAAATCCCCAATCTGGCATCACTGCTTACAGGAAAAGAAATTGAACTGAAGCATTACGCAAGAGAAATGTTTCAATAAACAGCATATCTGAAAAATTTAAAAGATTGCGCCACATAATTCAAAATTACGTAAAAGGTACAAATGCTCATAACAAAAAACATTCTTCAGGACGTTAATGAAAGCTTTCCAGACAAGATGAAAGAGCAGTTGCTCGAAAAGCATCGAATTCCACGAAAAATCTTGCACAAATGAAAAACGAATTGAAATTAGATGTTCACAAAAGGATAATTTAGAGAAACCTTAAGAGAAATTCGAGAAATTCGTTTATTATGCGTGAACGAATGAATAAAGCACTTCGATTGCTAAACGTCATAAAGGTAGTTAATGGGATTCGCCTGCCAAAACATGAACCGTAACTGGAAAATTGTAAGTTAAATTTCGCAAAGAACGTACTTTCCGATAATATATATATTTTTTTCTTTTTAATATTCTAAACTCAGGTTCTTGCTGAAAAAATGTGCAATCTAGACGGTCTCGATGAATTCAATGAATGTTGGAGAAACTTGCGAAAAGACTTTTTTTTTTCGAAGCTAAACTTTGGTGGCGGTAACGTCACGGTTTAGACTGTTTTTTCTTCTTCGGGAAAGTTTGATATCCAGTTTATAAACAGTAGAATGAATAGTTCGGAGTACATAATAGTACTCGAAAATGCTCTGTTACGATTGCTTCGAAAATTTCCACGAAAGAACATAATGTTTTAGCAAGATAATGCTTGGGGGATGCCGCGGGGGTTGGCGGGAGCCACCATACTTTAGGATGTAAAAAACGAGGGGGGGGGGGAAGCTAAAAATCCATAGAAAATGCATGGGAGGAAAACGAAAAAACACACAATGTCAAGTGTGTAAAAAAAAAAAAAAAAAAAAAAAAAAAGGGTGACACCGGATGGAATAAAAGGACAAAATTGACTAGAAAAAGACATCGGCGAGCGGCAATAGGTGGGTTGGGGCATTAAAGCTCTCGTCCAGAGTTTAATAGTATGTGACTTTTTGCCACAAGAATGATGAAACAAAAATATTTTTCTAACTGAAAGATAACTCTTGATTGGCCACCTTGCTCTCCAGATCCAAATCCAGTAGAGAATCTATAGGGGATGATTGTTCGCGACATTTATGCAGGAAACAAACAATAGGATAGGGTAGGTGAGTTGAAAAATGCTATTATTGTATTTTCGAACTCTATTGCTGCTAATGTCTTGTCAAACTTATGTGAAAGTATGAAAAATCGTCTTTTTCAAGGGATAAATAATTTTGGCGGTCGAACTGATTACTGCATTTATTTATATGAATATATTTCATACTGTTTGTTTTGTGTCCTATAATTTTGCAACAAGTCAAAAAAGAATTTTATTTGAAAATAAATATGCATTTTTCTAAAACTTAGCGAAACGATGTTTTTTTTTATGTATATTTTTATGACACATCTTCATTATAAAATACATTTTTCAAAACATTTGTAAAACCTTATATACAGTGGATTTTCAGTGACGTCCTATAATTTTGCAACGCACTGTATAGAAGAAAGTAAAAAGAGTATATAATACGTGTAGGCGTGGGTAATGGAAGTCGTGTGTAAGTTTTTTAACACTCCAGAATTTTGTTAACATCCTTCCGCACACAATTATTCCGCCAATCCTTCCGCCTTTTGCACACAATTATTTTTCTTAGTTTACTACTACTATTATCAATAATGCATATTAATTTCACAATCATTCATTAAAAATATCTCTCATTATGTACATTTTATACGGAATTGTATCCTATACTGCCATGTTAAAAATTATGAAGAAATGGGATGACAGCGTCACCTGTTAGGTGATTGATCCTAAAATGTACTTAGCCTCAGTTTAGGCCAATATCTGACTAAATATCAAATTTGGTTAAATTTAGTTTGTTGTTTCGGGGGATATAGCGTCCACAAAACTTGTGATACACACACATACAGACATATATAGAAATTTTCTAGAAATGGTCAAATCGTATTAAGACATCTCAAAACGTGAATATCCATCGAAAACCTGAATTCGAAAATTTTCACGAATCCAATACTTTCTTCTAATATATTTGTATATAGAAGAAAGTAAAATATATATACTCAAATTAAAAAAAAACTTTTATTTGACACAAATTACCGTGTGATTTGATTCTAGATTTATATTTACTCATAGATGCATTGTATTGAAAAGTTCTAGTACGTCTCTGTACATGAACCTCTTTTTCCAGTTTCAATATAAACTGAAAGCTACATCCCCATATAATACCAAGTTTGTTCTTCTGCTAATAAATGTTTTTGAATTATACTGATAAAAGTATCTCTTCTATGCGCAGAGATACACAGACCAACCGCAACAAACCAGATTTTTGGATTCAGAGGACCTCAAAACATGTGATTATGTCAAATACCCAAGTTCTGAAATTTGCCCCAAAAGGCAGTAGTTTCTATGCCACATATCGGTAAGAGAAAGTAAAAAGAATGCGATTACCGTGGGTTCGATATTTTTTGCTTGTTTGAAATTCATTTGGCAGCTAAAAAGTGAAAGTATGTAATTACAATGGTACTGAACGAACGTATTTTTCGAGTTAGAGTGTATTTTTGCTATATTTATCTGGTTGTAATAGAAAAAAATTGAGTAACTCCAACTTTCCAAACATTTAGTACTTAATGGTTGTTTAAGAAATTTTAAATGAGAAAACTCATTAAATAAACAAAAGGAATATTCATACATCTATTACATAAATTTTCTTTTCTCTATTTAATGACTTTTCTCATTTAAATTTACTCCCCATTTTCTGAGTATTTCTTCCCCAAGTTATATACCGTTTAATGGAACGTAATATATGCAAATTCTTTTGTGCGTCACTGTAAAATAACTGTACATGTTTAGCTCGCAATATCAAATACTTATTTATTTATTTATTTTGTTTTTAAATTTTTTAAATAATATAAAATTAACTAAGCGAATTCTAAGTATTTTGAGCTCATAGACCTCAACGTATAGAAATTTTACTTAAAATCACGACTCATTAAATTCTATACAAATTGTGTGACACTGACCTATATAAAATACCTATCAACTTTCAGCTGAATTGAATAAGGTATTTATACGCTATTACACTTTCAATAACTGGAATTAAAAGAAAATATGTTGTATCCCTGTAAAAAAAATAAACTATAAGTCGTGAATATCAACATCTATACAGCTCGTGTGAGACCTATAACATACCTACCAACCTTAATCTCAATCGGATAAAGCATTTAAACATTATGTTGTTCACTCACACACATGCACACATATTTTTATACATACATACAGTCGGTAACAAAAGTGTCCGAACACTAGCAAAAATTCCTATGTGTAAAAAAAGTACACTTCCTACGGTTCTGTTAAATAAATCCTTATCGAATCATGTTCTTAGACTGACTAAGAACAGGATTCGACAAGGATTTATATAACAAAACCGTATGAAGTGTACTTTTTTTACGCAGGAATTTTTGCTAGTGTTCGGACACTTTTGTTACCGACTGTACATCACCATGAAAATTAAGTTAAATAAAGACGTTAGTAAAAAATCGATAGATTCAATTCATTAACACTTCAATTTCAATCGCAGAGTAATGAAACACCCATTATGTTTGTACATTTTAATAATGTTTGTTTATGAATTTCTTATATTCTAGACAAACATGTTAATTTTATCTTAAGTCTATTTTATTTTATATTTTATTTTTTAATCTTAGGAACAACTAATGCTGAAGAACTGCCAAGAACTGTTCAGAAAATACCAAGTTCGAGTCCAGCACGCCCTTTTTGTAGAACTTTTAGTCTTTAATATTGTATATAATGCTTTATGCCTCATTGGTTACATATTTTTCTCAAGTAAGGTAAATATTTAAAGTTGTTTGCTATCGTTACCTGATAAAAATGTTAAATGCTTACAACTAATTTCGCATGCTGAAACTCTTTGCTTATTTGAAAGGGATTCATACAGTGTGATGTATCTAATTAATCAACAAACTTAATTATTATTATTGTTGTTTACAAAAGTATGTGGAATCGATGAATATTGTTATATTCTTTAAGCCAAAGGTTTTTATTGTTTCTTTACAGCAAGTGCAAATAATATTATTTTCCTTCCACTTTTTATTTTCTTCTATATGTAAACTATAGGAAGTATTGGATTCGTGAAAATTTTCGAACTCCGGTTTTCGATGGATTTACACGTTTTGGGATGTCCTGAACACGATTTGATAGTTTTTAGAAAATGTCTGTCTGGATGTCTGTCTCTCTGTGTGTATCACGAATTTTGTGGACGCTGTATCTCACGAACCAACGAACGAAATTTAACCAAACTTGGTATTTAGTTGGACCCTGCCATAAACTGGTGCTGACTAGATTTGGGGATCATTCGCTCAACAGGTGGCGCTGTCATCGCTTTTTATTTCTAAATTTTTAACATGGCAGTATAGGACAAAATTTCGTACAAATGTACATAATGAGAGTTATTTTTAACTTGTGATAGTGAAATTAATATGAATTATATTGATAATAGAAGTAGTAAACTAGGAAAAAAATTTTGTGCATGGGGGAAGTAAATTTTCAAGATGGGTATCTTTCGAAATGTCTAGTCAATACCTTTAAAACGAATGGTTGAACTATAGATCTGTGATAATTTAAAACAAAGTTATGTATTTCTTTTACTTCTAACCAACAACAACAAAAAAAAAAAAAAAAAATCGTAATTTTTTTTTTTTTAATATTGAGAATAAAAGGGACATTTTTTGGATATTTTGAGTTATACTACTTCTCTAATATGGAAATCCTATGCATTATCATGAAAGATAATTTTTTTAAATAATAATTTTAATAAATCATTTTTACTGAGTGAATTTGTATAGGAAAATATATAAGAAAGTCATGTGGTGGCCACAACATACTAGTTTATTCCGTATTAAAGTTGTAAAATATTTCGGCTTTCGATTTTGATCGATTTACACATTTTGGAATAGTATGAATAGGTTTAACTGTTTATTTATCTATTTATTATTAGTTGTATTTGCCTGTCTGCATATTTTTATGTAAAATTTATAGATGCTGTAATATAATAAGTGATTCCCAAAATTGAAGATGATTTTTTACTTAGGTGAACCTAAATTTGAAACAGAAAGTTTAGATTTTGTTGTAAAATCTCCAAACATATGACATTGCAATTCTGTGTTTTCTAGAATGAGGGTTATTGAATACCTTACAGCTTATTTGATAAAACTATACCCAAATTTATACCTAAGATGTTAATTATAGAAATTTATATAGATCCCGTTTTGGTGCCTAATGCCCAGCAGGATATGTTACTATACTCATTTATGAGTATTTGCGTGCCGGTTGTCCCAGATATATTGTTAAAAGGAGACTTGGCGTTGGATAACTAAAACCAGGGAAATTTTCGAACGTCTTGAGCGCCAAAAAAGAAAAAAATGAATAGCAGATAGCTATTTCGGTAACTGTTTCGATAGCTGTTTCAGTGTAAGCTCTCTCATTTCTTTATGCACTGAAAACGATACGCTAAATGCTACTCATTTTTTTCATTTTGATGTTCAAGATGTTGGAGATATTTCCTGGTTTGAATTATCCCATGGATACTAAGCTTTAGTAGCTATAGAAAAATTTGTACCGAACATAATATATAAAGCATTTCTTATGCTCATTCGATTAATCAACATAAAAATCAGCATTACTTAACTTTTGTGATAAACACTGTAACTCTTAGTTTACATAAGGTAAAAGTATTTCAAATATATAAAAACAATGATATTAATAACCGAACTGCAGTGTTTAAATCTAAAATTTAGAAGACTAAGTTTTCCATTAAGAAAAATCCAATTCTATATCAGTGTAGGGGATTCGCTACCCATTACTATCTTGACAATATATGGGCCTAATTTCCCTCGGGTCAAATAGGGCAGAATCCCGGACATCCACTTATGAGATGACGGTCCCCAAATCGTATACTTTTTGAATCACTTTTTAATTACATTCAAAATTCACTTTGTCACTGCATGAAAAAAATGAACCCCAAACAATTATTTTACCCTGGGCCTCACTTCTATAAATTAGTCCCTATTGACAGATCTGTTTCTGCCCCCCCCCCCCCCCCAAAAAAAAAAAAAAAAAAAAAAAAAACTTTATTTTCTTCGAAATAGTCAGAGATCTTTTTCAGAAAAATCTGAAAGTAACCCAATACGCGTATTTAAATGCATAAAAAACAGTTACTGTTTGATAGAATATATAATTTCGATTACTGGTAAATTCTAACCGAAAATAAAATTTAACCTTGCTGTTCTGTCCGGGTCTATTCAGTGCTGCCAGATTGGAGACATTTTTTATTCAACTCTCACCAATAATTTTGTGAAGTGATATCTGATATACATGTTAGATGATCAGTCTTCGAAATGATTAGCCAATCGTTACAATTAAAATTTGTTGGTGGAAATAGAATTTAAAAAAAAGTCCCCAATCTGGCAACACTGGGTCTATTTGACCAGAAACGTTTTTCATTTCTTTATAAAGAAATGACAGTTTAGAAATATTTTCTAGCGATTTTGTGACTTTGTTAGTATGGGACATATATTAATTTCCTGAAAATATTTTATTTATATAGTTTTATATTTTTTAAAATGGTACAAATGTAATGTATAGTAAATGGGAACAGAACAGCAGGGTTAAGCTGCCTTATTTCATTCCATTATGTAATTTTTTTTATTCACATTCAAAACATTTTTAATTGGGATAATAAATAATTGATTATTTTCTTATAAAAATTGCTGTTTCATAAAATTACTGCCAATTTATTAAAAGTGTATCAGGAATGTATTTTTTTTTTTTATAATGATATTTCATAACAATGTATTATAGTGCCTGAAATTTCTTGACCAGAAACCAAAATACAAATTTTATATTAAGCATCATAATTCATAAATTCTTGTAAAAATGGAATTAGAGGAGTTGTCATACTGTGTATCATCCTGCAGGGCAAATGTAGTTAACTATTCTTTACTCAAGACGGTTGTGGTAATAGCATTAAAGGCTGTACGAGTTATATGGAATCTATCAAAACAGTACTGCGTTATTTCACTTGTATAACATTCATTTGACAACTTTTAGACCCGTAGTTAAAATGACTTTTCTCTTGAATGATCCATATTACATAATTTCACAATAAGAATACAGAATTTTTTATATAACTGTCTTAAAATGTGTTATCAGATTTGTTTACTCAAAAACAGACGCAATTTTTACTTCCATTACCCTACTACCGTAGGTAATGGAAGTATTGTATTCGGTCTGAAAATTCGATATCGGGTTTTCACCTGATTTACACGTTTTAAGGTCCCCTGAGTCCAAAAAAGTGGTTTTTGGCAATCGGTCAGTGTGTATGTATGTGTGTGTGTATGTATGTATGTATGTATGTGGAGAATCTTCTGGCTATTATAGCTCAGAAACTAATAAAGATAGATCTACGAAACTTTAGAATTGAAATACGTCTGGTGTACAGATGAAATTTCCAAAATTTGGTGAAAATTGAAAAACCGGAAGTGGGACATCGGAAACCGGAAGTGGGACCGTAAGTCAGTATCTCAAAAACGGCTCTAACGATTTTCTTCAAACTTGCGATATAAACACTCTATTAGATGTCCTTTCGAATGATATAGTTGGTTAGTTCAGGAAAATTGATAGGCGGCCTGTATAAATAGCTCAATTTCAGGCCTCGCAAAGGCGTTCCTTTAAAAACGGTTGTACGGATTTTTTTCAAACTCGCCATTTTAACTCACTTTTAAATATGCTTTTGTATGTAATTATTGTTTTCCTGCCAATAATTGAGTTTAACCGGAAGTGGGACATCGGAAACCGGAAGTGGGACCGTAAGTCCGTATCTCAAAAACGGCTCTAACGATTTTCTTCAAACTTGCTATATAAACACTCTATTAGATGTCCTTTCGAATGATATAGTTGGTTAGTTCAGGAAAATTGATAGGCGTCCTGTATAAATAGCTCAAGTTCAGGCCTTGCAAAGGCGTTCCTTTAAAAACGGTTGTACGGATTTTTTTCAAACTCCCCATTTTAACTCACTTTTAAATATGCTTTTGTATGTAATTATTTTTTTTTCCGGTCAATAATTGATTTTTTGTAAAAGCTGGTATCTCAAAAACGGTTCTAAGGATTTTCTCTTTAGGTCACTTTTATGTTTTCTGATCACATTATCTCTCAAAAATGCATCTAATACATGTAATAGCGGGTAATGGAAGTCGTGTGGTTGTTTCACACCAGATTTTTTTAGTCATATTTTGAGAGGAATTTCTAGGAAAAAGTCAATTTTGAGTAAAACCATTCTTTTCCGATTAAAAATCTTTTCAGTCAAAATGAACGTTCAAGTAACAGTGTTTTTGCTCAGTACTCAGTCGGAATTTCGGCCATTTTTTATTTGGTACAACAAAATTGCGTAAGGATGGTGCCATCTATCGATCATATTTTAAATGGCACAAGAAAGATATTTTTTAAATGTATATTATTCATTAATTTATATATTGTTTAAATATGTTGAGGAATTTTTATGAATAAAAACGTAAAATATCAAAGTTTTTTTTTTTTTTTTTTTTTTTTTTTTTTTTTAAATAAATATAACAAATGTTTTATATTAAACTGACAAAAATTAGCACAATTCTCAAATGACGAGCGTTAGTCATAAAAAACTAAAAATAAGCAGTGAATGTCTTTTTCAAAACTGTTTCTTAAAGAAATATGTAAAATGTATATATATTGGGTGTTTGAATTAATTCGTAGCGTTTTCTAATAGATGGCGTGACAAGTGGCATTTTCTAATAGATGGCGTGACTAGTATTCCCCGTAAACCTACTATCATTGAGCATCGTTATTAGTATATGTCATTTGGTTGAAGCGTAAATAACATAATTTTTTACTTCATCGAATATGTCTAACTTTGTGCCGGATAAAGTGTTCTTGCTACTTCATTACTTTAACATGAAGAAAAGCCCTGCCGAAAGTCATCGAATTTTAGTGGAAGTTGATGGAGAGCACGCACTAGTTGAACAAACGTGTCGGAAATGGTTTGTTCGATTTAAAAGTGTTGATTTTGAGCTGGAAGACAAGGAACGACCTGGACAGCCGAAAAAATTCGAAGATGAAGAATTGAAGTCATTGCTCGATGAAGATCCATGCCAAACGCTTCAAGATTTTGCTGAATCATTAAGAATTGACTTTTCAACAGTCAGCAAACGCCTGAAAGCCATGGGAATGATCCAAAAGCAGGGAAATTGGGTCCCATACGAACTGAAACCGAGAGACGTGCTCTTCCGCACGTCGCAAAACCGGTCAAAACCTACATCGAAACAACCAAATGGGAGGTCCTACCTCACCCGCCGTATTCTCCAGACATTGCTCCATCTGATTACCACTTGTTTCGATCGATGAGCCATGGCCTGTCTGAGGAACACTTCACTTCTTATGAAGATTGTAAAAAATGGGTCGATTCTTGGATTGCCTCTAAAGACGATTCGTTCTTCCGACGTGGAATCCGTATGCTGCCAGAAATATGGAAAAAAGTAGTGGCTAGTGATGGTCAATACTTTGAATAATCTATTTGTAATTATTCTTGCACAATAAAGCCTCAATTTTCGAAAAAAAAAAAAAAAAAAAAAAAAAAAAAAAACGCTACGAATTAATTCAAACACGCAATATATATATATAATGTATTTATGTAATGTGGAAATTTATTTATGTCTAAAGTTATCTAATATTTTTATTATATTTATTGAAACTAATTTATTAAATTGCACGTAAAACTTTTAAAAAATGAGTTATATTTTAGTTATAATTAAAATCAACATTGGGAATAATATGCGTAGAAAAACTAGCAAATATTGTTTTTTCAACTAATAGTTGTTTAAGGGATTCTGCAACGTTGCGTGGAAGAATTTATTTTTTTAAACGCGCTAAATTATGTAGAATTAATTTGCAAGATACTAAAATCTCTGCTTGTCATTGATGTTCAGTTTTCAAGAATTTTTCCTCAATTTTAAATCAATAGGGATATTTTAAGGAAGTTTATTGAGTTTCCTATAACTTTATGTTATGTATAAAACAAGTAAAAATTGATAAATAATATTTTCTTCGCTTGAGAATGATTGAGAATGACTATACAATCATTTTCAATATGAAATCGTAGCGTAATGGTACGGAAGGGGACCCGAGTTCGATTCCAGCGAAGGGACACTTTTTCAGCAAACAGTGTTGTACTTGTAAAGGTATTTTCATTTGGCAAAAATAGAAATATTACTCTTCAGTTCCTTTTTTACTTTCTTCTATATGTAATATAGAGAAAGTATTGGATTCGCGAAAATTTTCGACCTCCGTTTTTTGACGGATTTACACGTTTTGGGATGTCCTGAACACGAATTGATAGTTTTTAAAAAATGTCTGTCTGTCTGTCTGTCTGTCTGTCTGTCTGTGTGTCTGTATCATTTTTTTGTGGACGCTGTATCTCACGAACCAATGAATGAAATTTAACCAAACTTGGTATTTAGTTGCACCCTGACATGAACTGGTGCCCATTAGATTTGGGGATCAATAGCTCAACAGGTGGCGCTGTGATCGCACTTTATAGGACAAAATTCCGTATAAATGGGCATAATGAGAGTTATTTTAAACTTGTGATTGTAAAATTAATATGAATTATTGATAATAGTAGTAGTTAACTAGGAAAAAAAATTTGTGCATGGGGGGGCATCGGTTCCCCCCCTGGGGGGTTAAATTTTGAAGATGGGTATCATTCGAAAGATCTCGTCAATACCTTTAAAACGAATGGTTGAACCATAAATCTGTGATAATTTAAAACAAAGTTATCGATTTTTTTTACTTTTAACAAAAAAAAAAAAAAAAAAGAAAAAAAGTATTTTTTTTTTTATTTTTTATTTATTTTTTTTTTTTTAAATGAAATTTTACCAAACTTGGTATTTAGTTGGTCCCCGACATAAACTGGTGCTGATTATATTTGCGGATCAATAGCTCAACAGGAGGCGCTGTGATAGCATTTTATCTAAATTTTTAACATGTCAGAATAAGACAAAAATTCGTATAAATGTGCTTAATAAGAATTATTTTACACTTGTGATTGTAAAATTAATATGAATTATTGATAATAGTAGTACGTAACTAGGAAAAAATTTTTGTGCATGGGGGGGCATCGCTTCCCCCCCTGGGGGGGAAGTACCCTTAAAAAAAAACAAGTACCCCTCCAAAAAAAAAACCCTTAGAAAAAAAAATTGTATTTTTTTTTATTTTTTTTTTTAAATATTGTTACTGATTGAATATGTATAGCAAAATATAGAAGAAAGTCTTGTGGTGGCCACAACATACTAGTTCTTTTTATTTAACATACACCACAGTAATACTTCACACATTTCGCAAAACAATGTACATATGTAACACATATTTCTTCATTGAACTGTTTCATAAAACTTAAATTCATTCAAAATCACAGCTTATTTAACTATATAGAACGCCAACTATAATGGGTAAAATAAACTCTTAAATTATGACGGTATGGTTTCTAGAATTCTTCCATAAATACCGCCGACTAAAGGGAGAAAATAAAGATAAACTTTATACAAACATATCTCTAAAATTCTTCCAAAAATGCCGCCGACTAAAGGGCGGAAAATGATGATAAACTTTGTTCTTTTCTAAAAAGTAACCAACCCTGAATTCTAAAAAATTCCTAACTGAAAACAAAAAGTGTTGCCACTTTGCAATTCAAAATATCAAACTTAAGTAGAAAACTAAAGTATTAATAGGATCTAAACCTGTTATTTAAGCGTACAAAAAGAAAGTTATTTTAACTCTCTAGCTTACTAGATATAATCGCGGACGCCAAATAAATTTAAAGCATACAGAAGAAGTTATTTTAAACTTCTAAGCTTTCTAAAAAACTAAATAAATTCTAACAACAAAATCTATTTGCTGCTTTTATTCCATTGAAAAATTTGAATACTGAGAAAAAGAAACTAGATGCACGCGCACGAGCATCATCTGAATAATCTTTTCTTTTTTTCAATAACAAAAATACATCACGTGAGTTAAAAATATAAAAATGAGAGAATAAAATAAAACATGGACAATATCTAACATCCTCCCACCTTTTGATTATATCTTATAATCAAAACTCTTCATTTTGATATCTCTAGAAGATTTCTTCTTCATAAAATCAGTCTGTCTGGCATTTTAATTAGTCTTCCAGATCTAGTCTTTCTAATTTCCCTGCAGGACTTATCCTCCAAAGGCTTTTTAATTTGTGCTTCCTTCACAGCTGGATTAGGAAACGTATTTTCAGCACCGTCACTAGATGATACTTCTAGAGGATAGATTCTTTGTATTGGTCGAAGTATCTCTGAATGAGATGTTTGTAACTTTACGAGTCGCACTTTTCCATCTTTGCCATGAATAAGCTCTATGATGCGTCCTAATGGCCAGTGCATCCTTTTTTTATTGTCCGCTCCCACCAATACAATGTCTCCTACAGAAACTGTCTGTTGGCTTCTTCTCACATTCGGTCGCTGAATAAGTAAACCCAAATACTCTGATCTAAATCGATTTCTTAAACTTTTCTGCAAATGCTTGTCTGTATTTAAGCCTTCGTTTGAAAGAGTTTCCCTCGACTGCATCAATGTCTGGCACAATATATTCATGAATATCTTTCAAAAACATGGCAGGAGAAATTGGCTTAATAGATTCTTGCTCTGACATGTAAGTCAAAGGTCGAGAATTGATAATGCTTTCGCAATCAGCCAATACAGTAATCATTTCTTCATAATTCAAGCACGCTCGCCCAAGGACTCTTTTTAATAGATCTTTCATCAGTCTGATGAGCCTCTCCCACCATCCGCCCCACCACGCCGCAGTTGGCGGATTGAATTTCCATTCAATTGAATTGGTTGCTGCATCCTTTTGTATATGATTCCAGTTCAGTCGTTTCAAATAGTTGGCTGCACCAACAAAATTAGAGCCATTATCGCAATATATAATGGAACATCTTCCTCTACGAGATATAAATCTTCTTAAAGCCATCAAAAAAACCTCGGTAGATGCTGATGTAACAAGTTCAAAATGTACTGCCCGATAGATAGCACATGTGAACAAGATAACCCAACTCTTTTGATTGTCTTTCAGAAACAAAGGACCAGCCATATCAATACCAATGACCTGAAACACAGCTGCATCTTTCACTCGATTTTCTGGTAGAGAAATAGGCGAAGATTCCACGTTCTTAGAGTTGAATCTTTTACAAGTAGTACATTTAGATAAAACAGATGTCACAGTTCTTCTTCCATTCAAAATCCAATATTTTTCTCTAATCAAATTTAAAAGAATCTGAGGACCTGCGTGACAATTTTTCAGATGAAAATATGAAATTAGTCGTTTAACAACTTCATGATTAGATGGTAGAACGATAGGTGTGAGAAAATCCTTCTTGTCTTGTCGATACAAAATTTTAGTTTTCACGCGTATTATATCTTCCTCATCTTTGAAAGTCACAAGAGTTTTCAATTTCTCATAATCTTTAGAGGAAAAAGCTTCTTTCTGAATAATCCAAGCTATTTTCATTTCTGCTTTTTGAAATTCCTGACTTGTCAATTCCCCTTTCACTTTATCCTTTGGATTACAAGTATTGTGTTTAAAACGGAGAATCCATCCCACAAGGCGAACGATTTTCTCATAACATGAAAAATAGTGATAGTACCAAGTATTCTGTGAATTTTCATCTACATTTATCAGTAATTTTGTAGATTTTAACTTTTCTCTTTCAACGTCTTCTTCATTTATATTCTGGCAGATGAAATCCATATGTTTATTATACTCATATGGATTCTTAAGCCACGATGGACCCTCCCACCATTTGAGAGAGACAAGTTGTTTGGCTTTACAACCTCTAGAGGGTAGATCCGATGGGTTCATTTCACTGGGTATATATTTCCATAAAGAAGGATCAGTCAAACTCCTGATTTCTTGCACTCGGTTCCTGACGAAAACTGACCAGTTCTCTTCTCTGATTATCCATGCAAGAACTGTCGTGGAATCACTCCAAAAATATCTTTCCATATTTTCCCAACTGAATGCATCTGTTACTGATTTCGATAATCTAGCACCAATCAAAGCCGCTAAAAGCTCCATTCGAGGTATAGTTGGGCACTTTAAAGGACTGATGCGGGATTTGGCAGCCAGAAGGAATAATTTCACTTGATCAGCTTTTTCTATTCTCAAAAATACAACAGCAGCATAAGCCTGATTACTAGCATCACAAAATGTATGAAGAGTACATTTTTTTAAATTATCTGGAGTGACTTGAATGTATCGCGGAATCTCAATTTCTTCCAATATATTTAATTCACGAAACCATCCGATAAACTCGCTTTTTAGATCCCCGGTAATTTCTTCATCCCAGGTTAAACCAATTTTCCAGGTTTTCTGTAACATCATCTTGGGGCAAATCATGACTGGTGAAGTAAAACCAATTGGATCAAAAACTTTATGTGCCACTGATAGCATAGTACGTTTTGTTATTTTCTCCAGGTTTACATCTTTCGTCCAGGATACATTGACCTTTAAAATGTCCGAAAATCTGTTCCAGTGTAATCCAAGTACAACAGCTTCTTTATTGTGTTCCGAGTCCTTTCTCTCTTCTGTATGTTCCCATCCTCTTAGGTCGAATCCGCCTTTAGACATTAGGTTTTTAGAGCAAGTAATAAATCTCTTTAACTCTTCCTCTGTACGGACACTCGTAACAACATTGTCAACATAGAAGCTTCTCAACAATCTTTGCTTAAGTTCTGGGTCGTATTCTTCATCATTTTTAATATGGTATTCTATTACTGAAGCTAGCAAAAAAGGTGAACTCTTGACTCCAAAAACGACTCTAGCATGACGAAATATTCTCAGCTCACTTTGTTCTGGATTGCTCCACCAGAGGAAACGTAAAAAATCCCGATCTTCTTTCCGGATGCTTATTTGCAAAAACGCTTTTTTGATATCAGCTAAGACACCGAATTTATTTTCTCTAAATCGCAAAAGTATGTCAGGAATTAATTCAATGAGATTTGGACCGCAGTGTAGACATTGATTCAAAGATGGATGGTTTTGGATTCTTGCTGATGCGTCAAATACTGGACGAATTGGAGTAGTGCTATTCTCCTTTATAACTGGTCGATGAGGTAAGTAGTGTCCATAAAAGGACCTTTCACATTCAGGGACCTCTTCAATAATTTTGTCGCCAAGCCATCCTAAAAGTACTTCCTCATATTTTTCATAAATATTACTCGCAAGTAGTCTTTGTGTGACATTGGTCAACCTTTTCTTGGCTAAACACAAATTATCAGGTAAAGGTGGTTTATCTTCAGCCCATGGTAAGGATATTTCATAACGACCGTCTTTATTCCGTGTTACTGTCTGTAGAAAGTGCTCTTTTACTTGACGATCTACTTCCATCTTACATAGCTTTTCGATTGGATCACTTATTCCAAGTAAATCTAATCTCCATAAGTCAGAAATTTCTGCTTCTTTTACAAACATGGAAGTAACTGATAGAGCTAAATTTTCTTTAGATGAACTTTCTTGAGGAACTTTTCCCATTAATGTCCAGCCAAAAAGTGTTTCCATTGCAACTAGCCCAGAAGACAACACTTCTCTTCGACCTGTCAATAGTTTACCGATTATATCGGCTCCAATCAGTACTTGAATAGACTCATCTGCATCGCCAACATCTGTCAAAACAATGCCTTTCTCGGCCAATTCTTTCAGCCAAGAACCTTTTCCCACAGGCTTAACATTTTCACATATAATATTTTGATCCAAAACTTCAAAATTGCATCTGAATTTCCCTGTCAAATCTCTTAATCTTATTTTATAAAAGCTATGTTCATATTCTTTGGTTGAGACTCCGCCAAAAAGTGAATGTACAACCTTTTCTTTTTTAATGGCTGCATATTTCATTTCTTCTGCTAATTTCTTCAAAATATACGATCTTTGTGAACCAGTATCTAAAATTAGACGAATATCCTTTTCTTTATTATCAGAGACGACTTTTGCTTTGAGAGTTTGAAGAAATACCCTTGGATTTTTATTGAAATTTGCCATATTTACTTCACTTTCATTTGACTTTTCTTTCTCTTCTCGTTCATTTGTTTTGCCTTTATCAAGACTTTGGCACATCATGGTGGAATGTTTTCTATCACAGATAAAACACTTCAGGACAGCTTTACACTGTTTGGTAGTGTGACCTGACCCCAAACAGAGGAAACAGCACTTCTTATCCTTTAGAACATTCTGTTTCTCATTAAAACTCATCTTTCGTGCCGTAAAACAGTCTGAACTCATATGCTTTCCATTACAAAACACGCAATTTTTCTTTAGATCCTGTTTAAAAGAAGTCGTTAATAAAGTAGAGGCAGTGGGTATAGGCTTAACAACATCAGTATAAGTCCTTCTTTTTCTATAATTTCGGTCATCATTTTTCTTCGCCAGACCAAAACCTGCTACCGCCAAATTTATTCTTTCATCTCCTTCAACTTCACATTTGAGAAATTGCATCAAATTGTCCAACCGTTCTTTCGCATCAGAACTAGTAGAAACAATGTTACTTCTATTCCAAGCTTTCAAAAATTCAGCTGGAAAACAGTATTCTACCATAGGATATAATATAGAAGCGCATTTATCAGTAGTGACACCCAACGTTTCAAGAGCCCTTAAATATGATTCAAGTTTATCGTACAATGAAGTAAGAGAAAAGTTTTCTTTTGTATGAGCAACTATAATTAATTTTAATAATTCTCTAACGTACACTTCAACTAGAAGATCATCTCTTCCATAACGAGCTTTTAGACTCTCTATAACTTTGGCATAGTTGGCGCCAGTTGGCGGAAAACTGTCTACGACTTCTCGTGCTCTGGAACCAGCGACCGTTGCTTGAATGAGGTACTGGAATTTGTTTTCTGGAGGAATATCGTTATCTTTATCTATCTGCTCAAACTGACTCCAGAATGGTAGCCATTCTTTTAAATCCCCATCAAATTGTCGGAATTGTAACTTGGGTAAGGAAATTTTTCTTCTAGATGAATTATTTTCATTAACAGTTAAAATTGACTCCCCTTGAATGTAGGCCTGTGACTGTATTCTAGCCAATTCCAACTGTTGGTCTAATTCCATCTTCTTTATCTCTAATTCTTGATTAAGCTTTTCTAATTCAATTTTTTCTTCTTGTTCAAGTTTAAGTTTTTGTTGCTGAAGATCTTTTTCTTGCTCGACTTTCAATTTTTCTTGCTCGACTTTCAATTTTTCTTTTTCTTGCCTCTCAACAACAGCCGTTGATAGAATTTCTTGCACAAAATTGGGATCATTTTTATATTCGTTGCTATTCAAAATAATTTCCTTCAAGGTAGCAATAGTACATTCAGGAGGAATTATTTCGCCAAGCTCTTCCGCTACAAACTTCAGATCGGCTTTTCTAAAACCATTAATTGCTTGAAACATTGTTTTACTTCGTCCTGTCGCGGACGCCACAAAATGTTATTTAAGCGTACAAAAAGAAAGTTATTTTAACTCTCTAGCTTACTAGATATAATCGCGGACGCCAAATAAATTTAAAGCATACAGAAGAAGTTATTTTAAACTTCTAAGCTTTCTAAAAAACTAAATAAATTCTAACAACAAAATCTATTTGCTGCTTTTATTCCATTGAAAAATTTGAATACTGAGAAAAAGAAACTAGATGCACGCGCACGAGCATCATCTGAATAATCTTTTCTTTTTTTCAATAACAAAAATACATCACGTGAGTTAAAAATATAAAAATGAGAGAATAAAATAAAACATGGACAATATCTAACAAAACCTTTAATGAAACATTAAAAATAATTAATTAATTAATTAATTAAATAAAAAGTAAAAAAATAAAAAATAAAACTAAATAGCACTGAACAAACGGTTTAACTCAAATCTGGTCCGATTTCCCTCAAAAATAAATTGGTTCAAATCTGAGCCACTTATAGCAGCTCAATGATTTGAGCAGATTTCTCTCAATGTGCGATGTTGATTCTCATTACGATGAATGAGTTAAATATGGCAAAAACTGATCGGATTTTCCGATTCTGTTTTAAGAGAGAATCGTGTTACTTAATGGCTTCTTAAATTACGATTTTGGTTTAATGTTTTAGTTCCCCATCATACTATAGGTATGGGGAACTTAGGTAATCGTGAAAATTTTCGATCTCGGTTTTTTGACTTTTCTACGCGTTTTCAGGTGTGAGGAATCCGAAAATGACAAAATTTCTATGGTGTCTGTCTCTAGGGTGTCTGTTAGTGTGTCAGTATGTCAGTGTGTCAGTCCGTTAGTGTGTTAGTCTGTTAGTTTGTTAGTCTGTTAACACGATATCTCACGAACAAATGATCGCAGAGAGGTCAGATCAGTTTTAAAGTATTACTTTCGACACTGGCAAGAACCCTATTCATTTGCAACATTCGAATTTAAAAACTTCGTAAGTTATTAGAAATTTACGATTTTCTTAACATGGGAGAATAGGACAAAAATTCACTTAAACGTGCATTTAATGGAAACTTTTTACTGTAAAAATGTCAGACCAGTTTTAAAATATCAGTTTTGATGCCGGAATGAACATCAGTAACTATAAATATGCTACTTTGGAAATTTCGCAAGTTATTGGAAATTTACGAATTTTTTAACATGGCAGTATAGAGCAAAATTTCACATAAACGTCAATTTTGAGAGATATTTTCATCGTAAAGATGTCAGACTACTTTTGAAATATTATTTAGGACACTGGCATGATTATTAATGACTATGAATTTTCCAATATAAAGATTTCGTAAGTTATTGGAAATTTACGAATTTCTTAACATAGCTGAATAGAGCAAAATTTCACATAAACGTCAATCTTGAGGGATATTTTCATCGTAAAGATGTCAAACCACTTTCGAAATATTATTTAGGATACTGACATGAATATCATAGACTACGATTTTTCCAATTTAAAAAATTCGTAAGTTATTTGGAATTTACGATTTATTTAACATGTCAGAATAAGGCAAAATTGAGCATAAATTTCCATTTTGAGGATCGTAAATACATTAGACAACTTCAAAATTACATTTATGATATTTGTTTGAACATGATTGAATACAAATATTCTAATAGGAAAATTTCGTAAATCATTCGTAATTTACGATTTTATGAACATAGCGAAATTGTAAATTTTTCATATAAATATGAATTTTGAGGATTATTGCATTGGAAATAGTAGGATGAAAACTAAACAACGGAATTGACCCTGATAAAATAAATTAATAGATTAGAATAAGATATATATATCGAAGTGAACGGTGGATAGCCTATTAGGCGGGGATTTCATTCTGTCATAATATCAAGCTTTGGTAAAATTCCTTTCTTTTAACATGATTATAATGTCTCGCACTAGAAATTTATGAGAACATAAATATGACGGGGAACTGAGCAGAGTCCATCTATGCCAACTAGTTTTAACATGGAACAAAGGACACTTGGAAAAAAAAAAAAAAAAAAAAAAAAATAGCAGCATACTATTTCGATTGAGGCAGAAAATCTTGTTTGTTTCTTTCTTTTTAAACAAAAATATACTGGTGTGTCACTCACACGACTTTCTCTTACCCTGAAATTTAATACTATAAATACAGGTTGCAGATTAAGAGGTAAGATAACGAGCACTGTTATGTAAACCTGTGTTAAACAATTCAAATTAGGCTTCGGAAGAGTTTTATATGATAATTAGTTCTGTGTGAGGCGGGTTACCGCCTCCCTCAAACCGCCGTTTCATTAATGCACCTACATTTATATAGAAATTAATTCTGTTATTAAAAAATAATTCTGTTTCTAAAAAATAATTTATTAAAATTATTATTTAAAAAAATTATTTTCCATCATAATGGAGACGATTTCCATATTAGAGAACACAAAATATCCAAAAAAAGTTGAATTTATTCCCAATATTACATTAAAAAAAATTTATTTATTTATTTATTTTTATTTTATTTTTGTTTTATTAGTTCCCCCATCATACTATAGGTATGGGGAAAATTTTCGACCTCGGTTTTTTGACTTTTTTACACGTTTTCAGGTGTGAGGAATCCGAAAATGACAAAATTTGTATGGTGTCTGTCTGTAGGGTGTCTGTAAGTGTGTCAGTGTGTTAGTCCGTTAGTTTGTTAATCTGTTAACACGATATTTCACGAACAAATGATCGCAGAGAGGTCAGATCAGTTTTAAAATATTACTTTCGATACTGGCAAGAACCCTATTCTTTTGCAACATTCGAATTAAAAAACTTCGTAAGTTATGAGAAATTTACGATTTTCTTAACATGGGAGAATAGGACAAAAATTCACTTAAACGTGCATTAAAATGGAAACTTTTTACTGTAAAAATGTCAGACCAGTTTTAAAGTATCAGGTTTGATGCCGGAATGAACATTAGTAACTATAAATGGGCTACTTTGAAAATTTCGCAAGTTATTGGAAATTTACGAATTTCTTAACACGGTAGTATAAGGCAAAATTTCACATAAACGTCAATTTTGAGAGATATTTTCATCGTAAAGATGTCAGACTACTTTTGAAATATTATTTAGAACACTGGCATGAATACTAATGACTATGAATTTTCCAAATTAAAAATTTCGTAAGTTATTGGAAAATTACGAATTTCTTAACATGGCAGCATAGAGCCGAATTTCACATAAACGTCAACCTTGAGGGATATTTGCATCGTAAAGATGTCAAACCACTTTCGAAATATTATATAGGATACTGGCATAAATATCATAGATTATGATTTTTCGAATTTAAAAAATTCGTAAGTTATTTGGAATTTACGATTTACTTAACATGTCAGAATAAGGCAAAATTGAGCATAAATTTCCATTTTGAGCATCATAAATACATTAGACAACTTCAAAATTACATTTATGATATTTGTTTGAACTTGATTGAATACAAATATTCTAATAGGAAAATTTCGTAAATCATTCGTAATTTACGATTTTATCAACATAGCGAAATTGTAAACTTTTTATATAAATATGAATTTTGAGGATTATTGCATTGGAAATAGTAGCATGAAAACTAAACAACGGAATTGACCCTGATAATATAAATTAATAGATTAGAATAAGATATATATATCGAAGTTAACGGTGGATAGCCTATTAGGCGGGGATTTCATTCTGTCACTATATCAAGCTTTGGTCAAATTCATTTCATTTAACATGATTATAATACGTCTCGCACTAGAAATTTATGAGAACATAAATATGATGGGGAACTGAGCAGAGTCCACCTATGCCAACTAGTTTCGGACATGTCCTCTCCTTTTATATCATTCCTCCAAGCATAAAACAGAATATATTCTTCTGCATTCGCGCAAATTTCCACACGTTGCTGCAGCTCTAACTGAAATTGGTGTAAATAACATTCGTCCGTAAATTTCATTCACCATCGCATTATTTTGGATGTTAAAGATTAGATAGTAAAGATTGTCAATATTCTATTTTCCACAGTCATACATATAAAAATAAGATTAAAGAAAAGCAATGATAATTTTACAAATATAATAAAGATTTTTAATTTTCTTTCAAGTCTAAACTGGAGGCAAGTGACTTGGCTGCTGGTGTGATAATCACAGCGATATGGAGTCGCAGCTTGTCATTTATCATCCAATTTATCATCTTCATCGTAGCATATTTTGAAAAATTGTTCAGATCACCCTGTGCCAAAATCACTACTGGATGCATAGTTCTGTTCTGCATGACGCTTGGTGAAATGGCTACTTCATTTTATTGGTAATTTTTATTTCAATATATTCAATATATTTTCTTTGAAAGTTTTTCTTCATATAATAAAGAAAGAAAATGCCAGCAAAATTAATGAAATATGTAATATGTAAAGAAACACACATTAACTTACACATATCTCGGGTTCACGCCAGTATGATGACATAGCAACAATTTTCGTCATGTCAAGAACAGATGTCGCCAAAATCACAAACATGAATGATAAATTTGTCCTAAAAATATTTTTTTAAATGTTTTTCTTTTCTATGGAAAAAAAAAAGTAAGTCTATTGCGATATTTATAAAATAATGGTAAAAAAATTCTATTGCAAGTTGCACTTTTTAAAACCAATTTTTAACTATAATAAATAGATAAATGAAATGATTAAAATAAAGTAATAATTTAATAACCTGATCCCTAAAACCACACCTGTCTATAATACATCCTGAAGATGTCCGTAAGTTGTCCATAGATGTCCTTTTCCGCCAAAAGACATCCTGAGAATGTCGCTTGGAGAAGATGTGCTGCTAGGGATGTGACATTTACACTACTTTCTCTTACCTTACATTGGCATTAACATATCATTACAGTTTAACGTGGAAGATAACAGGTCTGTATTTGAATATTCAAACAGTGCTTTAAGTAACAGTCCAGAATACAATTTTATTTGAAATACATATCTATGTGTGTGTGAGGGGTAGGGCTAGCACCTCACTCAAACCCTCTTTTGGATATTTTAGCTATATTAATAAAATAATTAAGGCTGTTATTAAATTCAAAAAATAATTTCAAATTATTCAGAGAATTATCGCCTGCAATAATCTTTCAAGCTCATACGATTAATTTGGGGTAGCCATGTATATTATATTATGTGTAATTTATGTACGCTCCAAACAGTGTGTTTAAAAGCTTTTTCTAGACATAGCAGAAATCTTTAGTGTAGCCCTGTTAATAAAAGATAAATACATTTCCTACCATATTCAATCTGAAACATTTTTTATACTTATAAAAAATATGCATTAATTTCATCTAGTTTATTGCTGACTAACGATGTTACGGTATCAATACTTTTGCATGTCCCTGTACATATCAATTATACGATCTCCATGAAAAGTTTTAAATAGAATCCCTATATGATACAGATTTAGAAAATTGAGTTTGGATTTCCTGCTAATATTTGTTCTTGAGATATGCCAATAGCTAACTCACAAATACAGAGGCACACACACAGACAGACACATATAGAGGGTGAGCGGAAAGTAACTCCCTATTTTGAATTTGGAATAGCTATTGATGTTATGTGTAGATTGCAATGAAAGTTACCTTGTTTGTAGACTATAGTGTGACATTATTTGTAATATTTTTTTTCCTTTTTCATATGTCTAATATATGGCAGTGGCTTGATGAGTGATTCACTGGATGAGTCTCCACAGAATAGCCTGCGCGTAGTCCAGATCTCACCCTATGCGATTACTTTTTATGCTTTTTATGGGGATAGCTAAGGAAGAAGTGTACCACAGCAAACCTCAAACTCTTGGTGACCTTGAGAACAAAATCCGTGAGGTCATGAGGGGTGTTTCTGATGAGTTCTTGCGGAAGGCCGTAACAAACGTACCTGTTCGTTTAAGACAGTGTATAGAAAATACTGGGGCACAGATTAAATTTTAACTTTTGTAATTATAATGCCACACAATAAACTAAATGTGTACAAAAAATTGCTTTCATACCTACATTCGTTTAGGAGAAAAAAATTATTTCCAGTAGGGAGTTACTTTCCGCCCACCCTGTAGGCCAACTGCTAAAAACCTGTTTTTAGGATTTAGGGAACTTCAAAACGTGTAAATATTGCAAAAACTCAATTTTTAAAATTTGAATAAAAAACAATTCTCTTTCTACCACATATGTTTAAGGGAAAATACAAAATTAGCTATATTACTTATTATTACTATTCCTAAATATAATTAATTAAATCTTTAACAATTATTTTCAGTATTTAAATGGTTAAATACTTACATATTTATTTCAATGTTCTATTTGTAATGTATCGAAATTCAAAGTTTTTTTTTTTTTTTTTTTTTTTTTTTTTTTTTTTTAATGGAAACTTGTTTTTTAATTTTTTTGCCTTTCTGTTATTATAGGCTCCTCTCTGAAAAACCAAAGCCTATGATGCGTAATACCTACTACATCTTAATCACAACAAGTGTTTTGTTGCCTTTTCCTAGAAAACTGTACTGTGCTATATCCGGAGCTGCAGTAATCATGGTTGATCTCATGTTGTCCTCTTTGAGCAATATAGATGATACGAAAAAGTTGGAAGTTGTGGTAATGTAGTTTTGCAACTGACTGTGTTTGTTTTCAAAATTGTTTATTTATTAAATTAATTATTCGAATTTAATCAGGTGAACATAGATATGTTTCACACCAAAACATTCATGAAAATTAAAAATGCTAATATTTGCCTTCTTACATGTCAATGATCGACTATGTGTCTAGTAATTATTTTTGAAATTGACTTAGCAATTTTAAAAAGGAATCAGAAAGTGAACTTTAAAGGGTTAATGTTATGTCATGTATGCAATAAATTCACTGGAATTGGTGCGAATATATAAAATTATTATTTTTTTTTTTTTTCAAACTGATTAATATTCATGCGAAGGTTTTAAATTTAGATTATTAATGAGAATATTTATACAAAATATTCTATAATGAGCTCCTCAACTTTAATTCATGAATATGGACAAAAGTAGAATATTTGTATAGTATTTCTGGTATTTCATACCCATTGCCAGAGTTAAAAACTGTGAATATGATGCCATACAATAAATGAAGTTAAATGATATTAATTATGTGGTTGTTAGAAAAAAACGGTATGTATCAAATAATGTTGGATACGTTAAAATTGCATTGCAAGTATTATTACAAAACTTAAGGTGCCTGCCCACTGTCGGAAGGAATTTTTTTAAATAATTGAAAAATTGCTTATTTATGTGCATTATATAATAGAACTAGCAGACTACGCCCGCTTCGCTGGTCACTATTTTTTAATGAATCACTATAGTTAATGAATTCTCAAAATTACCTTAATTTTTATCACACGAAAAAAAAAAAAAAAAGGAAGGAGGGAAAAAAAAAAATCCTCATTGGAAAAATGTCGCAACGGGTCCCCACTGCCTTCGGCAGCGCAGGCCATTGTGCACTGTGCGCGCGCATTTATGTTCGACACTCTTAATGAATAACTACATTATCATAAGAGAAAATCATTAAAAAAAAAAAAAAAATTCTCCCATCGGTGGAATAAATGTTCTGGGCCAGCACTGACTGCGGCAGAGTATACAGGCACGCGTGTTCCTTCACCTACCGTTCCCGCCCCTCCTAATTATTTTAGACTTTAAAAAATACTCGCAATCGTTCTCTCGGGCTTTTAAACATTATAATTATAATTTACAACATTCTATCTGAATTTCTTTATTTTTAACCCTACGCCTACCCTTCGTAATAATTTTGTACTTTCGAAAATATCCGCAGTCGCTTTACCGGACCTCAAAAACTACACTAATTTTCAGCGCTCTAACTCTTATCTGTATATTTTTGCCCCTTTACCCCTTCCCGTCTATCCAAATAATTTTACAAATTCGAAAATATTCGCAATCGATTTGTAGGTATCAAAAACCTCCATACTCTATTTTTATTCTTTTGCCCTTCGTCCCACCGCCCCTCCTAATAACTTTACAAATTCGAAAATATCCGCAATCGATTTGTAAGTATGAAAAACCTCTATGTATCAATTTTGAATGGCCTAACTCTACTTTTATTTTTTGCCCTTCCGCCCCCTTCCCGCCCCTCTTAATAATTTTACAATTTCGAAAATATCCGCAATCGATTTGTCGGTATCAAAAACTTCTATGTACCAATTTTGAACGGTCTAACTCTATTTTTTTTTTCCCTACGCCCCCTCCCTCTTCTGACCCTCCTAATAATTTTACACTTTGAAAATATCCTCATTCGACTTGCAGGTCTCTAAAACTATCTGAACCAATTTTGAACCGTCTAACTCTATTTCTATTTTTTTGCCTCATAGTCCCTCTCTTTCCCGCCCCACCTAAGACGAATTTCTAAAATTAAAGAAATTAGTTTTTATATATTTGTGGGAGCTATATTTTAGAGAGAAAAAATCTCACATATATCTTCTTTCTGTTTGCGATATAAAGGATTATTTCAAATCATTTTGGCCCTCTCGGGGGCTGAATTTCTAAAATTCCAGAAAATGGTTTTTAGGTATTTGTGTTAGCTGCATATTAGAACAAAAATCGATTTGTCGGTATCAAAAACCTCTATGTACCAATTTTGAACGGTCTAACTCTATTTTTATTTTATTGCCCCTATGCCCCCCACCTCCCTTTCTGACCCTCCTAATAACTTTACACTTTCAAAAATATCCTCATTCGACTTGCAGGCCTCTAAAACCTATCAGTACCAATTTTGAACGGTCTAACTGTACTCTTTTTTTTTCCCAGAGCACCCCCCCCCCCTTTTCTGCCCCACCTGGGCAGAATTTCTAAAATTAAAGTAATTAGTTTTTATGTATTTGTGGGAGCTATATTTTAAATCAAAAATATCACACAATTATTTTTTTTTCTGTTTGCAATATAAAGGATTATTTCAAATCATTTTGCCCCCTCTCCCCCCTCTTGGGGCTGAATTTCTAAAATTATAGAAATTGGTTTTTAGATATTTGTATTAGCTATATATTAGAGCAAAAATTTCACGTATATCTGTTTATTTTGTTTGAGATATATAGGAGTATGTGAAACCGCGTTTTGCACACGTGAAATCATGTTTTGCCCCCTTTCCCCCCTTGGGGACCGAATTTCTAAAATTACAGAAATTGGTTTTTAGATATTTGTATTAGCTATATTTTAAAGCAAAAACTTCACGGTTATCTGTTTTTTTCTTTGAGATATAAAGGTATTTGTGAAATCAAATTTTGCCCTCTACTACCCCTTGGGGGGCGAATTTCGCAAAATTGCTTCTTAGGGGGTGCTTACACTATATGTTCTATAATCTGAACCAGTTTCGAGTCAGTGGCTTCAGTAGATTTTGCTGTGCGTTGATGAGTCAGTGAGTGAGTGAGTGGAAGTACTCTTTTATATGTATAGATATAATTAAAAATAGTGAATAACATGAAAAAATATACAAATTTTAAAATATTTTGATATTTAGGCTCAAAATGTACATAAAATTTGTGAAAAAAAAAGCACTTTTTCAAAACATCATAAGTCAAATTTAAATAAAGATATATTTATTAAAGATATTTATTAAGATACTTTATTATGTACTTTGTTCACTTGACGAGGGATTATGTGTTCTTTCGACCCGAAACAATTGTTGCGAGTTTATTGCATTTCATGGTGTTTATTCAAGTTTTTGTACTTATTATTTGTTTGTTAGTTTGTTAGCATGTTAGTTTGTTAGTCTGTGTACAAGACATATTAAATTAATCGCAGAGAGGTCGAACCATTTTTAAAGTATTACTTACGACACTAACAAGAACCATCTTGATTTGCAACATTATAATTTTAAAATTTGGTAAGTTATTAAAAATTTATGGGGTTTTTTTTAACATGGGAGAATAGTAAAAAAATTCTCATAAGTGTCCATTTTGAAGGATATTTTCTCGCAAAGATTGCCGACCACTTTTAAAATAACCTTTATGATCCTGGTTTCAGCATCATTGACTATAAATATTCTAATTTGAAAATTTCATAAGTTATTAGAAAGTTAAGATTTCTTAACATAGCAGAATAGAGCAATATTTCAAATACATTTGCATTGCGGGGATCGTTGCATTGGAAATATCATGGAATTGCAGAAGAACTAAACTACGAAACTAATCACAATTAGCTAATTAACAAATTAAAATAAAGTATATGTATAGAATTAAACGGTGGGTAGCCCATTAGGTGGGACATTTCAGTCTGTCACCATGTCTAACGATCGGTCAAATTCCTTTCTCTTAACAAGGATATAATATATCCTTTAATATAAATTTATGTGAACATATGGGGTCTGAGCAGAGTCCACTTACGTCAACTAGGTTTTCTTGATATCTGACAATACGAGAAAAATTGAAAGAGTCGAGTTATTTGTATCGAGGTACTGTATTTTTTGTGTATTTCCAGTACTACTGAGTATACTTTTATATATTTGCCCATATCTTCATGTTTTTATGTAAAGCGCAGTTACTCCAGTTGTCAATTCTGAATGCAACATTTGCATATTATGACATATTTCATAATTTCCGATAATTTTAATGTGTTATTTTCGTTGACACATTTATTTCTCTTTTTTAGATGCCCGCTGACGTCATATTTCAAGTTACAGTTTTGGCAGTAGGATTGAGCATCAGATACATTATTGAAATCATGAGTCGACGAGCTTTCCTTGATCGCAGGGAATGCATAGAATCCAGAATAAAAGGAGAAACGGAGAAATATCAAGAGGTTCGTATCAATTAAGCCTCCTCTTTCCCTCTTACATATACCCATCTCAGGTCATCAAATCCCATGTAACTCTGCCTACCAGCCTACACTTTTAGCCGCCCTGGGCGAAAGATTTTAGCCGCCCTCCTAGGCAAAAGATTTTGGCCGCCATACTAGGCACTAAAATTATTTCCATCCTTCTGCTTCTGAAAACTATGCTTTAAAGCTAAAAACTGTCGGGTTGCCACAGATGAAAAGTTATCAAGTTTTTATTTTCTCTTTTTTTTTCTGTTTTAAAAATAGGTCATCAGCGGCCGAATGGTTATGCGCTCAAAGCTGGTAGACATGAGGTGCCGGGTTCGATCCCAATCGCGCTTGTCGGCCTAGCCTATCGAAGTTTTCCATGGTTTTCTCCGAAACTTGCGTAAATACGGGCTAGGACCCCTTAGAAAGACCCCCATGGAGGGCACTCCCCCTCAGGTCTAGGACCTACAGCAGTCAATCGGCCTTATTCCCAAATCCAATCCAATCCTGTTTTTAAAAAAAGTCTAACAATTTTAGTAAACCTAATTTTTAGCTGCAATTTTTGTCATGTTTAGCCGCCCCTAGCTTTTAGCCGCCCTGGGCGACCACCCCAGTCGCCCCCCCCCCCTAAGCACGGCCCTGCTACCAGCGGCCAAGCGGTTCTACACTCAAAGCTGGTAGACGTAAGGTGCCGATTTCGAATCCAGGTCACGTTTGACGGCCTAGCCGTTAGGAGTTTTCTGTGATTTTCTCCGAAACTTGCGTAAATACGGGCTAGGACCCCTTAGAAAGAACCCTAGGGAAAGCACTCCCCCTCAGGCCCTAGTGCAGTCAATCGGCCATAAACCTTACAACCCAACCCAAGTAACTCTGTTGGGAAGTTTGTTTATATAATTATTCTTTACTTAATGTATTTATTATTATTATTATTATTATTTCGCTTCCACGTTTGGAAAATTCACAACGTAATATTTAAATTAGTACTCTTTTCTAAATATTGATTTTTTAAAACTTCAAAATTGTAATTTTGAGTTTAATAATTATAAGATAAAAAACTCTTTATAAACCATGTTTTTAAATTTTCTGTTGAATCATAGCTATAGAACTAACTACATTAGCACTTTATTAGTGTGTATGAAATCTTTAAAGTGATAATGGTGTCAATTTTTGTGAGATTCATAATTTAACTTTTTACAATTTTTTAACGCTCACGTTTAATTAAATGCATATTTATTTTTATGTCGAAAAAAATGAACTCGTATTTTTTTTTCAACAATTAAATTATAACTAATATTTTAATCGCTATTTAGAAGGTATTAGGAGGTCATTATTTTCATATTTTAATTAATTATAAGAAAACTAATGGAAAATTCGAAAATCGGACTTCGAAGTATTGTGTTGTCACCGGGTTCTGAGCTATCGTGAAAGTTTCAAATATGTAGCTAGTAGGGAAGTTAGTTAAAATTCGATTTCAAGATTTGTACCGGACAAACAGACAAACAAACAAACAGACAAACAAACAAACAAACAAGAATAGAAGTTAATAAAAACATGGTAAAAATACAAAAAATAAACTAAGTGCATTTTTCTCATTATTTAGCTAAGAAAACATATATATATATATGTTTTTAGAAAAAGTATACTGATTTAGCAGTTTCGAATTTTCCGAATGCGAAAACGTAATTTAAAAAATACATTAAGTCATGCGTAAATTCTAAAAAGAAACTTCTCCGTAAAGTAGAACTAGGTAATTGGAGTGTTCTATTCGGTCAAAAAATTTTATGTCGAGTTTATACCTGATTTACTTGTTTTAACGGCCCTCTTCACTTACTGTCGCCGGAAGCGTGGGCCAATGTTATTCTATGGGGAAATTTTCTTCACAAATAATTTTTTAACTAATACATATTTTTAAATTCTGTTTTCACATTCAGAAAATTCCCAACTGTTAAATTAACGGAACTTTTTTAAAAATGTATTTTTTTAATTTTTAATATTTTATTTTGAAATTGTAAAATGAAAATATTTCACATATTGAAAATTCGTATTTTGCAGCTTCAAAATAAAATATAAAAAATAAAAAAAAAATAATTTTTTTAAAAAAGGTCCGTCAATTTGACAGCTGGGAATTTTCAGAATTTAAAAATATGTATTAGTTAATAAGTTATTTGTAAAGAAAAATTTCCCATAGAATAACATTAGTTACGGCTTCCGGCAGTGGTGAGTGAAGAGTGCCCTTAAGGACATTTAATTCCAAGTATTTTTTGGAAATTAGTCAGTGTATGTGCGCGCATGTAAGGAATCATTTCACTGTCAGTCTTCAAAGCAAAAAAAGATAAGAGCAACCAGACTTTATAAAATAAGACATTTCCAACGTACAGATGAGTTTCCCAGCTTTTGACGAAAGTTGGAGGATATTGCGGCCACGATGGGTTTCACATATATCACGCCACCACTAGTGTATACTACGGTCTTGGGCCGGCTCAAGTATGGAACCCGCAATCTTCTATTATGGACTCGTCGCTCTACTGACTAGGCTACCGCCACTTTAGACAAATTTCCCTGGAGTATAACATGGTTTATTTAATTGCAATAGAAGGAGTAATTGTTAGAATTTGCTCTTACTTATTAACCTTTATATAGACAATCTATAGTTGCACATATACTTTCTGATTTTTCATCATTGAAGTTCTGAAATACTATTATTATAATTATTATTACTAGTTGGCTTCCGCCCGTCTAGCGTTCAATATTTCCAAATTAACTTATTTTTAAATTGAGTACATACATATTCTTCCGGAAAGCCATATTCGCCAAATTATAAACAATGATCCAATTTCGTGATAAATAGTCAATATTAGTAATAGTAGTAGTAATAATAATAATAATAATATCCAATTGTTTAAAATTTAAGTGTGTTTTATATCAAAATAATGGAATTTGAGTAAGGAATGGCGAGAAATTTGGCGGTTTTTAACGAGGATCAGAAAAGGAAAACCTCCAAATGGCGGCCCTTACATCTATTCTTTTAATTGACGTTTTAGACTTATTTAATTTCTTTCAAATCACGGGTAAAATTTATTTTTTCTCAATACATTCTTGCAATTGTGACGTGATTTTTTCCTGCTAAATCATCCTTCTTCTCTATTATTTTATTCATTTTCCTAAACTAAGGATAATTTTTTTTTTTTCTTTATTTCAATACGTTTTTGTAGCAATGGCGTTAGTTTCGAGAAATTTGGACTTTTCATTATTAAGAAGATTATCATAAATATATACATGTTCAATAAAATTAAACATAATTCTAAGTCCTCTAAATTACTTAGAACTGTTAATATCTCTACTAGCTTTAAACCTCAACTCCGTATTAGTAATTTTCTCTCAAACTTTAAACCCGCTGCCCCCCCCCCTCTTAAACGTCTAGGTGTAATCTATAGTAAATGTAAAAATAATAAATATGTAAAAATTGTGATTCTACATATATCGGTGAAAGTGGCAGAACAGGTGAAATTAGATTAAAGGAACATAAACGCTCATATAAAACAGGAGATTTAAGATCAAAACTCGTAATCCATGCTCTCAATAGTGATCATATTTCGGATTTTGAAAACTTTAAAATTTTAGCTAAATATATATGAATCCCGTATTTTTCTAGAGGGCGCTTTTACTAAAATGCAACATTCTGCCTTGAACGAGGCTAAAGCTATTCCTCCAAAATATTTAACCTTGCTATGATGTATTAAGAATTTTTGTAAATGCTGTTCTTGTATGTTTGACACTGAGGAGGGCTAGTGTTCTAGCCGAAACGTCTGTCTTGTGTTTTAATGCTTTTAATTAAAACGTATTTTTAAAGTTTTAAATTTTTGTATTTTTTATCTCATTTTAAATGTTACATTGGTTTTAATATACATGTTCGATAAATTATTTTGATATATTCATATTATTTACTTCTACCTCTATTACAGGACAAATTTTTAAAGACCATACTACCGAATCATATAGCGAGAGAAGTGCGAGAGGATATCTGGGACGTCATGAAAAACATGGATAAAATGCATATCACCCACAAGCCATTCAACAAACTTTACGTAGAAAAACACAAAGGAGTCAGGTAACAATGTCACAACCTTGTGAGCATCTAACTCCATTGTTTTTTTTCAATGTTGAATGTACAATAAACATCATTTCCTTATCGTAGGAAGTCTTGGCTCGCTTTCAAATAGTTGTGTTTCGAATTCGAATTTGTATTCTCCTGTGTTTTTATTTCTGATAAGATGAATGGGGAAAAAAGTTATTATCTTGTAAAGAAACAAAAAAGTTTTTTTTTTCCCCCAGATAATTTCTGAAAGATATGTGACTTTGTCAGTGATATTTCTTGATGAATTTTGTTTATTACTTTCTCCTGTATATATATAAGAAAATGTTGGATTCGTAGAAATTTTCGACCTTAAATTTTCGGTGGATTTACACATTTCGGAATATACTGAACACAATTGATTATTTTTTTTAAATGCCTGCTTGTGTGTGTGCATCATAAATTTTGTGGACTCTGTATCTCACGAAACAAGGAGAGAAATTTAACCAAACTTGGTATTTAGTAGTTTTAGTAGGCACATATTGCGAGTTATTTTTAATAAATGATTGTAAATTTAATATGAATTATTGATAATAGTAGCAGTTAACTACGAAAAAAATTGTGTGCATGTAGGAGCATCGATCTCTGCACTTGAGGAAAGGGGGGGGGGTGGGAGGAAGTACCCCAGAGAGTGTAAATTTTCAATATGGATATCTTTCAAAAGAACTCGTCAATATCTTTAAAATGAAGACTTGAACCATTGATCTGGGATAATATAAAATAAAGTTATCGATTTTTTTTGTCGGCACAAAATTGACTTTCATTCGACATTTTGTTGTTATAATTCTCTGAGATAAAAATCGTCTGTATTTATCATGGAAAATATTTTTAATAAATAATAATTTAATAAATAATTTGTACTCCGTGAATTTATATAGTATAATATAGGGAAAAACTTATGGTAAACACAACCATAGATATAGTAATATATATAGATCTATCATCCCCATGTTATCGAGCAAAAAATTTTGAAGCCGAAAAAAAGTTCTAAAATCAGCCATTAGAGAGTATTGAAAAAAAATAATAAAAAGAAAAATGAATTTGAAACTGTATCTGGAGTTTTTCATTCACCTTTAGTAAATAAATTATTCATAAATTTTATTTACTAATTTATCCGTGTGTATTCCTGTGTGTAATTTACTCGGGGAAAAGGCAGCCATTAGAGTGACTTTTCCAGAAAAAAAAAAAAGCCTCACTTTTTCCCTCTCGCTGATCAATCTATGTCTTATTACTATGTCTATAAACACAACATACTAGGTTTCTTTTATTTTCTTTCTTCTTTTTTTCCTTTTTTTTTTTTTTTCTTTTTTGTAAGACATTGACCTTTATCTTTAACAGTACAGATTTTTAAAGAATTTTTAAAATTATTTTGCACATACCAATTACTAGATGACATGACTTTTAGAATAGATATAATGATTCCAAATTACTTTTGAAAAATAGATTATGTGCTTTACTCTTTTCACTACGATTATTTATTCAAATTAAATACTGATAAAAACTAGTATTTTGTGACCGTAAAAAACTGTATTCTGTATTTTCCTATTCACATAATAAAAATATTTATTAAAATTATAATGTATTAAAGCTACTTTACATGATGAATGCAGAGAACTTTCATCTCAAAGAAATATTATACTACTAAATGCTTAAAAAAAAAAAAAAAAAAAATCAATTTTATGCTTTATAGACAATATTGTAGAAAATAAGTGTTTTTTCTTTTTAATAATAATAATAATAATAATAATAAACTGGAAGGTTTTGGTCCACCACATGACTATTTTCTATATTTTCCTATGCAAATTCACTCAGTAAAAATAATTTTTTAAAATCATTATTTAATAAAATTATCTTCCATGATAATGCAGTACGATTTCCGTATTAGAGAAGTAGTATAACACTAAATATCCAAAAAAAGTTCATTTTATTCTCCATATTACATTAGCAAAATAAATAAATAAATAAATAATCGATAACTTTGTTTTAAATTATCGCAGATCGATGGTTCATCCATTCATTTTAAAGGTATTGATCTCTTGAAAGATACCAATCATGCAAACTTATTCCCCTCGAGGGGTGACTTCCCCCCCCCCCATTGGGGGAGGCGATGCTCTTATATATATAATTTTTTTTACCCAGTTGACTATCTCTATTATGAATAATTCTTGTCAATTTCATAATGATTTTTAAAAAATCTTTATGCACATTTATACAAAATTTTGTCATATACAACCATGTTAAAAATTTAGAAAAAGCGGGATGGCAACGCAACCTGTCAGGCAATTTTTACCAAAAGTTGATAGGCACTAATTTATCTCAAGTTGTAACAACATACCAATTTGTATGAAATTATGTGCAGTAGTTCTTGAGATACAGTTGCCACAAAATTTTGTCACAAACACACACACACAGAGACAGACATTTTCTAAAAAATGGTCAAATCGTGTTCTACAGCTCTCAAAACGTGTAAATCCATCAAAAACCCGAGGTCGAAAATTTTTACGAATATAATACTTTCTTCTATTAAATATAGAAGAAAGTTAAAAAAAAAAAATAATAATAAAAATAATAATAATAATGTGTTAAATAAGGTACAAGTTGCAGGTTAGTCCACAACTGGATTTGGCGATTTTTCTTTGGCGCCGTTTTGAACGATAACGATGTCGTTCTGGATTCTTTGCAATATGATATGGGAACCTGCTTGCTGTTTATTTTTGATGCTCTGAGCAACCAGCGTTCTGTTCATTTTTATTACCATGAAACCAGCACTGAAATTAATTATAAAAATAACTTTAATTATTAATTACTCTATTCTATTTCAGATGGTGAAGCACAATTATATAAAACGGTTGTAATTTTACTCTTTATTATTGATTTACTTTGTTTATTTAATTTATTATTATTATTTCATTTTGTTTAAGTATGGTATCTAGCAGTAGTGAATCAATGAAGGAAATTGTTGAAAATTATAAGGATTTGTTGAAAGATAATGTTAGAATGGTTGTGACGAAAGGAGACCTATTTTTGGAAGAGAAGATGAATGTAGTAGGATGCGTATTATTGATCTATAAAATACAGAATTTCCTTCATTTTTCCTTTCATGCTTCGTAAAGTACCTTATTTTTAAAAATATGCTCTAAAAATCATTAAAAGAAATGTTAAAAAAATTATAATTTATATAATTGTACTTTACCAGCAAATGTAGCACATATGAATTGTATAAACGTACGAGAAGCATATATATATATATATATATATATATATACAGGGTGATTAAAAAAAATGTGGACAAAATGATATGGCAGATCAGTCATACAACAAGGATCAAAAATTGCATAGGAACAGAGGGTCGCAAACGCCTGTAGAAGGCGCTAGAGCACGAGAAGGCGTTGCAATACACACGAACTGAGCAAACGGAGATTGTCTTCATTCGAGTTCTGGATGCGTTGGGCATAACATGGCTAGTTACACGCATCGCAAAAAGGCTGACATGCCTTTAATTTACGGTATGACCAACTGCAATGGACGAGCAGCCTTGCGAATGTATCGTGAAAAATATCCTGGTATAAAGGTGCCTAGCCACCCATTCTTTGCCAGTCTGCATCGACGATAGTGTGAAACCGGCTCGTTCGACGTGCACAGCCGGATGCTGGTCGCCAACGAATAACTCCGACAGTTGATGTTGAAGAAAGAGTTGTCCAAGAACTCCAGCGTAATCCTTCAATGAGTACACGAGTTGTATCCCGAAAGACCCATATCCCCCAAGCTACCGTTTGGCGCGTTGTACATGACGAAGGACTACATCTTTATCATTTACAACGCGTCCAGGCACTGGTTGGTTGGTTGGTTGGTTGGTTTTTACATCGCACTAGTGCTGCGCAGAGGGGCAATTGGCGACCGTCTGGGACTCACCCCTAGAGATGGTCCGGAGACATGACATCGCAATTTTGATCCTCCACGGAAGGAATGGCTCTCCCGCTTTGGTGACCCCCAGAGGTATAATTTTCGTCCAGGCACTGGAACCGGGAGACTACAATAATCGTATGGATTTTGCGTTTTGGTTTTTGCAAGAAAGTGCTGCAGAACAAACTTCGCAGCAAGTGTTCTCTTTACGGATGAGGTTGCGTTCTCATTAGAACGTGTGATGAACTTTCACAACCTGCATACGTGGGTGGATGAAAACCCGGTGCTTCATGTCCGCATGGAGCACAACGAAAATTTTCCGTTAACGTGTGGGCTGGCATTGTAGGAGACTGTTTACTTGGTCCGTACATTCTCCTAGAAATACTTAACGGTCCCATTTATCTAACATTCTTGCAAGAGGTTCTACCAGAAATGCTGAATGTTGTTCCGATGCCTATTCGTCAACGCAATCGATTTCAACACGACAGAGCTCCTGCACATTTCAGCACAGATGTCAGAGCACATCTGCAGGCTACTTTTCCTGGCGGCTGGATTGGTTGCGGTGGTCCAATCGCATGGCCACCACGATCACCAGATCTATCTCCCTTGGATTTTTTCTTATGGTGATTTTTAAAAGGACTTGTGTATGAAACACTTGTTGTAATGCCGGAAGACTTGGTAGGAAGAATCGTTGTGGCAGCAGGATGTGTTCGAGATACACCTGGTATCTTTGAGAAGGTGCGGCGTTCTATGCAACGTAGATGCGAGGCGTGTCTTTATGCATCTGGCAAAAACTTTGAGCATCTCCTGTAAGCTGAACATTTGGCTTGCATAAGTTGCATGTGAGTGAGTAATTATCAATAAAATGATCTGTAATGGTTTTGTTTCTTCTCTTTGTGTTATGTATCATTTTAGACCCCCTGTAGCGGCTCCGAATCGCAGTTGCGACCCTCTGTTCCTATGCAATTTTTGATCCTTCTTGTATGACTGATCTACCATGTCATCTTGTCCAAGTTTTTTTTAATCACCCTGTATATATGTATGCATATTGATAGCTCTTCAAGTATCGAAATTTATGAAGATGTTTTATCACAGCGAGATAGGTTAATTTTAAATATTTGTTTTATTAATATTAAAAATAGGTTTAATTATTTTTGTACATTACAAATGACGCTATTTTAAAAAACGCGTTTTGCTTTTCTTTTATGCTTGGAACCCATGGCAACCACTTCCGAAAATAGTATTTCGACATAATCAACAAAGGAAAATCGCCAAATCTAGTTGTGTACCAACTTGAAATTTGTTCCTTAAATTATCACAGTTCTATGATACAATTATTCATTCTAAAGGAATTGACGAGTTCCTCTAAAAATTACTTATATTAAAAATTTTCACACCGGGGTGGTGGGAAATGAAGTTCCTACGTATAAAAAATTGTTTTACAAGTTGTCTATTACTATTATAAATAAATAAATATATATATATATATATTTTTTTTTTTTTTTTTTTTTTTTTTTTTTCAGATTCATAATGATTCATTAGAAATGATTCTGCTCATTTATAAAAAATTTTGTCTTATACTACCATGTTCAAAATTTAGAAAAAACCAGATGGCAATTGCCACCTATTAGCAGATTTTCACCAAAAGTTTACATGCAATCATTTGATCATCTACATACCAGTTATGTGAAGTTCTGTGCCGTAATTCTAAGATAATTTGCCTTGAAATTTTTGTCGCAAATACACATATAGACAGACAGATATTGTTTAAAACGATCAAATCGTGTTCTGAATCACTCAAAAAATATAAAACAATCGATTTTTTTTTTTTTTTTTTAAACCAAATGTTTCTTCTTTGAATGTAGAAGAAAGTAATAAAGTTAAATTTTTTACACACACACTTACCTCCCCCCCTAAAATAAATAAAAAATGATAATATAATCTATTTCAACTGCAAACACTATTCTTTGATAATTGATGCTAAATTTCATCATTTTAGTAGTGCTCACCTTTAAAAGGTTGAAGCCTTTCACCATGTTTCTAAAATTATTAATTGCTGTTAAATTGACCTTAAATGGATTTATGTTTTTGGCAGCTGAACTTTATTTTTAACAGTGAATTTGAAAAAAAGTTTTTGTTATAAACGTTACAGATTTTACGAAGTTAAATTTGACAATGCTTGATCGTGCATTGTCAATGTGGAGGAAAGATTTTTTTTTAAATTTTTAAATTTTAGGAAATTTTGTGCGGAAACTAATATATAATTTAAATGTAAAAAATATCTTTAATACCACTGCTCGGCATGAAAATTGCCCTCAATACCATTTTGACAAATTCTTATGTAAAATGACCTCCTGAATACGAATATGACGTCCATTTTTCCCTATCACCCACTGTTTTTTAGGGACGGTCCCCCTCCCTTTTTTTTTAATCACTTTTCGGTAATTTTATGGCTATAAATTTGATTTTTAGGAGGGATGGGATTATTTTAACTGTTAAATATCTTCTGAGGAGCTACAGAGTTGAAAAATTCTGAAACATCAACATTTGCAGCAAGGGGAAAATTTAGGGAGGGATTTGACACTGAAATTATATAATACATTTCTGATATTTTTTTAATCTATTATTAATGTTATTTATTAAACATTATATTTTTTTGTTTTTAAGTGTTAAATTAATTCTTTTTCATTCTCCAAATCAAATTCATGGCCATAAAATTACCGAATAGTGATAAAAATTGGGGGAGGGGGTGGTGTCTCGAGAAAACGGTGGATGGTTGAGCAAAATGGTAGTCATATGCGGATTCAGGAGGTCATTTTACTCAAGAATCAGCAAAAATAGTATCAGGGGTTGATTTTTTTTTTTTTTTTTGCCGCGCAATGGGTGCGTAAAAACCGGCGTATGAGCCGCGGCCAGTACCGCCAAACTTTGTGAAATTTTTAATCAATAGTCACCAATAACTTTTAAGAGTGACAGTTGATATATGTAAAAGACGACTACTCTTCGAAGTGATTAGACAAACGTTATAATTAAATTTTAGTGGTGGCTATAGGATAAAACACCGAGTGCGGCCCTTTCGCCGGTTTTTACGGTAGTTTAACGCTCTTGATATTTTATCAATTAAAGTTAATAAGTTAATTATAAAGTTTTTTTTTTCATTTTCACATCATAATTACAAAATTATGTGTGTATGTGTGAGCAAAGATCCATACAAATTACACATAAATGTGATGCATCATGTAAAATTTAATGTGTGCAAAATATTTATGTAGTTAGACATATAATAAAATAACACCAAAAATTTATTGTAATGAATTGGGTAACTATTGAATATACACCATTGAAAAGCCGATAGGTTCATTATGAAATAAAATTAGCATAAAATATGAATGCTATTAATTATAATACCTTTATTTTATTTAAAGCATTTTGTACGCTGATATTGTGAACTCGATGTTGTTAGCAGCAAGTCTGAAAGTTGCTGATTTGGTAGAAACCCTGAACGATCTATTTGGAAGATTCGACGACTCCGTTGAGGTAATAAAACTTTGTTACTTACAGACTCATAGATAGGCATATGTACACACAGATACATAAACACATACATACATAGACTTATCGCTAAAAAAAAACCCTCTATTTTTTGTATTCGAAGGACCTCAAAACGTGGAAATGTATCAAAATCTCGATTTCAAAAATTTGATCTAACAGTGATAATTACTAGTGTATATGGGTAAGCGAAAGAAAAAAAAAAAGTTTAATTAAAAAAGAAGAAGGCGTAAAAGTTTAATAAAAAATATCAATCAAAAATATATATTTGCGACTTCTAATTTATTTACTTATTTATTTTTTAAATGGAGTAAAAATATAAGAAGATACAAGCAAAGCTCAAAATGACAACGCTTTATGTATGAAATCTGCGTGTACAGTGCAAAATATAAAATATAAAACGCGCACTGGAAATAACATGCATAAACACTAAAAGATGTAACTTATCCCAATAAAATTGATTAACAAATTGGAATAAGGTAAATATATCGAACTGAACGGTGTTTAACATATTAAATAGAGCATTTCAGTCCGTCACCGTGCCGGGCAATCACTTAAATTCAGTTCTCTTAAAATAAACACTACAGTATACCTTGTATGAAAAATTTCTCAAAACAAATATACATGATAGAGAACTGAGCAAAATCTACATATACCAACTAGATTTTATTTATTTAGGGGAGAGTGGGTATGAATGGGACATTTTTTATGTTTTTATTGATAACGTTGACCACATGTAATTCAGAATTTTATAACATGGCTCATAAGTACACTTCAGTAATCAGTTACAAATAAACATACTAACTTTGATAAAAAGTTATCATTTTTAATTAACAATAATTTCTTTTTACATGCATGTGCATTGTCCCATTCATTACCACCTATGGGGATGAATGGGACAGGACTGGAATTAACAAAGAAAAGAAAACAAAATGGAAAGTAAATAAATTTTTAAAGTTAAATTGGTTTATGTGATTTTATTACACACTATGAATTTACTGTAATTAACATAAATTGATGTATTGCTCAAATTAACATCAAAAGGCAAAAGCCCTTTGGTTCACACAGTTCCTAGTGCTCTAGGCTTTGGCAATTTAATATAATAAGACCTAATCTAAAAATAAGTAAATAAATAAGACACTAAAAAGAGATAAATCATTTATAACAACGTTCAAATTATCCAGATAAATTTTTGTTTCCGACTGATCGGGAAAAATCAGCATTCTGTTCTGTATTACATTAATAATCACCAAGATTTATTTAATTAGCTTGATTGAAATTGTGATTTTAATCAAATTATTATTAGTTTATTTATTTACCTTTATTTATTATTAATTTAAGTTGCATTGAATATTCTAACTTATAGTTTTTTCAATCAAAATTATTATAAAGAAAAATCAGAACAATTAATTTCAATATTTTTCTCTAAATCCACAAAATTGAGAATCCTGATAATCCTGATATGGCCAACTTACGTTTTAATATAATTCTTGTGTAAAATTTTAAATTAGTACATAGTGGGTAATGTCCCATTCATCCCAACCATCACATGATCATATAAAACAGGAAATTGGCTTAATGGACAATTACCAATATTCTTCTTGAATGTCATAAACACAATAAAAGGTTATGCCTTTTTCACCATATAAGAGTTATATTAACTTTAAGCAAATAGTAAATTTCTTAACTACTACCTAACTGAATCAGCAAAAACTTTTGCCAGCTGAAAAAGACCTTTTTTTTTTTTTTTTTTCTGCTCTTCTATGGATAGCACAATTCTGAAACTACACTTGATGAATGATCTCAGTGCTGCTATATATCAGAAAAAATAAAACATAAAAATCTAGCTATTGTCCCATTCATCCTGCGTCCCATTCAACCCCACTCTCCCGTATTTATTTTTGAAATTCAAAATGTATATTCATATATGTTTGGAATAAATTCTTTTTCATGTAGAAAAATATTTAAAATTTATTTAGGTGATCATTAGAATTCAAAGATGTCGCATGTATTGTTTCCAAATGTGTTTCTAAAATATTGTGTGCTGTATAGCTTATTTACTGGTAAACTAGGACACATATGCATAATTTAACTACATTCTTACAGCTATTAAATCGATTATTGTACTTTAAAAAATCATGCAAGAATTGTTGTTTTTGTTCCAAATTGTTCCAAATCAATATTTTATATGAATCTGAAAAATGTTAAAATTGTCACTCTTTATTTATTTATTTATTTGTTATTTTATGCGAAATAAAGAATGTGATTTATAAACAGTTCATTTATTACTGCTTTAGAAAAAGGCTGTGTATGCACCATTGAAATTGTAAATAAAAATTTAAGTAAAAATACATTTTTTAACAGTAGAAGCTTTTTATTAAGGAGCCCTAATAAAAAATAAAATAAAAAATTATTATTGCAAATAAATGATATAAAGAAATGAATCTTTCAAAACTAAGAAAATTTTAGAGAAAAATATGGATATTTTACTTTTGCAAGAGAAGAAATTTTTTAAACGTTCAAAATATTTTAAAAAGCATTCGGGACCAATAATCTTAGTTATTATTATTATTATTAAGCGGGGTTTTTAAAAAGTAAGGTAACAAGCCCATTTAGAGTAAACGTTTATTCAGGAAAAAGTATATACAATGTAGAAAGGCGCAGGTACATATTACTTTTTCACAAAATCAGTATACTTATCGAGACATCTGTCCCCAAATACACAAAAACATCGAAACAAGCATCGAAGAAATCAGCGTCAAGGTTGTGCAACCACGTCAAGATGGCTTGCTGAACCTCAGCATCGGTTCTGAAATGATGACCTCCGGTGTGTTTCTTTAAAGGTCCGAAGAAATGGAAATCATTAGGTGTGAGGCCGGGACTTTAAGGAGGGTGTTCCAGGAGAGTTGTTTCGGTACCCTACGAGCACATGTCTTCCCATAGCCATATTGTTCATGCATAATACTGTGTGCACTGCAAAAGAACATAGTGAGTTCTTGTCCAATTTTACTCAGAGTAATGTGACGATTACCTTGAATTTGAACTTACCTTCGAGATAGCAAACATTGTCATCTGTGTTCAGGGAGCGATTTACTCACTTGGAGGCCTAGGACACTCATGTTTAATGGGCCCTCTCTTTCTCGTTCTTTAATATTACAACAAACAAAACAAACAAAAACAAAAAAAAAAGAAGAAAAAAGAAAAAAAAAAACACTTATTTCCGATTCAGACGTCTAAAAATTCACTTCACTTTTCATTTTGTTGGCAAGAGTAAGGCTGAACAAGATTCGTCGGTTGTCTATCGGATCAGCGTACGTCGCTCCGTGTATCTGCATTGCGGTGCGTATCTCGGATTCAGTTAACCATTGTAAAAGTTTGGAATGCAAATATCGGTAGTATGCAGTTGTATTTGCGTTTACCGAAAATATTGCAATTTTTCTGATGAGTTGATAGTTTCCTTGAAAGATCATCACGCCGATTTATAAAACAACGCAGTAATTCCTCCATCCATTGACGAGAAACAAAAAACAACAATCATTATAGCAAATTTAGAAATTTTTCATTTTAACTATTTTTCAAAACGTGTGAGGGAATTTCTTGGGGGACCTTTCACTGTGAGGGCCCAGGACACGTGCCCCGAATGCCCTGCCTTAAATCAGGCACTGTCTGTGTTAAACGTGCTTGGTCGCCCTGTTCTTTCTTCATCTCGCACATCTGTTCTGCCTTTGTCAAATTCTGTGCACCAAAACTACACCTGTTTTCGTTACATAACACTTGTACCATACACTTCTACCAGTTGGCGATGGATTTCAGCTTGGGAATATTTTTTAAACGCAAAAACCTTATCACACTTCATATTTCAATCGCGGAGCGGACCGTATTTTCGTAAATGCAGCCATTTTCTAACAGATTTAGTCATGTTACAGTATAACCAGCTCCATCTACCGGCACAGTTTGATTCCTGTGATCGTCTTTATTATCTTCAGAGGGACTTTTTTTCATATTTGTAATTTGCACACTCGTCAGAGCTCTTGTTAAGTTACTTTTTGAAACCCCTACGTATTGTTATTATTTCGTATAAATATTCGTTAAGCCATAAATTTTAAAGGTCTTGAATGTTTAAAATTTTTCATTTTTTGCAAAAGTAAAATATTTATATTTTTCTCAAAAATTTGCTTAGTGTTTGAACTTTCGTTTCTTTATAGCATATCTTTGGAAAAAATAAATTTTTACTTTATGTTTTTTAGGGCTCCTCAATAAAAAGCTTCTACTGTTAAAAAAGTGTATTTTTACTTAAATTGTTATTATGGGCTTTTTAGATACATAAAAAGCTCCTAAAAAAATAAATAAAAAAATCTTAGGGAACTGTGTAGGCATTGAAGGGTTTCTTTTTATCAACTGACACCTTTTCTGTAATTATCTGCAAAAATTTACTCATACGCACTTGGAGGATTGAACCCATGACCATTGCCTTTTTTAGCATGACGCTCTAACCAAAAAGAACAGTCAAGAAAAGTCATAGAACATGCTAGAAATATATAATAAATACATATACAAAAAGAATATTGTTCTCGGATGCTTTTTAAAATATTTTTAATATTTAAATTTTTCATCTCTTTCGAAAGTGAAATATTTTTCTTTAAAATTTTATTATTGTTGAAATTTTTATTTATTTTTTTATAGCATATTTCTGCAAGAATATATTTTTATTTTATGCTTTTTAGGACTCCACAATAAAAAGCTTCCAGTGCCATTTTTATTTATTTATTCATATTTTTTTAACTGGATTTTTATTTTGTGCATTTTAGTAACTAAAAGAAAAAAAAAAAAAAAAAAAAAAAAAACTGATCAGAATTTCTTACGATAATGCTGTATAGACAATGTAAGATTTTCTTTTACCAATTGTCATTTTTTCTATTAATTATCTACAAAAGCGTAACACATCGGCCTTCGTGGATCGAACTCACGACCAGCGCGTTATCAACATGGACACTCTAACCAACTGAGCCAACGAGCGACACAGACATTTGCTTATATTTACTAGTGCAGGCATCTTTTCTTTAACGTGACACGAAAAGACGATGAGAAATCCAATTTCAACCAAAAGCTTCTAAAAACATGCTTTTATAAATTGTATACACGCCACATAACATAACACAGTATACCTAAATTTAGCACCAGTAAGAAAAATGCATACAAAAATGCACTATTTATTTCACTATATATTTTCAAATATAACTCATTATAAATTCATTTGTACGGCTCTGTAAATTAATCATGAATGATCTTCTCATTATATAATAATGAACATCTTTTTGTGTATAAAAACGTATATTATTCACTTTTATAAGAAAAATTCGTTTAATGAATTCAGTTTTCATTGATAGTCTTATCTTTGTTAGATAACTTTCTCACATCTACTAAATCGATTACTGTACTTTATAAAATCATGTATGAATTGTTGTTGTTGTTCCATATTGTTCCAAATTAATATTCTATATGAATCTGAAATATATTAAAAATGTCATTATTTATTTATTTATTTATTTATTTTTATTTTTATGCAAAATACAGGATGGAATTTATACAGTTCATTTATTATGGCTTAGAAAAAGGTCGTGTATACATCATTGAAACTGTAAAAAAACAAACATTTATAAATTGTAGACACGCCACATAACATAACACAGTGTACTTAAATTTAGTATCAGTAAGAAAAATGCATACTACTTGAAATGCACTTTGAAAAAATTTCAAGTAAATCCTTTTGAATGACTCTGTAAAGTAATGATGAATGCTCTTCTTATTATATTATAATGAACATCTTTTTGTGCATAAAAAGGTATATTATTTACTTCTACAAGAAAAATACTTTTAAAGATTTCAATTTTCATTAATTTATCTTTGTTGATAGGATAGAGTGGAAGGCTGATTTTTACCAACTATGTGAAAAACACCAGAGCCGGGAATCGAACCCGGGCCTTCCGCTTAACGGGCGGATGCTCTTACCACTGAGCTACCCTGGCTGATAGCCAGCTCGGCATTTCTCACATAATATACGTTGGCAAGGTCACCGAATCTGCATTAGAGCAGCTATATCAAGTGACAAATTTTGAACATGGCACAACTCCAATAGGTCACGAAATTTTCGCTTAAGCGGAAGGCCCGGGTTCGATTTCCGGCACTGGTATTTTTCACATAAATGGTAAAAATCAGCCTTCCACTCCATCCTATCAGAAATGAATTTCCAGATTGATGAATAAAATGTCTTATCTTTGTTAGAAAAGATTCTCTCATAATAGTAATAATAATAATAATATATATAGCCCTATAGCCCTATATATAGCCCTATATATAATAATATATATAGAGCTATAGCCCCCCCCCCTCAAACCCCCGTTCAGTTATAGTGCTTACATTTATTTAAAAAGAAAAACTGTTATTAGTCTGCCTTCAAACTTCAAACTTGCCAATCTTGATCAAAGTTTTAAGTGTCAACCTTCAAAATATCAAAGTTGAATCTTCAGCAGTTATTTGTTTTTAAGTTAACAAATATACACACAGATTAACCGCAAAATATTGGACTTTCGTATTCAGGGAAACTCAAAGCGTGATATTATATACAAATGAAAATAAAACTTTAAAAAATAGTTGTTTACAGCTTAATTTTGGGTGTTCATGTGTATTGTCTATAAATAATATTCACTGTAAACAATACTGGATGCTTAAATTTATTCTTACTTCAAAAACATCGAATTCAAAATTAGTTACAATTCCAGCAATTTCCAAGAATAGCCCCAATATATCCAAATACTTTGTGTAGTCTTGTAAACGAACGATGAATGATTTCCATAGCTCAATCTACACAATAAAACACACATATAAAAAAAATGTATTTATTTCATTTGGTTTAGTGCAGCCTATAGGTATTAAACTCTACTTAACTGCAATTTCCCCCACAGATGTAATGTATTTGAATTTTCTTGGGTGTCCTTGTACGCATTTGCTTGATCTCAACAAAAATTTTGTGTAGCATCCATATATGATACATATTTATTATACCGAGTTTGGACTTTCTTTTATTATTTGTTCTTGAGATATGCTGATAACACACACAGACACACATACACACACACACAGACCAACCGTTAAAAGCATGATTTTCGGATTCACGGAACCTGAAAACGTGTACATATAACAAAATCTCGATTCCAAAAATTTGATCCAAAAACAATAATTTTTCTACCATATGCATATGGTTAAGAGAAAGTAAAAAAGGCTCATTTTTGAAATAAGTATTTTTTTCTTTGCTTTTAAATTTTTTGTTATTGAATAGTTATTTTTCTTTTTCGTTTTTCTGATTATAACGAATGTATTTTGCTGTATGAAATAGACATAAAAACAGTGTACGTATCTTATGTAGCAAGCATTGCAGTTATGTTCGTATTATTATTGAAAAATTATTACAATAACAGTTATTATTATTAATGCTATTATTATTATCATTATTAAAATTTTTCTTTGATACTTTCCCGTCTATCTTTTAATGCTTCATACTTTTGCTAATAAACTAAGTTTAATAAATATAAAATCGTCATGAAATAGCAGTTATTATTAAGAACTAACACATTGAAAACTTAAAGAACAAAATATATTTAATTGCAATATTGTATATAAGATTTTACTCACATATGATATTTAATCTATATATGGACATCTTTATTTTTTAGAATCATAGTTGCATGCGGATAAAATTGCTCGGAGACTGTTATTATTGTGTCAGCGGTATTGGTAACAAAAGTGCAAGACATGCTGACAACTGTGTCCAGGTTGGTCTCGACATGATAGATATTATCAGGTAATATTAAAAATCGATATTCCTCTAAAAATAGCTTACAGGACTTTTTAACATTTAAAGATTTATTCTCTTTTTTTACTTTCATTACTCTACTATCGTTGGTAATTTAAGTATTGTATTCGGTTCAAAAATTCGATATTGAGTTTTCATCTGATTTATATGTTTTAAGGCCTCCTGAGTCCAAAAAAATAGTTTTTGACAATTGGTCAGTGTGTGTATGTGTGTATGTATGTAGGTGGGAAATCTTCTGGCTATCATATCTCCGAAAGTAATAAAGATAGAACTACGAAACTTCAGAATTGATACAAGTCTGATGTACAGATGAATTTTCCAAATTTTGGTGAAAATTGAAAAATCGGAATTGGGACCGTAAGTCCATATCTCAAAAACGTTCTAACGATTTTTTTCCAAGTTCTCATATAAACACTCTATTAGATGTCCTTTCGAATGATACAGTTAGTTATTTCAGAAAATTTGGTAGGAGTCTTGTATAAATAGCTCAATTTCAGGTCTCGCAAGTGATTTCCTTTAAAAACGGCTATACTGACTTTTTTCAAACTCGCCTTATTATCTCTATTTTAAATATCCTTTCGTACGTAATTATTATTTTCTGGTCAATAATTGAGTATGCCAAGTTTTGGTAAAAATTGGTATTCAAAAACGGCTCTAACGATTTTCTCGAAAATTGTTGCATAAATCCCTTTTAGATACCCTTTCTCATGTATTACTTGATTAAATCAAGAAAATTAACAATCATCCCGATTAGATAGGTCAGTTTTAGATCTCGTAAACTGGTGCTTAAAAATATAACTCTGTCATTCCCCCATCCCCCTTATTTTTTAACTCGCTATGTAAACTCTGTTTCATATGTCTTTACACATGTATCAAATTTCTCTTACTGAAAAATTCCATAAAATGCATATAATACGTGCAGTAGTGGGTAATGGAATTCGTGTGGTATTTTCACACCAGATTTTTTCCCCTCTGTCTTTATATACTATGCGTTAGAAAAGCCTGGAGTTAAGCTTTAATTCCGTAAATAGACATATAAAGAAATTGGTAACAAATTTCATAGAAATCTAAATAAATGATACAGATTTCTATAAATTTGTTTAAAATTTGTAGAGAAATAGATACAGAAATTATTATTTATTTATTTATTTATTTTTAAAAGATCTGTTCGAATTCGCCAAATATGGGACCTTTTTGTGCTCGGAAAAGCGATTTGAAATAACTGCCTGTGTTAAAATAGCTGTTTTCCACACACAGACACGTACAATAAATAAATTAATTAATATAAAATAAATAAGTAAATAAATAAATAAATAAATAAATAAAATGTATTTCGTTTTATAGTTCTCTCTCATACTATAAATATGGAAACTTATGCATTCGTGGAATTTTTGGACCTCATTTTATGACGATTTTACGCGATTTAATATTTTAGAAAGCCAAAAATAACAAAATTTTTCTGGTGACCATCTGTAAGTAGGGCAGACCAGCAGCCGAGCGTTTCTGCGCTCAAAGCTTGTAGACGTGAGGTGCTGTGTTCGATCCCAGGTCGCGCTCGTCGGCCTAGCTGTTCGGCGTGTTCCGTGGTTTATTCCGAAACTTGCGGAAATACTAGCTAGGACCCCTTAGAAGGTCCCTACGAAGGGTTTTCTCGCTCAGGCCTAGGACCCTAGTGCAGTCTATCGGCCTTAACTCCCACAATTCAACCCAACCCGTCTGTAAGTACGTCATCTTATTAGATTGATTGTCTGTTAGATCGTTAACATGTCAGCTTGTTAGTCTAAGTATACATCATCTTAAGAATCATCTTCATCATCTTAATCGTAAAGAATTCGGACTAATCGGAACAAAATACAAAAGATCGATTTTTTTTATTTTAATTAATGGACAATATCTGTTTTCTTGGGTTCGAGGCTAAATCATACCCAACATGTGACTTCTGATTCTCGATTTCCCTATGAATTTCCCTCAAGATACAAATATTTCCCTACGCAATGCAAACATTTCCCCTTAAAGCATAAATGTAAACATTATAATCCTGCATTTTCCCCTGGAATAGTCACGTGTCAGGGGTTTATTACGTACACGGATAAGTCCATTACTTCATTTTTATTTTTATTTTTTTATTTTTTTTTCTAAGAGGGATATTTTAAGTTTTACAATAACGCTTTTAAATTTGTTTGTACGAAAATTAGAACCGGTAGGCAATTAATTAAATCGAGAGAGCAGGAGTAATATTTTCGGAACCGGAGTTTGAAATTATAAAGGATATACAGTCGGTAACAAAAGTGTCCGAACATTAGCAAAAATTCCTATATAAAAAAAGTACGCTTAATACAGTTTTGTTAAATAAATCTTTGTGGAATCCTCTTCTTAGTCAGTCTAAGAACAGGATTCCACAAAGATTTATTTAACAAAACAGTATTAAGTGTACTTTTTTAATATAGGAATTTTTGCTAGTGTTCGGACACTTTTGTTATCGACTTTATATGAAAAAGTTAAAGACATTTATGAAGAAAATTTATTTTCGGAATTAATTTATGGCGAACACGTGTGGCAATTTTTCAAATTCTGGAATATTAATAGAGCATTTCCTCGTGACGTCTGGTGGTTGGCAAAAAAGCGCGCTCGACTTTCCCGCGCCCCGCCCACCATTGATTTTCCGTTGGTAGTAATCAAGTAATCGCCATCGTTATGCTTTTCCCAAGCCTTTTTGCCAACCACTCATAAAAGTTGAGATGTTTGTTTACAAACAAGGAATTGCCCTATAGAGAAAATTTTTTAAACAGGAAATCCTTTAATTGAGCAATTTGAAAAAAAAAAAAAAAAAAATCAATAATACATTTGCCCAATAAATATTATAACTACAAAAGTTTGAAAAATAATTTTTATAAAATGTTACACACAATATTTTCCGTGTTTTAACCTAAAATTTGAGATCTACGTGTAAATTTGTAGTTTTTTTTTTTTTTTTTTTTTTTTTTACAATTGTTTGTTTATAAAATAATATCACTTTCTTAAATAAATAATATCACTTTCATAAATAAATAAATAAACAGACAATAATGATAATAAATAATAATAAAAATATTAAATAATAATAAAAAAAAAAAATACCTATAGTTTTAACATAAGAAATTATTCCTACGGTAGATATTACTTCTATAAAATTCAAAAATTCAAACTATGTAACAAAATGCAACCAACATCGTTCCTTTCTTTATTCTATTCTATTTCTTAAAACATTTTTTATAGATACCACACGCACCACATAAACTTTAAATTTTACATCTACTTTTTAAGATAGCACGTGATCATGTTTTATATAAAAATTAATTCATTAAATTTATTTTTTTAGTTATTTTTATTTCATTTTGCACGCGCACTTTTTATTTCCTAATTCAAAATTATTAAAAAAAAAACTTTATCGGTAGTGTTTGTTTCGATACTGATTATTATTAATTTTCTTTTCTTTTCTTGTTCTTTCAAAAAAAAAAAAAAAAAAAAAAAAAAGAAGATTTTGATGAAAATCTGGCAAAAGCCGAATTTAGTTTAGGACGCAGGTCTATTAGTTTTTTTTTTTTTTTTTTTTTTTTTCAAATTATAACATCGTTTTCAAATTATTCAGTTATATTTTCGATAAATTTTAGATTTCGATAAATGACCTATCGCAAAATGACACCGCAAAAATCCCAGATTGAGACCAATAGTCTTCCGTCCTAAAAACCTTAGTCATGAAAAATATCTCGTGACTTGATATATTTCATTGAAATTGAAAAAATATCACAGAACATCTATATAATATTTCTCTAACGTGGGCCAATTACGATTACATTTTCTCAAAACGATACGACAGTGATGCATTTAATAAAATACATAGGGATAAAAAAAAAAAAAATCTGGTGTGTCACTCACACTACTTTCTCTTACCCTGAAATTTAATACTATAAATACAGGTTGGAGATTAAGAGGTAAGATAACGAGTACTGTTATGTGAACCTATGTTAAAACAATTGAAATTTGTCTTCGGAAGAGTTTTATATGATAATTAGTTCTGTGTTGAGGGGGTACCGCCCCCCTCAACCCCCCGTTTCATCAATGCACCTACATTTATATAGAATCTAATTCTGCTATTAAAATTAAAAGTTTACTTAAAATTATACAGACAATTTTCACACGCAACATTTCTTGAAACTTATCAAACTTTTCCAGCAACAAACTATTAAGTTTGTTGCTCGTTAGTTGAAGTTAACATTAACTTCAAAATACAACATTTGGATCTCCTAAAATTATTCGTTTTTATGTCACTCTAAGAGACACAGACAAAGATCAAACTTTAAAAAACTTGACTACGTTAATCAGAAAGCCTCAAAACGTGTAAATAAATAAAAAAAAAAAACAAGCGATGAATATTTAGCATAAACATACATTATTTACCAATTCTTTATGAGGAATTTATTTCAATTCCCGAACAGCTTTCCTGGAAATGGTAAAATATTATTAGTAAAGCACACCCACTAACAAAAAAAAAAAAGTTATCGGTTAAATATGTGCAGCCCTGTATATCTTTCGAAGATTATATGCAGACCACATGGTGCATCTAACTATAATCCTATAGTAATCATACATGACCTAGCCTGAAATATACTTCCATCAATTTGCTACGATTGTCGAACTTTTATCTAGTTCTTTTGTGTAGCCCTGAAAACGAACAATCAATGTTTTCCCTACCCTATTCTACATGAGACATGTTTTTATGCATGTAAAAAAATATATATTCGTTTCATTTGGTTTAGTGGAGTCTATAGATTTTAAACTCTACTTACCTGCAATTTCCCCCATAGACGTAATGTATTTAAACGTTTTTGAGTGTCCCTGTACACGAACCATCTGCTTCATCTCAACGAAAAGCTTAGTGTAGCATCCCTAATGTGATACACATTTAAAATACCGAGTTTGGAATTTCTGCTACTATTTGTTCTTGAGATATGCTGATAACACACAGACAGACACACAGACACACACACAGAGAGACCATTCGCTAAAAACATGATTTTCGTATTCAGGGGACCTCGGAACATATAAATATAACAAAAATTCCCTTTCGAAAATTTGACCCTAAAACAATACTTTCTTAACCTTATGGGTAAGAAATAGTAATAATATTTTTAAATGGACACTATTTAAGCACGCGGTTTCAGCTTAATGATCAAATAAGAAAAAATGACATTTGTCTTATGAGATCATTTTACGGAAAAATGTATTTTTAAAAGTTGCTTCTTCAGAATATTTGCGTTACTTAAACCTAGCAATATTTTAAAGATATACCGGGTGATCCAAAAGTCAGGACGAACTTTAGAAATGAATAATTCGAAAACGAATCAAGATACAAAGATACGGTTTGCACCAAACGGATGAAAAAGAAGCCGGGTTTTGTGTGGCAAAGGAAAGAAATTAGTTCTGTTGGCGACCAACAGATGGCGCTAGAGTGTTTTATTTCACCAAAAGATGATTTACAAATGAAAAAAAATGCTGACAGCTTACAAGTCAGCTTAATTACAGTTAATTAGTACTACTACATTAACTGTTCAATGTCCATCATTCAGAAGTACAGCTGTGAGATGATTCACCACATCGTTCACAGCATTTAGTAGCATTTCTTGCGTTATGGCAGACACATTTTGGCGGATGGCATCTTTCAGTGCTGCTACTGATGCCGGTTGGTCGCGGTACACTTTTGACTTCCAAGAATCCCCACAGCCAAAAGTCACAGGGTGTCAGATCGGGAGATCTTGGAGGCCATGCGTGATTAAAGTAACGACTGAGAATGCGATATTTCGATGCATATAAGCTTCGACTACCATTACCTGCTGTAGTTGTTCCTTTTTATATAGTTTGTTGCTTTGCATAATCCTACATCAGAAATACGACAGTGCCATCTGTTGGTCGCCAACAGAACAATATTTTTTTCTTTGCTACACAAAACCCGGCTTCTTTTCCATCCGTTTGGTGCAAACCGTATCTTTGTATCTTGATTCGTTTTCGAATTATTCATTTTTAAAGTTTGTCCTGACTTTTGGATCACCCGGTATACAGATTATGAATTATTATCATAAATTGACTAAAAAGCGCGTAAAAAGTATAATCAATGTAGGAAGTAGGTTTTTTTTTTTTTTTTTTAAACAAAAGATTATGCCTAAACAAATAAATAAAGTACCATCGCCAATATTATCGGAAAAATTTAAAATGAGTCATAGGGATTCTATACTAAAACTGTACTGGCTGCAAAGTATGAAAACTGGGCCCTCAACCATGCATTTTATTTTGAAACCTTTCTTAGAATGATTTTGATTTCAATATTGCACAATATTAATTTGGTTCTAATAATAATTTTGTTTCTGGAAAATTTAAATTTTAATTAGGTGGTAAAATTGCTATCATATTTATGCGTTTCGAATTTTAAAAGTAAATAAGAAAAGAAATAAAGTGCAAAAATTTCGCACGGGCTTGCTGTTCTATATAATATTTCTCTAACGTGGAACCAGTTGCAATTATTTTTTTGTCGAAACGATACGATAGTGGTGTAATTAATAAAATACGCGAGGATAAAAAAATACTTAAAATGAACAATATTTAATCTCGTGGACTCAGCTCAATGAACTAATAAGAAAAAATGACGACGGTTGTCTGATGACATTATTTTACGGAAAAATGTATTTAAAGTTGTTTCTTCAGAATCTTTGCAAGCATCATTTTAAACCTAGCAATACTTTAAAGATATAAAACTGGGTCTTGGACCACGAATTTTATTTTGAAATCTTTTTTGAATGATTTTGGTTTCACTATTGTTTAATATTGATTTGGTTTTAATAACAATTTGTCTTCTGGTAAATTAAACTTTTAATTAGGTGTGAAATGTGTGTTATATTTATGAGTTTAAAATTTTAAAGGTAAATAAGAAAAGAAATAAAGAGCGAAAATTTCGCGCGAGTTTGCTAGTTTAGTATGTTGCATAAGAGTAATGTTACAATACAACCGAACTCAGTAAAACGTAAACTGGAACATTAATAGTTAAATTAGCTTTACAACGTCTGGCATGAAGGCGAAATTTTGTTTAATTTCTTTCCGAACACTATAGGGAGGAAAGTATTGTGATATGTCAAAAATCCGAAATTGAGATTTTGATGTTTCTATACGTTTAGAGGTGCCCTGAGCCCGTTTTCACTATTTTTACGATGATGTATGTAAGTGTGTGTGTATGTATGTGTGTGTGTATGTATGTGAGTGAACACGCTAGCGCCAAAACGCTTTGCTCGAATGAGCTGTAAGTTGGTACGCATGTTGCAAGTCACCGTAACACAAACTCTATTGATTTGGATGAATCTAGCACTTATAGTTTTTTTACAGGGACACAAAGAAAAATTCTTTATCATTATGGCCTATGGGACCAAAATCTTAAAAGTGCGATAGCATCTAAACGCCTTATTCAATTGAGCAAAATATTTATGCACATATTATAGGACACAGATACTCAATCTGTATAGATTTTGGAGAATCTAGCACTTATAGTTTTTTTACAAGGACATAAAGAAAAATTCTTTATCATTATGGCCTATAGGCCAAATTTTTAAAAGTGCGATAGCATCTAAATGCCTTATTCAATTAAGCTGAAAATTTATATGAATATTATAAATCACTGTTGCACTAACTAATATAAGCATTTTGGTGAATCTAGCATTTATAGGATTTTACAGGGACACAACGAAAAATTCTTTATCATTATGGTCTATGGGCTCAAAGTTCAGTAGCGGTAAATAAAACATCGTGTAATATAGGGAGAAAAATACTTAAAGTCTATTATGGTTTTCTCTCTTTTGTTTGTTTAACAACTCCTCTTTCTTTACTTTATCTACAAAACTGTTAATTACTCAATGTTCGGAATGTCAAGTGGAGCCACTCCAGATTTTTTTTATATAAAATTATCTATTTTTGAAACTTTAAGAAAAAAAATGTAAAATGTATTTGCTTTATTTTTTATAGCACATTTAAGTTAAAAAAAAAGCATATATTTATTCAAAATTCTATTTTAAAAAAGTAATGGCATGTAGAGAGATATTTTAACAATTTCTGACTCAATGCGTTTAAAGATTCAGAATGTCTTTCCGACTGGAATTATATTTTTAGAATTAATATTAGGTCTATATAAGCTATGATATAAGAAATAGCAATAGAATACTCATAGCATTGGACACATTATTTGAAGACTATACATTTTAAAATACTTTATTTCTAAAATTTGTCTGAAAAACACAGGGAAATTTATAAGAAGTCATCATATTTTAATATAACAAAGGTGTATGTTTCAAATGCACGGATAAAAGAAGATGTGCTGAAATATAATTAAAGTCCCAATTTAATGCATGGGTAAATTGAGAAATGCTGAAATATAATTAAAGTTCCAATTTAATGCCTGAATAACCTAACATTTCGACTGTATCAAAATGATATAATACTCCATAGTGAAACGGATTCCCGTCAGAGCGGGATCATTCACTTGTGAAAAAAATGGTCTCATTCATGACACCATTGGTTTATTAAAAATACACGTCTGCAATTTTTTTTTTTTTTTTTTTTTAAATCAGCTCCATGATCTTTTTTTTTTTTTAACTTTGTGCTTTTTCGAGGATGTTAACTTACCTCCGTTTCTGCACGTTACACACTTTTATTATTTATTTATTTGAAAAGTAATAGCGGTTTACAATAAAAAATTCCTAATTTTATTACATTGAATTACTACAGTCGACAGCAATATTATTCGAGCGTTAGCAATAATTCCTATGTAAAAAAAGTACACTTAATACTGTTTTGTTAAATAAATCCTTGTCGAATCATGTTCCTAGTCAGTATAAGAACATGATTCGACAAGGATTTATGTAACAAAACAGTATTAAGTGCACTTTTTTTTTTTTTTTTTTAATAGGAATTACTGCTAGCTCTCGAAAAATTTTGCTGACGACTGTACCTAATCTTACACATTTTTTTTCTCATAATTAAACAAACAATTCCTTTGTGATGCATTTAACATTTTGTGTTCACTCATTTTGTCTGGGAATCCTTTTCTTCCTATTTTTGATGTCCCTCCATATACAGGACATCAAAAATAGGTCGCCAATTGCCCACTGCGCATAGCACTAGTGTGACGTGAAAGAAACCCAACCTAACCCTCCGAATACTCTTTCGCTTTCACCACTTCCAGTACCTCATATTTTGCATTCCGTATTCTTTTTTCATATTCACTCTAAAAAACAACTTTTTTAAGTAAGAAATAATTAATTTGCTTCTATAATCAATTATAGGATATCAAGTTTTACGTCTTCATGGAAAATTAAACTAAAAATATGAGTTTTGATAATAATAATAATAATAAAAAGTAAACGACAGACATTAAAAAATAAAAAATAAAAATTCTGTCACAGACAGAATTTAGTTTAGGGGGTACATACAAATGAAACACTTCCAGTTGCAAAGCCGTTTGCAAGCGTTCCAAATGTATGATTGCAGTCTGCAGCAAAAGTATCCGAGCACTAGCAAAAATTCCTATTTGAAAAAAGGACACTTAATACTGTTCTGTTAAATAAATCCTTGTCGAATCACGTTCCTAGTCTGACTAAGAACAGGATTCGACAAGGATTTACTTAACAAAACTGCATTAAGTGTACTTTTTTTCATAGGAATTTTTGCTAGTGCTCGGATACTTTTGCTGCCGACTGTATTTGCAAGAAACTTGCAAAATTTACGTCATCGAAATTGCAAGCGTTCCGTTTGTATGTAACCCTTAGTACGGAGAACTATTGATTTCAATCTGTGAAATTTTTATTTTTATTTTTTATTTTTTATTTTTTATTTTTTAATTTATTTTTTATCTCATTTTTAATACTTTCCAATAGGTTGAAAAGTGTTTATGATTTCGGTTTGTCTGTCTGTCTGTGAGCGCTTTAACTTCCGTAAATATTTATGCAATATCTTGAAACTGATATATGTTTTTAAAGTTCACTATCGGATGTTTCCTATTGAAAATGGAGTGAACGCCTTTACTGGTTTGTGTACAGGGACATCCGAAAGTTTTCAAAAAAATTGTGTCCTATGAGAGGCATTTCTATAAACCTCATTTTAATATCGTTACTTTACACAAATCTTAATGAATTTGAAATATGTTAATCAATTCCACTATCGGATGCTTTGTATTGAAAATAGAGTACACACCATCACTGGTTTGTATACAGGGACACCCGAAATTATTCCTAAGCATCGTGTTCTGTGAGAAGTATTTCTACAAACCAAATTTGAAGAACTTTACTTTGCGCATGAGAGGCATTTCTACAAACCTCATTTTAATATCGTTACTTTACACAAATCTTAATGAATTTGAAATATGTTAATCAATTCCACTATCGGATGCTTTGTATTGAAAATAGAGTACACACCATCACTGGTTTGTATACAGGGACACCCGAAATTATTCCTAAGCATCGTGTTCTGTGAGAAGTATTTCTACAAACCAAATTTGAAGAACTTTACTTTGCGCAAATCTTAATGAAATTAAAATATATTATTCATATGCATAAAAGATTTCTTTTTATAGAATACAGTATGATTAGCATTAGATTTACAGGGCCACACAAGAATACTGTTAAATTAATGGGTATTATTAGGAATTTTTTGGAATTGCATTTTCTTTTATATTAATCGTTTTTACTATTTTCTAAATTTTTTAGCACTTTCCAATAAGGTTGAAAAGTGCTAATGACTTCGGTTTGTCTGTCTGTCTTTCCACGCTCTAACTCACGTAAATATTCATGGAATTTTTTGAAACTGATATTTGATATTCAGGTTCACTATTGGCTGTTTCCAATTGAAAATGGAGTGATTATCTCTACTGGCTTGTGTACAAGGACACCAAAAGCATTATGTTCTGTGACAGGTATTTTTATGATTTATATTTTATTTCCTTTAAAAAGACAAATTTCAATGAAATTTAAATGTGTTGTTCAAGTTCACTATCGGATGTTTGCTATAGAAAATGGAGTAAATACCACCACTGGTTTGTGTACAGGGACACCCAAAAGTATTCCAAAGAATTCGTTCTATGAGATGTATTTCGATAAACAAAATTTTAATAGCTTTACTTCGAACAAATCTTAATAAAATTGAAATATGTTATTCATATGCACAAAAGAATGCTTTCTACAGAATGTAGTATGGTTAACATTAGATTTACAAGGCCACACAAAAATATTCAGTTACATTGAAGGCTTTTATTGCAAATTTGCTGAAATTGCCTTTTTGTTTACAATAAGCGATATAACACTTTTTAACTTTTTTAAGGGGGAATATGCTTTCATTTTAAGTATCTATCTGTCCGACTGTCCATACGTCTCTTTGTCTATCTGCCCGCTCCAGCGTCAGTAAATATTTTCTGAATTTTTTCAAAATTATATATGTTATTCAAATTCACCATGGAATGTTTCCTATTTTAAATGACATTAGTAGGCCCTGTGCAACTGGTTTGTGTACAGGGACACCCCTCCCCCCCCCAGGACAGACGTTTTTAAAAATTACATTTCAAGAAATTGACATTGACTTTTTATATGCTAAAATAACATTTTGTATAGAATTTGACTTTATTATCCTTCAGATTTAGAGGTCTACATTAAAATATTCATATACATTATGGACTGCAATTAGAATATAAGGGCTACGTTTTCTTTAGTTTTAAGTTTTTCTAACATGTTCTAACAATGTTTAAGAATGATTAGGAATTCAAATAGTCTATCTGTATGCCTTTAAGAACTACTGTCTTTCCGTTGTATGATTACGTAGGCAAAGAGTATTGTAAGTTATAAAATACAACAAGTATGTACATTTGGAAAGTGTTAATAATCAATGCGTACCGAATGATTTTGCTGTTTGATCGTAAAACTGGGCTACGTACTTTTTAAAATTACTGAAATGAATTAAAATGCAGTGTTTCCACCTAAATTTCATACTTTAGTTAATTTAAAAAAATCTAATTGTCATGTCGAAAAACTGTTTGCACCCCTGGATTCAGAAAAATCACCCCTTTCATTTGTTACTGAATTTGTAACGATAGGACTGATGTTTATTAATAATTTAATTTATTAATTTAATTTATTTTAGTGTTATACAAAACAGGTCTTCAAAAACTGGCGATGGCGTTTTTTATCCAGATTGAAACTAATAGTTCTCTTAGTCCTAATAATAAGAAATGAAACTTATTTACTGTATTTTACGGTTTCGGTGGGTTAAAATATATAAGAAACAGTTAAAATATCTGAGGCAGCATTTTGTTTGCAGACTTGTGGTATTTTTATTCCTTTTTTAAACTTCCCTGCTCCCATGTATATATATATATATATACAGTTGAATATCTTTAATCTGCACACCTTGGTTCTAGAACTTGTGCGGATTATAGATTTTTGCAAATTATAGATTAATGATGACATTTCCTTGCTATATGAACTAGTATAAGATACATAAAACAATAAACTTTATTTAATGAAGTTAGAATTAGAATTGTTTGTTTTTATATAATGTAATGAAGATAATACTAATAAATATATAAAAAAATAACATTTATTTAACGAAGTAGAAGCAATGTATAATTTAAACCCTTAAATGAGTAATTCATTAAAAAAAAAATAAAAAACTGTACTCCTACTTCTGGACTGAGATTAACAGTATGCAGCCAGATACTTGCAATGTGACTAGTTTGATGCAGTTTTTAATGACTGCATTGCAGATCTTATCTTCAAAACTAATGCTGATATAAATTTTTCCTTACATAGTTTTGTGTATTTTTGAAATACCACACTGAAAAGAACATTTACACTAATGGTCCTTAAACATCTGTGAAAATACATAATCTTACCAACGCATATGATATTATTATTTTTTTTTTTTCGACCAATGAGCAATGCTGTTACTGGCAGGAGTTAGAAAACTGTACTTGCATGTGTTTTATTTCATCAGTAATTGAATATTATTCAGACGATGTTCAAATTCGCTAAAAAAGTGTAAGGCAATAAAAATATAATTTTTTTTCCTTTTAAAATTAATTATGTATATCTAAATTAAATTTTACACTCATTTTTTTTCCATTTTAGTATGTGAATTAACATCATATTTTCTCATATACATCCAAAATATCGGATTTTCGTTACTGCAGAATCTTTTGTTTACATTTACAAAGTGAGTGTGGATTATAGACAATTGCGAATTATGGGTATGCGGATTATAGATCCTCAACTATATATGTGTCTCTGTTTATCTGCCAATCTGATTTTGAAAAAATATTTTTAAGATAGTTTCATGTTTTCTTACATAATGCAATTAATATTTATCTAAAACTTTTTAAATTTTCTTTCACATTTCCAGACGTACACAATACAGGCATTTTGCCAGACAGAAGTGCAGGCATCTCTTTAATTATGCCAGATATTTAAAAAAAAAAAAAAAAAAAAAAAAACATTTTACATTTTGAAGTGAAGCGTAAAAAACTTTTTTGTAACAGGCAGACTTTTTTTCCCCTGATAAAATGCCCAGATAAAACATCCATTAGATTATTATAATTACCCCCTTTACTTTTATTTCTTTATTTGAAATACGGGAAGAGATAGACTTGAGTGTTATGGCACTTATCCAAATCATGATAATAAAGTTAAAGAAAGTACTAAAAGGCTGATATTTAAAAATTAACCGATTGATATTTGAATGAATGCAACTATGCACGAAGGGGCAAAAGACTCTGTTCAAGGGTGGGGAGGTGGAAGTAATAGAAAATATGGATTGAAACCTTATTTTTAATTATACTGGCCGCCTTATAAATTGCAGGAGGGAAAAAGTAAGTTTGGCTGCTATATGGGTAGCGTTAATAAGATACCAGGGCACTTGGTAGGTTCAGGTGGATATCCATCAAGTTCACAAGTTTAAAACAGAAGTTTTATCTTACAAAGAATTTAAACTCTCAACAAAGAATACATATACACACACATATACAGGGATGGTTATAATTAAACTTCCCCTATAAACAGCATCCTACAGCGCAAATGAGTGAACGGAATACAACGAAATTTGGTATATAAACTATACACGAGATGCGCACACGGAATTTGGAGGAAAAAATTTTTAGTTCCAAAATGTCCATCAGCCAAAATGCCTTTTCCGAAAAAAAAATTTAAATTTAACACGATAAACGACAAAAACGGGATACAGAAACAATATTAACAATGCAGAACACGAATTATGAGTGATAAAATGCAAAATCGAGAAAAGCTGTCAGTTGTAGGGAAAAAATGTTGAGATTTGCCTGCTTGTGAAGAAAAGGAAGTTTTATGTTGAAAGATTAGGGTATAAAACGTTTGCAGACGTTGTCATATTTTATGTTGTGTATGGTTAATATTGTTTCTGTATTCCGTTTTAGTCGTTTATTGTGTTAAATTTAATGTTTTTCGGAAGAAGCACCTCTGGTGAAAATTTTGGAACTAATTAGTTCCCCATCATACTATAGGTATGGAGAACTTAGGTAATCGTTAAAATTTTCGACCTCGGTTTTTTTACCTTTTTACACGTTTTCAAATGTGAGGAATCCGAAAATGACAAAATTTGTATGGTGTCTGTCTGTAGGGTGTCTGTTAGTGTGTTAGTCCGTTAGTTTGTTAGTCTGTTACACGATATCTCACGAACAAATGATCGTAGAGAAGTCAAACCAGTTTTAAAATATTACTTTCGATACTGGCAAGAACCCTATTCATTTACAATATTCAAATTAAAAAACTTCGTAAGGTATTAGAAGCTTACGATTTTCTTAACATGGGAGAATAGGACAAAATTTCACTTAAACGTGCATTAAATGGAAAAATTTTACTGTAAAAATGTCAGACCAGTTTTAAAATATCATTTTTGATGCCGGAAGGAACATCAGTAACTATAAATATGCTACTTTGAAAATTTCGCAAGTTATTAAAAATTTACGAATTTCTTAACATGGCAGTATAGGGCAAAATTTCCCATAAACGTCAATTTTGAGAGATATTTTCATCATTTAGATGTCAGACTACTTTTGAAATATTATTTAGGATACTGGCATGAATACCACTGACTATGAATTTTCCAGTATAAAAATTTCGTAAGTTATTAGAAATTTACGAATATCTTAACATGGCAGAATAGGGCAATCTTGAGGGATATATTTATCGTAAAGTTGTCAGACCACTTTTGAAATATTATTTAGGATACTGACATGAATACCGTAGAGTATGAAGTTTCTAATTTAAGAAATTCGTAAGTTATTTGGAATTTACGATCCTCTTAAAATGGCAGAAGAATACAAACTTGAGCATAAACGGCCATTTTCAGGATCATAAATATATCAGACAACTTCAAAATAACATTTAGGATTCTTGTATGAACGTGACTGATTACAAATATTCTAATAGGAAAATTTCGTAAGCTATTCGTTATTTAAGATTTTATCAACATAACAAAATTGAAAATTTTCCATATAAATATGCATTTTGAGGATTGTTGCATTGGAAATAGTAGCATGAAAACTAAACTACGAAATTGACCCTGGTAAAATAAATTAAGAGATTAGAAAAAGATAAATATATCGAAGTGAACGGTGGATAGCCTATTAGGCGGGGATTTCATTCTGTCACTCTGTCAAGCGTTTTTTCAAATTTATTTCTATTAACATAACTATGTTAAGAGAATCTCCTTTCTAGAAATTTATGAGAACATATATATGATGGGGAACTGAGCAGAGTCCACCTATGCCAACTAGTTTTTTTTTTTTTTTTTTTGAAATTCCGTGAGCGCATCTTGTGTATAGTCTATATACCAAATTTCGTTGCATTTCGTTCACCCGTTTGGGCTGTAGGATGCTGTTTACAGGGAAAATTTAATTATAAAAACCCTGCATATATATACCGGGTGATCCAAATGTCACAGAAAAAATATATATATATATATATATATATATATATATATATATATATATATATATATATATCATTCAAAAAGTATTGACCGTAGCATTATGCGGTTTTCACTGAAATGTACAGAGAGGAACATGGGATTTTTTTAGGTAACAAAATATTTGTTAGAAAATCATTTTAAATTTCCTTCATATGGTGGCGCTATAATTATAATTTACATTTTTTTTTACGGTAGCGCAGTACATTCAGCAACGTAGCTAGGAATATAAATGCTGAATGTAATGGCCGTCATTCATTAGAAAGATCTTCAGATGTTACAAATTGGAAATTGTCATAAAAAAAGCTTCAGTTTTCGTAGTTTGGTGTCATTTCATCAAGCGGATCTGCTTGAAACGTGAGAGGATACTGTGAAAATACAGCGCGATATTTTGGTGTAAAATGTAACTAATATTTATATATATATATATACTAGCAGGCTTTGCCCGCTTCGCTGGACGTAAAACTTAAATGATTTGTCAAAATGGCATATTTTTATTAATAACCTAAGTTCTCGCTGTGATTGGTAGAGGTTTTCTCGCTCCCAATGTTAGGAGTCTGGGTCCCCACTGTCTTCGGCACAACATACCCACTTCTTACTTCCCCACCCTCAGCGGGTGAGTTCGAAGTTTTGCAAAATCCCACTAATGTACATAATGCGTACACTTAATCAATATCCACACACCAAAATTCGCCATTCTAAGATAATTCAAAGCGAATTCAAACGGAAAAACACGTTTTTACACATGTTTATTGCCCTCCGACTCCGAGAAGGGGGGGGGGGATTTCGAATTTCGTGAAATGCAGTTACAATAAGTGCCGGATGCATACAAACAATTTACGCACCAAATTTCGTGACCACAGAAGTCTTTAATAGACAGTATTATAAAAAATAAAATAAAAATAAATAAATAAATCAATAAAAATTATACAGACACGACATTATTTCATTATTTAAAACATGAAAATCTGACATTGACAGATTTTAATTTAGTGCCAGAGGCCTACTGCTAAACTTGTTAATATCGACAAATTCTTGTTTAGTTAATTCGTGACGATCTAAATTCCATGATAAAGTTTTCATTAAATCAAACCAATGTGTTTCAGCTGCAGATATTGTAACAAATAACGTTGGAAGTCCAAACTGTCTTATAGCGGCAAAACAACGTTTTTTCTCTTTTTCCCAATGAGGGGGAGGTGTGCCTTGAGGGGACTCATGTCAAAGGTGTGCCTTGGGGGGGGGAACTCATGTCAAAGTTGTACCTTGGAGGAACTCATGTCAAAGTTGTACCTTGGGGGGACTCATGTCAAAGTTGGGCCTTGGGGGGACTCATGTCAAAGTTGGGCCTGGGGGGGGGGGGGACTCATGTCAAAGTTGGGCCTTGGGGAGTCTCATGTCAAAAGTGTGCCTTGGGGGGGGACTCATGTCAAAGTTGTACCTAGGGGGGGACTCATGTAAAGTTGGGCCTCTGGGGGACTCATGTCAAAGTTGGGCCTGGGGGGGACTCATGTCAAAGTTGGGCCTTGGGGGGACTCATGTCAAAGTTGTACCTTGGGGGGGACTCATGTCAAAGTTGGGCCTGGGGGGGACTCATGTCAAAGTTGTGCTTTGGGGGGACTTCATTCAATAAATCCCCATTCAATAAACCGACTGAAATAGGCCCTTAGCACTATTAAGAGTGTATTATAAAAATTCGACAACGCTGTACCGACTGAAATAGGGGTACCTTGGGGGGGACTCATGTCAAAGTTGTGCCTTGGGGGGGACTTCATTCAATAAATCCCCATTCAATAAACCGACTGAAATAGGCCCTTAGCACTATTAAGAGTGTATTATAAAAATTCGACAACGCTGTACCGACTGAAATAGGGGTACCTTGGGGGGGGGACTCATGTCAAAGTTGTGCCTTGGGGGGACTTCATTCAATAAATCCCCATTCAATAAACCGACTGAAATAGGCCCTTAGCACTATTAAGAGTGTATTATAAAAATTCGACAAAGCTGTACCGACTGAAATAGGGGTACCTTGGGGGGGACTAATGTCAAAGTTGGGCGTGGGGGGGACTCATGTCAAAGTTGGGCCTTGGGGGGACTTCATTCAATAAATCCCCATTCAATAAACCGACTGAAAGCACTAATTAAGAGTGACATATAAAAATTCGACAACTGTACCGACTGAAATAGGCCTCTAGCACTAATAAATACAAAAAGCACAGCTTAAGTATCGGAACCCTTTGGTGAAATTAAATATTTTAAGCCATTTTTGCGATAAACTGAATTGGCTGTCTCAATTGTGCAATTAAAGATCTTGGCGAGAAAAGTCCGAGCTACTTCGGTGCCGAATTTCAAATTTTGCCAAAGGGATCCAATACTAAAGCTGTTCCATATCGAATCTGGGTTGAAAACGGAAAAAGGGTAAAATAAATTAGAAATATCAGACCTATATTTATAAATTTGATACCGAATGAAAGGGGTGATTTTTCTGAATCCAGGAGTTCAAACAGTTTTTCGATGCGACAATTAGATTTTTAAAATATAACTAAAGTATGAAATTTAAGTGGCAACGGAAAAACGGATAAAGGGAAAAATAAATTATAAATATCCGTCCTATCGTTACAAATTCAGTACCAAATGAAAGAGGTGATTTTTCTGAATCCTGGGGTGTAAACAGTTTTTCGATACGACAATTAGATTTTATAAAATTAACTAAAGTATGAAACTTAGATGGCAACACTTCATTTCAATCTTTTCATAATTTGTAGTGAAAATCACGCGAATACAAAAGTCTTTAACTTAAAAATTTATTTTTATAATTTATTTTTTCATTCAAAGCATTTTAGTGAACAAATATTTATGGCGCATGCGCAGGCGTTTTTTACCTACAGTTTAAACACTAATCAGAATTTTGAACATTTCTATAGATATAATTTTAAGTTGGGTGAAGACCTAAGTTTCTGCCAAGCGCCGTTGAATTCCGTCCAGCCGTTCTCGAGTGATGCCCGGACAAACGTGTTTTAGTCTTTTACCCCCTAGGGGGGGGAACGGGGAGGAATTTCTGAAAAGTTGATAGATATAATTTTAAGTTGGGTGAAGACCTAAATTCCTGCCAAGCGTCGTTGAATTCCGTCCAGCCGTTCTCGAGTGATGCCCGGACAAAAAAGCGACATTCGGACACGATGACAAACACACAGACACACACACACACACACACACACACACACACACAGGCAAAATTTTCTGAAGTCATTTTCGGCTTTCATGGGGTGTAAAACGTGAAGATATCGCAAAATTTTTCGATTCCGACAAATTTACAGACAAAACTCTGATTTTATTAATATAGATAAAAAAAATCTGGTGTGAAAAAACCACACGACCTCCATTACCCACTATTGCCCACATATTATATGCATTTTTGAGAGACAATGTGATCAGAAAACATAAAAGTGACCTAAAGAGAAAATCGTTAGAGCCGTTTTTGAGATACCAACTTTTACAAAAAACCAATTATTGACCGGAAAACAATAATTACATACAAAAGGATATTTAAAAGTGAGTTAATATGGCACGTTTAAAAAAAATCCGTACAGCCGTTTTTAAAGGAACGCGCTTGCAAGACGTGAAATTGAGCTATTTATACAGGACGCCTATCAATTTTTTCTGAACTAACAAACTATATCATTCGAAAGGGCATCTAATAGAGTGTTTATATAGCAAATTTGAAGAAAATCGTTAGAGCCGTTTTTGAGATACGGACTTACACTTCCGGTCTCCGATGTCCTACTTCCGGTTTTTCAATTTTCATCAAAATTTGGAAAATTCATCTGTACACCAGACCTGTCTTAACTCTAACGTTTTGTAGCTCTATCTTTATAAGTTTCGGAGATATGATAGCCAGAAGATTCCACACATACATACACACATACACACACACGCTGACCAATTGCCAAAAAACACTTTTTTGGGCTCAGGCTCAGGGGACCTTAAAACGTGTAAATCAGATGAAATCTCGATATCGAATTTTTGGACCAAATACTTCCATTACCTACGGTAGTAGGGTAATGGAAGTAAAAAATTGGTGTGAAACACCCACACGACTTCCATTACACACTATTACCCACATATTATATGCATTTTTTGGAGACATTATATGCATGTTTGGAATTTTACGGTAAAAGAAACTTGATACGTATGTAAAGACATATAAAACAGCGAGTTAAAAAATAAGGAAAAGAATGATGATAGTTTTTTTTTTTTTTTTTTTAAACACTAGTTTATGAGATCTAAAACTGAACTATCTAATCAGAATGACCGTTAATTTTCCTGTAATAACCACATAATACATGAGAAAGGGTATCTAAAATGGATTTATGTAACATTTGTCAAGAAAATCGTTAGAGCCGTTTTTGAGATACCAACTTTTACCAAAATTTGATATACTCAGTTATTGACCGGAAAACAATAATCACATACAAAAGGATATTTAAAAAGGAGTTAATATGGTGAGTTTGAAAAAGTCTGTACAGCCGTTTTTAAAGGAACGCATTTGTGAGACCTGAAATTGAGCTATTTATACAGGACGCTTATCAATTTTCCCTAACGAACCAACTGTATCATTCTAAAGGACATCTAATACAGTGTTTATATAGCAAATTTGAAGAAAATCGTTCGAGCCGTTTTTGAGATACGAACTTACTTCCGGTTTCCGATGACCCACTTCCAGTTTTCCAATTTTTACCAAAATTTAGAAACTTCATCTGTATACCAGACCTGTATAAGTTCTGAAGTTTCGTAGTTCAATTTCTATTAATTTCGGAGATAGGATAGCCAGAAGATTCCATACATACACACATACATACACACACACTGACCAAGTGTCAAAAACTACTTTTTTGGACTCAGGAGGCCTCAAAACGTGTAAATCGGTTAACGTGTAAATCTGGCCTCAAAACGTGTAAACCAACTCGATATCGAATTTTTGGACTGAATACAATACTTCCATTGCCTAGGGTAATAAGGTAATTAAAGTAAAAATATCCCGTGCTTTGCTCTGCCTTTTAGTGACAACCACATACAGCTGCAGTCAGTATTTTTCAAATAATGATTTTATTCTTATTTTTTCTGTGACTTTTGGATCACCTGATATATATTAAAGTTAAATTTTATTACGATATCTATCATTTATATATATATATATATATATATATATATACAGGGCCCGAAATTTCAATTCTGATTACACTCGCCGAAATAAAAGTTTTTTTCGCCACAAAATAGGGTTGTTATTTTGTTTTCTGTTTTACGCTTCCCCCCCCCCCCCCTAACTATTTGAAAGGCTTTTACAAATATGTCTAAAATTATATATATTAAAAGTGTGTCTTATATCATCATACTTCATAATCATCTATAATTAAAAATCATTATAATGTATTGTATTTGAGATTTGAAAAAGATTAAAATATCTAATAGCATAAAGGCAAAGAGTCATTAAAGAAAAAAAGAAGAAAAAAAATTTCTTTGTCAAACATTATCCCGTGAAAACCTTTTTATTGTGAAAGATTAAGCTTCTTTATTTACCTATACTTAACTTTTTATATCAGAAATGTATTTTTCGTCCATTTTACTTTTTTTAATCAGACGGAATGTCGATGTGTATAACTTGTTCATTGTTGTCATTTGAAATAGTCATTTCGGAATAGCTTTTTCGGTAAAATCGTTGCTTATAAATCATTGCAAGTGCAAATCATTGGCGTTTCAGTAAAAAACTGAAAAATATGAACTGTTTTTTTTTTTTTTTTTAATTATTATTCAACAAAATAAACATAGGCAGTATCTTTAAAAGGGCTCAAGTTCATTTCCATGTGACAGTATCGTATAGGCAAACTTTCGCATATGGGTCATTCCGAAAAAAAAAAAAAGTAAATTTCACATTTTAAAACTTAAAAAATAAAAATAATATTTGCAAAAGAACTTTATATTTCAATGATAGCCAAGAATGCATATTTTATTATGGCATAAAATTTAATTTGATACATCAAGTATTTTTAAGGATTTTCGATTCGACTTTGAAAAAAAAATGTAGAAAATTAGAAAGATATAATATATCTAACGCTTAAATTCGCCGGGGAAAGAAAAAAAAAAAAAAAAAAATTGTCCTTCCCCCGTCCCCCTACCCCAAGATTTTGACAAGTCAAAATTGAATCTTTCTTAAATAAATGATATCATATCGAGATAAAGTATAGATTGGGGCTTCATTACCTCAGAAAATATTAAACTATCGAAATAAAGGCAGAAAAATTTCAGAATGCTGAAAATTTTGTATTTTTAAACATGCTTCCGAAATTCTGATAAAAATACCGAAAACATTTAGAGATTTATTGCAAAACAGTAATTAAAAGCAAAGTAAAAAACGAAAAAAGAAAGAAAGAAAGAAAAAGAAACCAAAATAAATTTTATACGGCTACTGGAAATATGTTTTACGTCTATGATTTAAGTGTAAGAAAGTAAAAGTTAAATATAATATATTTATTCTATAAATTTATTTAAAAAATAAAATTTAAGTAAAAAATCATTTTTTAAAGTAAGAAGCTTTTTATTGTGAAGCCCTAAAAAGCATAAAATAAAATGTATTCTGGCAAAGACATGCTACAAAGAAATGAAAGTTTCAACACTAAGAAAAATTTAGAGAAAAATATAGGTACTTTCCTTTTGCAAGAGATGAAAATTTTTGAATGTTCAAAATATTTTAAAAAGCTTTCGAGACCAATATTCTTAGATATTAGTTTTTGTAAAATCATTCATTAGGCCAGAAATCTCAAATGTCTCGAAAGCTTTTTAAAATATTTTGAACATTAAAAAATTTTCATCTCTTGCAAAAGGAAAGTACCTATATTTTTCTCTAAATTTTTCTTAGTGTTGAAACTTTCATTTCTTTGTAGCATGTCTTTGCCAGAATACATTTTATTTTATGCTTTTTAGGGCTTCACAATAAAAAGCTTCTTACTTTAAAAAATGATTTTTTACTTAAATTTTATTTTTTGTTTTTTAGTTACAAAAAAGGATAAAGCTTCTTAAGAAAACTAATTAAAATTTCTTAGGATATTTTGTAGACAACGGAAGATTTTCGTTTATCAATTGACATTTTTTTTTCTATTATTTATCTGCAAAAAAAGTACTATATTGTCTTTCGAGGACCGAATCCGGGACCATCGCGTTATCACCATGACGCTCTAACCAAAAGTCTAAGAACTGTCAAGAAAAATCATAGAACATTCTAGAAATATCTAACAAATACTTATACAAAAGAAATATTGTTTTCGAATGCTTTTAAAAATATTTGGAATATTTAAAATTTTTCATGTTTTGCAAAAGTGCAATATCTATATTTTTCTTTAAAATTTTCTTGTTGTTGAAACTTTTATGATTTTATAGCATGTCTCTGCAAGAATAAATTTTAATTTTAAGCTTTTTAGGACTTCACAATAATAAAAAACTTTCAGTGTTATTTTTATTTATTTATTTACTTAATTATATTTTTATTTAATTATTTATTTTTATTTTTACTGGATTTTTTATTTTGTGCGTTTAGTAACTCAAAAAGAAGTTTCTTTAAAAAACTATCAAAATTCCTTAGGACACTGTGTAGGAAAGAATGATTTTCTTTAATCAATTGACATAGTTTCTATTAATTATCTGCAAAAAAGTAACACATCGGCTTGCGAGGATCGAACCCACGAGCATCGCGTCATCACCATGACGCTCTAACTAAATGCGCTAACAAGCGACGAAAAAGGTTGTTTAAATTTACGTTAAAGTGGAGGGGCCTTCTTTTTCAGAATGACACAAAGACACGATAATAAAAATCCAATTTCAATAAAAAGCTTCTAAAAGAGTATATATATATATATATATATATATATATATATATATATATATATATTAACTTTATATTTTGTGTTTTTTAGTATCTAAAAAAGGCTTCTTTAAAAAAAACTCTTCAAAAATTCTTAGAATACTGTGTAGACAATAAAAATTTTTCTTTTATTAATTGGCATATTTTCTATTACACATTTCATCTGTAAAATTTAGCACATCGATCCTTCGGCTATGGAACTCACCACCATCGTATTAGTAACTTGACGCTCTAACCAACTGAGCCAACGAGTGACTATAAAGACTGCTGATATTTACTTTAAAGTTTAGGTGCCTTATTTATTAGCGTGACATGAAGATGCGATAACAAAATACAATTTCAATAACAAGCTTCTAAAAAAATGTTTATTTATTTCTTTATTTTTATTTAAATTTTTATTTTGTGCTTTTTGGTTACTAGATAAAAAGCTATTTAAATGAAATCTTCAAACATTATTAGGATTCTGTGTACACAAAGAAATATTTTCTTTTATCAATTGACACTTTTTCTATTAATTATTCGCAAAAAATAACACCTCGGCCCGGCGAGGATCGAACACACGACTCTCGCACTTTCAACATGACGCTGTAACCAGCTGATTCATTAAAAGATACAATGAGTTGCTTACAATTTTTTTTTTTTTAATATATATATATATATAATGGAAGCGTCTTGGGTTTTTTAACGTGACAAAAAGCCGATGACAAATCCAATTTCATATAATAGTAATATATAATAAACATATATACATATAAAGCTTCTAAAAATATTTTGTTATGTATTTTTTACTTAAAACATTTTATTTTGTGTTTTTTTAATGTCTAAAATGTTTTGTGTTTCCTAATATCTAAATAAATAAAATAAAAAAAATGCTTCTTAAAAAAATTCCTCAAAAAATTATTAGTGTAAGCAACTAAAAATTTTCTTGTATCAATTCACAACTTTTCTACTAATTATCTGCAAAAATTAACACGCTGGACCTTCCGGGAACCGAACTCATGACCACCGCGCTACTAACGGAACGCTCTTACCAACTGAGCCACAGAACTACAAACGAATAGCTTATATTTACTTTAAAATGAAGGCGCCTTGTTTACTAGCGTGACACGAAGACACGATGACCAAGTCAATTTCAATTAAAAACCTTCTAATGACTTCCGTTCTTTTATTTTTTATATTTATTTATTTTGTAATTTTGGTCACTTTCATATTATTATTATTATTATTATTTTAAGTAATTGGTATTGTAAGGAAAAAAAAAGGATTCGGTCATTATTTATGTTAAAAATTATATACAAGTTCAATTAAATTCGCCAACTACTTAAAAATAAAATAAAATAAAAACTGGAAAATTGAAAAAAAAAAAAAAAAAAAAAAAGATGTGATGTACCTTTCCATTCCTAATCAAATTTTGCAGCTTTTTTAGCAAAAAAATTTTATAGCGAGCTTCGTGAAGCTTTCTCTTTCTGAGCTCCAGAAAGCACACATATATCCAAACAAACAAAAAATAATGAAAAAGAAGTTTAAATTAATTAATTTTATATTTAAAGGAATTGTAATAGTCTTCGATATGTGTTTTAAATTAATTATCAGCACCAGTGATTCGGGAGATGGTCCAAAAGAGAAAATTCCTTTCCGAAGAATCCGAAATAACCATATTTCTCCTCCACACATACCAGAATATTTCAAATTTTCCATTAATGAAACAGAATGATGTTAATATTTTAAATAAAGTATAATTTTACTTTGAGCTAACATACCATTGTCTTTTCTTCGTGCAATATATGAAAGGTACAGCAATTGTTTACATATTTTTATAATAATTTTGAGATTTTCCATGATTTATATTAAAGTGAAAAGAAAAATAAGAATAGTATCCATGATATCCATTCGAAATTGCATTCAGTTATTGTCTGCGTCTTTTGAAATATTATTTACATTAAAATGTCGCTGGAAAATAACGATCGGTGGAAAGCTAATAAATATTTTATGCAAATTAGCGCCTTTAAATTGTGAAATTTTTCTTACGTGTGCATTGAAATATTAGGTATATTTAAATTTCTTCAAAATTGTTTACATAAAAAAAAAAAAAAAAAAAAACTGTTAAAAGTAGAATTTATTTTAGTACGGAGGACTATTAATTTCAATCTGTAAAATTTTTATTTTTTAATTTTTAATTTTAATTTTTAATTTTAATTTTTAATTTAATTTTTTTATTAACTTCGATTCTTGTTTGTGTGTTTGTATGTATGTTTGTTTGTTTGTTTGTCCGGTACAAATCTTGCAATCGAATTTTAACTAACTTCCTTACTAGCTAGACATTTGAAACTTTCACAGTAGCTCATAACCCGGTGACAACACAATACTTCGAAGTCCGATTTTCGAATTTTTGATTAGTTTTCTTATAATTAAATTAAAATATGATAATAATAACATCCTAATATCAATAAAAATAGCCATTAAAATATTAGCTACAATTTAACTGCTGCCAAAATAAATAAATAAATAAATAAATAAATAAATTACGCGTTCATTTTCTTTCGACATAAAAATAAATACATTTAATTAAACGTGAACGTAAAAAAATTATAAAAAGTTAAATTATGCATCTCACAAAAATTGACGTCATTATCAGTTTTAAAATTTTATGCACATTGATATGAGCTCTATGATTCATCAGAAAATTTAAAACATGGTATATATATATATTTTTTTTTAATCTTATAATTACTTTTAATTTAATTTTTGTCACATTTTTTGACCGTAAAACTGAGCCGCGTACTTTTTAAAATGACTGAAATGAATTAAAATGAAGTGTCGTCACCTGAATTTCATACTTTAGTTAATTTTAAAAATCTAATTGTCGTTGAAAAAACTGTTTGCACCTCTAGATTCAGAAAAATCGACCCTTTAATTTGGTACCAAATTTGTAACGATGGGACTGATATTTCTAATTTATTTTCCCCTTTTTTGGTGTTACATAAAACTGGTCTACAAAAACTGGCGACGACGTTTTTATCCAGATTGAAACTAATAGTCGTCCTAGTCCTAATAAAGTTCAAAAATTTTATCTATTTAATATTTTATTTAAATTTCTTTTAAATGCTCCCTTCTCGATAATTTTTAATCCCTCCCCTTCAATTTAACATTATAGTTGTTCAAATGTACATAGTTAACATGGGAAGAATGATGGAAAATTAAAAATTTCATGAAAAAGTATTTACAGAAAGAGAGAAAAGCTCACAATCACGCGTGATAAAAAACACTCAACTAACACTAGTACAAAAATGCAGGAAAAATAGCAAAGAAGGACATGTGCCTCCTAGCTGCCATTTGGAATGAACTTTTTTATTTAATGGTTACCACCAGTTTTAAAGAACGATATTTTATATATATCATATGATAGTCTATTAGACGAACGTACACTTATGCAAAGATTACAATTAAAAAATAGTGGTGATATTTAATATATTAATCTCTTCAAACTGGATACACTGGTGGCTTCGGATCTTCGCCAAGACTTGTTACGTTTCGCGTATTATGTGACTCTACTTTTGAGCATATTCTCTAGATCCATTGACAAGATAAATTATAAGAAATATTATAATGTTTAAATGGTAAAATGGTAAAATTTCATATAAATTTTAGGTTTTAAAAAACTTAATATTATGTTTTAAAGTGTAAATTAAGACCGAAACTAAAATGGAAACACTGATATATTTGAATGTTTATAAGATGTCTGCACTTTAGAGTTTCGTCTAAAATTACGTTCAAGAAAAGAATTTTAAGACATTAAATCCTAAAAGAATATTCGTATTGTAATATATATATATATATATATCTATATGATAGATATACACAAACATCCCACCATTTATACATAACAAAACAAAAACTTTTTATTACAAGACAATAAAATATGAATTAAAATATGCATTTAAAAACAATTAAAATGTAGACGTTTCGAAACTCGTCCGAATTTCCTCATCAGTATTAAAAACATCATATTTTGCAAACATTATATACATACCCAAAGAATTTATAGTAGTATAGAATATTGAGGTGCCAGTGCGTATGTTTCATTGATAGTGTTAGAACTCCTACAATGATAGGTTGACGCATCCGCCATTTTTTAGCCCACAAGACCGGCTGACGATTTATTATTGGTGGTTTTTCGGCAATAAAATGCACGAATAACTCCAGAAAGAGCACCGCCTGTTTATATTTTCTTCTAATCCAGAAAGAAGGAAAAGGTGGATTATAAAATGCAGATGTAACTCGTGGATACCCGGAGAAGGAGCACAACTTTGTAGCGTAAGATTTCCCTTATTTTCAACTTATTTCATTTTATTTTCAGAGTTGTTTGATAAATTTTATATGAATGTACTGTTTTTTTAAGTTATTGTTTTTAAATTCTTTTAAAGTTAACTTTAAAATTACATTTCTTTTAACGTGAAGTGTTGCAGTTTTGAGAATGTTGGCGATGTTCTTAAAATTGACAACTTGTCTGTTTCGTGATAAGAAGTTCTAGCTCACATGATCTGTGTAGAAGTTTAAAGGCGATAACAACGCTAATCAGGTAACCTAGCTTTTTCTACCGCCAACATTTTCCCAGATGGGCTAAATAATGGCGGGCACTGCGCCAGCTCGTATCATATAGGAGCCTTAGATAATGTGGAGATGGCTGGCCGTATGCGAACCCTCGAGGAAAATACGAGACTTATAATTATTATAACCAGAGTTTAAAACTTTTATATTATCAAAATCGGGTATATGAACAGTTTCTGTTGAATGGTTTACAATTTTAGAATGTTGGTTACAATTTTTATGTAATCATCTCTGCTCCTGCAGTCTAATTCTGGCAGTACGGCCAGTTTCACCTATATAAACATATTTACAATTTTTGCATGGAATTAGATATATTACACTAGTTAGATCCAAATAGGGAATTTAAGATTTAAAGTTAAAAAGAATGTTTTTTTAATTGTTTAATCGGGCGGAAAGCAGTATAAATATTATGTGGTTTAAGTAATTTAGCAATACGTTCTGAAGGAAAGCAATAATCTATATAATATTTCTCTAACGTGGACCAGTTTCAATTATTTTTTGTCGAAACGATACGACACGCGAGGATAAAAAAAATAATATTTATACATGAACAATATTTAAGCACGCGGACTTAGCTCAATGGACTAATAAGAAAAAATGACGACATTAGTCTGATAAGATTATTTTACGAAAAAAATGTATTTTTAACAGTTGTTTTATCAGAATCTTTGCAAACGTCATTTTAAATCTAGCAATATTTTAAAGATATGTACAGAATATGAAATTTTGTGTCATGAATTGACTAAAAAACACAATCATAAAAAATATAATCAAAATAGGAATTATTTTATTTTATTTAATTTATTTATTTATTTAATAAAAATAAATAAAAATAACAATTTAATAAAAAGTCATCGCCAACATGACGACAAAAATTTAAAAGGCGTCGTGGAAGTCCTATATTAAAACTGTACTGCCTGTGGAAGTATGAAAATTGGGTCGGGGACCATGAATTTTATTTGACAACCTTACTTTGAATGATTTTAGTTTCACTATTGTGCAATATTAATTTGGTTTTATTAATAATTTGGCTTCTAGTAAATTAAAATTTTAATTTGGTGGCGAACTTTGTAAAACATTTATCAGTTTCAAATTTTAAAGGTAAATAAGAAAAGAAATAAAATGCGAATATTTCGCACGGGTTTGCTAGTATTCTATAAAACCTCAATATTCTATACTACTATACATTCTTTGAGTATGTATGTAATGTTTGCAAGATATTTTGTTTTTAATACTGAGATGAAGAAACTTGGACGAGTTTCTAAACGTCTATATTTTAATTGTTTTTAAATGTATATTTTAATTGATATTTTAATTGTCTCGTAATAAAAAAGTTTTTGTTTTTATTCTACAGATAGTTTTTATCCTTATCTATAAAAAATATTTTTTCAGAACTATGAATTTTTCATTTAATTCTATAATTAAACATTTTTTGAGATTTTTTTTGAAATATTAACATATTTTATTGGTTTGATAATTTGCTCTTTTTATAGTATACAGTTCCTCTAAGAAGCTAAATACTTTAATTTTACCATTTAAAAAAATAATTTAGTGTATCTCTACATATTGTTACGAATTTGTAAATAATTGTAGTTATTTTTATGTAAATTCATTCAAAGAAGCTTAGTCAGGTTATAAAATGTTAATATTATGCATTTCTAGCTTATTTTCGCATTAAAATAGGTCATTTCCCGTTAAAAACCCGTTAAAAAACTTCACTGGCGCCAAATTTGGCGACTTTTAGCTCCTTTGCGACTTTTTTGGCGACTTTGGCGAGAAAATCCTTATTATCAATATACCAAATATCTAAGCTCTAATATCTGTATTCTCCGAGTTCCTGAAAAATTCTGGATTAATAGAAGGTATATAAAGCATTCGGATTTCAGCCTTCAGTCAGTATCACGCCAACCGCCGTACTGGAAAGTGCTCCTAACTCACCCTTATTGAATGCAGCTTATTGCTGTGTGTTAATGTTCTGATACAGTTTGTACGGAAAATTTGATGCTGTCAGCTGTTATTTAAGCTGTGTTTTCTGGTATTACTGAAGTCGATAATTGATTCATAAACATGTAATCTTCTAGAATTTTCTGTAAATAAAATTTGAGCCTCTGCAAGATTCGCTTTTCTTTCAGAGACAATTCATGAACCCTGAGTACGCAACAATATTATTACCGTTTCGAATATAAGATAAGATGCACTGTTTTTTGAACAATTCTAAAATACTATTAAAAAAAATAAATAAATAAATAAATAAATAAAATCTGAAATAGTTTTATTATTTTGCTTAGAATTAGTTTCATTTGGTAAAACTTTCTGAGTAAAACAGACTGTCGCCAACACCATACCTATTAGATTATTGTAACTACATTTAAAATGATTATTAAATTTTAAAGTTTATTTTAAACTATTCACAGACTTGTCACCTATAACAGTCTTTGAGATATTACCTAATAACTTTGTATAGCCCTGTACATTATCTATAAGTTATGTATGCCGCAAACAGTGTGCAAAAGTTTATTACAACCGAACAAAAGGAGGGGAGGGGGCTTGACATGACACAAATAGAAATAAACTTTGAGCATTTCCAGTCGTACTACTAATATACCCAAAATATTTCGTTTCCGCCCTGTATACGATAAAAATACGCATTTTATACCTATACTTCTTATAATCTATGTAAAAAAGTCTTTTATGCATATATATATACATATATATACATATATATACTGTGTAGTGCTGTCTCTAGCATATAGGGGTAAGAGAAGGTGAAAATGGAACAATATGAATTTTATATAAAATAATAATGTGTGAGAGATAATGATGATAACGTATAGCATTAAAACCAGTAATCGCCTTCTGAGAATAAATGCTATTTCTAGAATAAAAATTTTCGTGGGTGTAAAATGTAGAACACTTTTCAAATAAATAAATAAATAAATAAAATGAAATAAATAAAGTTACTATATCAATGGCATCCTTAAATTGCCAACTGAAATTCAAACTTAATTATCTTGTTTCTTTTCTTTTCTTTTCTTTTTTTTTTTTTTAATTTCATTTTGGACGCGCGCTTTTTATTTCCTAATTCAAACTTATTAAAAAAAAAAAAAAAAAAAACCGTTTTCGATAGTGTTTGTTTCGATACTGATTATTATTATTTTTTTTTTCTTTTCTTTTTCTTTCGAAAAAGAAAAAAAAAAGGTTTTGATGAAATTCTGGCAAAAGCAGAATTTAGTTTAGGACTATTAGTTTTTTTTTTTTTTTGTTATTATTATAACATTGCTTTCAAATTAATCAATTATATTTTCGATGAATTTTAGATTTCGATAAACGTCCAGCTATCGTAAAACTGGTATCGTAAAAATCCACAGATTGAGACTAATAGTCCTCAGTCCTAAAACAAAAAAAACTCTGAAATGATCCCGAGCTTTCTTAAACTTTAAAGTTTAATCGCACCCTATATTTCACTGCTACTTTTTGAGAAATTCAGAATGTATTTTGCTAACTAAAGTTCTATTCATGTTTTATTTATTATTACGCATAAAATACATTTAAAAACATGTTTTCCCCGATCTTTTTCCATGAAAATACAATCTGATATTGTACAAATAACTAACCCATTACAAAATCCTACCATTCGCTCATATTTTTAATTCATACATTTTTTTTTTTTTTTTTTTTTTTGTCGATAAAACGAACATTTATTCGTTACGATCTTCAAGTTGTAAACGTTAAACAAGTTCCGATAAAAGCAGACGATATACTTAATGGGCTTTTTATTTTCATTTTATATTCCAAAACAAAAGAAAAAAGTATTTGGTGAAATTTATGCCAATATCGGTTTCAAATATATAAAACTTGCAAGGGCTAATGGTGTAGTGACTAATATTGATGGTTATTCGATCAGAAGGTTTAAAAAACTTTTATCAGCACGCAATTTAAACATTCTCATTTAATTTTCTCGTTTTTATTTTGAACATGAGAGAAAAAGAACATCCCAATCTTCGATTTTAACTGAAGTAAATTTTCGTATAAATCATAAAAAGAACTTTCAATATATTTTATCGTACAAAATAATATTTGTTTTAGGTCAAAAGTATCTAAATTATTAAACATTAATAATCTTAAAGTATTGTTCCAGTTATTGTTATTCTAATAATTTCTATTTTTATTTTAATGTAGCATAAAATATGTGTAATTTATGAATCGAGATTTTAAATATGAATCGATATGAATTGAGATTTTGAAATGTATATATATTGTTAACTTTTAAATATTAATTGTAGCATTATTAGGTACCGTTCCTGTCTTGTTTTTCTGCTAAATTCTCATTATGTGCGATAAAGTGTTTTTATATGTTGACATATTGCTTGCATGTAAAAGTACGTTCTTTTTTTTTTTTAAATATATATATATATATAAGAATAAGGAGCTTTCACCCTTAGATGTTCCTCTAGGCCAATTTCTTACTTTGAAAAAGGATTTTGCATATTCGTGTTTAACATAATTGATGCAAAATAATTTTCGTCAATTTCATTTTTACTGGCGTATATAAACGCCAGTGGCATTCCCTGAATCGATTACCGGGGATAAAATTTAATTGATTTAATTACAAATATGTAAAATATTTTTGTTAAAAAATGTAACGTATTATAAAAACGCCAAAAGACGATATTTACTGTTCAGAATAGGAGAAATAACCCGACGATATTGTGTTAAAAACTAAATTGAAACGGAGACAAGACTGTATAACTCGAGCACATTTATAAAATGTTATCCAAAATTTAAAAGAATAAAAAGAGATTTATTATTATGTAGAAATCTAGTTTTCCTTATATCTTAGTAAAAATTAAATCTTATAGAATAAAACAACTTCTGAGATTTTTAACATTAACATAAAAAAAAAAAAAAAAAAAAAAAAAAAAAGAAGAAGAAGAAAAGAAATCAAATCTTGATTTCTGGTCTTAACCAAAGCCTAATTATGATCGGAAAACAGAGACATCCACTATACAAATCCCTAGATTTTATTAGGAAATGATTGTTTTTAAGAAATCTAGCGGTGACTAAGAATTAAATTTACAATGATAAATAAACACTACTGTTTTACAAAAATATATAATTTTCTGGTTTTAATGAAGAATTTTCGAACTGTTAATAATCAGTGACAATCCTGTGCTTGATTTTAATCAGGCTCTTTACACAATCATATATGTTTATATATTGATTTTTTTTTTATTATTATTATTATTCATTATATTTCTTTGATTACATTTGACACCGCTCCCTTCGATTTCATCTAAATTTTGCTGCCCTTATTCTCCTCGCAAATATTGTTTATTTATTTATTTTTAAAAATGCACACCTACAGAACATTTCAAATACAACGTTATGAAAACAATGCAAAAACATAAATGTACTAACAAGAAAAAAAAAAAAAAAAGAAAAAAAAGAAAAATGTATATAAAGGATATTTGTAAGAAATCTTTATATAAAATTTATTATAAATTTATTAAAAATTTATATAAAATCTTTATATAAATTTATAAAATGTATAGAAAGATAAATCACCTCGGTTATTAAACTAGATTTTATAAATACATTCACGAATAAGTACTGCCTTTCCAAGAATTCTAACCCGTACAGCAAACTGTATATAATTGTCTACACTGAGAAAAAACTCTGTAACTGACATCTAGAATCTAAATTAAGGCTCTAGTAAAAATAGTTCCATGTCATCCTTATAAATTCTAGTCCCCTTTGAAAGCGATTTCTAGAAACCCCTTTTAGAATTCTAGAGCGTTTGCCTATATTATCGAGGGTCAAACTTATTTAAATATCCCTGCAAATAAATGCGAATGCAAGAGGCGAGTTTCAGCAACTATAATCTTGGTTTATGACTCAATTTTAGAAGAATGAAGCGAGAAATTCTCGCAATACAAAGAATTCAGAATATTGTTTCACCATCTACAAATGTATAGACTAGAAATTCTTTATCATTTCGTCTATTCAGCTTATTGGCGGGCCTTATACGCATAGCTTGGAAATCTATATTTCTAGTTTAGGGATTTAGAAAATGACCACTTATCCGTTCTAGATGGAGGTGGGATATTTTTTTTTCTCAGTGTATTCTATACCAATTCCATAAATCATTTTATTAATTGTTTTATATATTCAAAGATCATGTTGATATTTCAAGCTGGGTATATCAAACATATTACCCATAATCAAGATGAAGACATGTTTTGATAAATGCAACGGTAACTTTTGTAAAATAAATAATGTGTAAATTTAATTTAAATCCGTTCTAGAACTTTGCTTTTATAATCATAATCCAAAATGAGGCTGAAATATACAAAATAGATCGAACCATATTTAAAAAATAAATAAATAAATAAATAAAATAAAAGGCTTGCTGATTAGAAAAATTAAGGCTTTACGGTTGAGAATGCTTAGCAATCTATAATCCCTGGTAATTATAACATCAATATTATGTGGAAAATCGACTACATCAATTACAGAACTAGAGCAAAATCAACCATTATTATTGATATGATAAAGTTAAAGAAGAATTAAATTATAACATTTTTAATTCAAATTAAAAAGAGAAAGAAACAATTAAAAAATTATGGCTCAAGTACATTTATAAAATAAGTAATATCCAAAATTTCTACGGGAAGAATAAGAGATGTTTTCTGTAAAAATCCAGTTTTCCTATATTTTAATAAAATCTACAAAATAACTTCTCAGTTCCAGGCCTTTTTATTATTATTATTATTATTATTATTATTCAATATATATATTTATAATGTATATAGATATTTTTACGATCGATATTATCTAAGATTTATGTCGATTTCATCTAAGTTTTGCCATTATTGTTCTCGTATATTAATAAATGTAATTGATGATAGAACTTTATTTATTTATTTATTTAACATGATTGAGATATCAAGTCTTCTGTTATGAAAATGAATAATAAAAAAAAAAAAAAATTTTGTTAAGAAAGAAAAAAAAAGAATAAAATAAAATAAAATAAAATAAGCTTGCTGATTAGAAAAATATCTGATTTTACGGTTGAGAAAGCCTAGCATTCTATATGTCTCTGTAATTATAACATCAATATTATGTGAAAATTTGAATAGATCGATTACAGAATCAGAGCAAAATAAACCATTATTATTGATATGATTACATGATTGAGATATCAAGTCTTATATTATGATATCAAAACATGAGTATCGTCAGTAGCATCATACCATATTTGATTATATCATATCATAACATATTTGATCACAACATATTTGACCGTCAGTAGCATCATAACATATTTGGTATATCATTAGCATTATAACATATTTGATATATATGGGATTTTGTATTTAAGAGAATAGATTTCTATTTATAACATGCGTTTTGGTGATACGTATCAGATAATATACTGCACATTGAGTTAACCTTCGCTTTCCCAAGATTGACCCCATTTTGTACTTGACCCCATTTTGTAGTTGAAATTTAGTTAAGCCCGCCTCATTCAAAAAGTGCGCTAATTCGCCAAAGATAGCAAACTTAACCAGTGGAGTGTTGCGAATTCAGAACGATACAAAAAGGCGCGGTGCTGGTGGTTTTCGCCAAACGTGCCAAGCGGCATCTGAAAGCAATTTTTCTGCAGTAACGCCTTGATCGTGGGAAAGCGAGGGTTAATAAATGAAACATAGAAGCCAGTTACAATAATAATAATAATAATTCCGAGATGTTTTCTTAAGAGGTAGAAAGAAAGGAGGAGGGGGTTTTACGCTTCACTCAAAAAAAAAAAAAAAAAAAAAAAAAAAAAACTTTTTTTGTATAAATAAGTTATTATCACACCGTAAATAATTCATATAAATAATAGTCTGTAAGTAATGTAGCCCAATTTATATCAGTCCTGACAACCTTCTAAAAATTTGCATCATATTGTACAATTTCATGTAACTTACACCACCGATAATTTAGAATTTCAACTAATAATAAAACAAAATTCTACAATTTTGCTTCATCAACTAAACTGATCATTAGTTGAAAAGGCAAAATGATCGTTTGAGATTGATCTATTTTGCCATCATTGTTGTCTTTTATAAGTTTTTGTGGATGTATTTCCACAGACAGTTGCCCAATATACACCGTGACCAATAAGTTCTCATACAACTTTTGAAGCACGTTAAAAAGTTGCACATATGTGTTATCATAGTCCCAATTATTTTGCAGGCAATTTAGTGTAAGGTATAAAGCTATTGCAAGTGTAAATGTTGTACTAATTATAATTTTTCTAAGCCTAGGTAGAATAAAGAAATTGTGATAAATAAATTTATCAAAAGAGAGCCGCCGGGGGAAATTTTCAGACACTTGAAAGCCCTGGGTTTGAAGAGAGATTTCAGTTACAGAACTATCAGAAGGTATAATGAGACGTCCTCTGTCGATGACAGAAAAATATCTGGCAGACCGAGGTCCGTCCGGACAAAAGAGGCTGTGTAAAGGGTCAGGGAAAAGATACGACGAAACGGACAAAGATCTGCTAGAAAACTAGCATGAGAGCTCAAAACATCGAAGGGATCAATGTTAAACATCCTAAAAATAGACCTTGGATGTAAGGCTTATAGAAAACGTGACATTCACGGAGTTTTGAAGTCTGCTAAGATGAAAAGGAAGCAAATGGTGGAAGCAATTCTTGCTTGGCACGCTGGGGATGAATTTGTCTTTTCAGACGAGAAACTATTCATTTTACGGCAAAGTCTTAATCCCCAAAATTACAGAGTATAGTGAGTTTCTATTGATAACATCCCTGAGAGCCAGCATTACGTTCCGCGTTATCAAAATGCTTCGTCTCTGACGGTTTGGGCCGCTATTTTCAAAAGAGGAAAACTCCTGTTAGTCTTCATTGACAAGGGGTTAAAAATTAATGCCCAATATTATAAAACTGAGGGTTTGGAAAAAGTTTTACTCCCAAATGTCCAGAGTATGTATGGGGCGAAATATTTTTTATTCCAACAAGGTGGTGCCCCATCTCATACCGCACGTTTGGTTCAGGAGTGGTGCAGTCAAAATTTAGCTGACTTTTTGCCAAAGAACGAATGACCCCCAACTCTCCCGATCTGAACCCGCTTGATTATTTTGTGTGGTCATATATGCTCTCCCAACTGAATAACTATAAAATCACCGATTTGAGCAAATTCAGAAATGTAATTCAAAAGATATAGCAGAAAATGTCAATGGAAGCCGTGCGTGCCGCGTGTGATGGATTTGAAAAGATACTTAAGCTCTTTAAGAAATCAAAAGACGGAATTATTCCAAAACATTTATTGTAAAGATACTCAATGATTGCTACTTTATTTTGATTCAAAAAGTTTTTGTGTGATATATTTTGTGTTATTGTAATAAAAATTTGAAAGTGTATGAGAACTTATTGGTCACGGTGTAGTGTGCGTTCCACATTTTATATAATACAAATTTAAATTACTATCTCAGCTTGAAAACACTTCCATGTTGAAAATATTTCCATTTTATGAATTAATATATATATATACATATATCGTTTACAGAAATAAAATAAAATAAAACTAGATAAAAATACTTATATTTTATTTTAAATGGATGAACTCAAAATGTAAACCCCGGAAATTATTAGTTTATTTGTATTATAAGTAAACTAGCAAAGCCCCGGTTCGGGAACGAACCGAATTTCGAATGCGGGAAAAATTTCAAAATCAAACTCGAAATGTACAAAACTCGGCCTGATGTTGCCTGCGTGCCAATAGATCAAAGTTTGTTAACGAAACCCTTTTTTAATTCATGAAATCAACGCAGGCTTTTCTCGCTTCGCTGGTCACTATATTTAAAGGAAACTCTTTTCTATATCGCTTTACAAACAAAAATAAAATTTAAAGAAACCATGAAATTGTTTTAAAGCCTGCTTTGATTCTCTGCTGCCTTCGGCAGCGACCCATTCATTCGCAGACTCGTGTCTGCGAATGAGTGGACAAAGGTAACAGGTGTCTGTCCCTATTACCTGTGACAATAGCTTACCAGTGGACTTCCATTTGGGTGCTTATCAGATGAAAGTTTCGAAACGGACAGTATCGAAAAAATTGAAGTAGCCATTTTATATTTGAATCCCAGTTACATATGAACAACACTATACGTGGTGTACATAATATTTTCTTTCACGTTATTTTCTAAATTTATTTGATTTATTCGATCAACCATAAAATGACAATAATTTCACACCAAATATAATATTACAATGTGCTATGATCGGCTACGTCTATCGCATGAGACAATTAATTTTTGTGGTTATAATAGTAGTTGAGTTAGTTAATAGTAGTTGTTATATAGAAAAATAAATAATGAAATAATGGAGTGTGTAAATCAGATCATGGTACAGCCTTAATGTAGCTCCCCTTGGCGACTTTTGACTTTTTATCGTCACTTTTGACAAAAATACATAATTTATTTTATTATTATTATTATTATTATTTTGTTTATTTCTTTTCGTTTCGTTTTCCTTTCCTTTCCTTTCTTTTCTGTTTTTCAACATTTTATAATTTATTTATATTTTTTATGCGCTACTTGGCATAAGGTGGCTTTTACGAAAGTGGAGTCCTTGGCGAAAAATGTCCGATCTATTTCAGCATCAAAATTAAAAAAATTACCTAGGATTATCAATTAACAATAAGTAAAGCTATTTAATGTAGTGCTGAATTAGCTTTCATGCCAAGCGCAATTTATCTATTTAACGTACTATTTAAGCAAAAGGGGGAAACTAATCTAAAACTGAGGTATATTATATATATATATATATATATATATTACTCCGTTTTCATATTTTCATTTTTTTATGCGCAGGAGCAAATTTAATATTTATTTTTATTTATTTATTTTTCGCATAAAAGCATATCTTATTTTATGGTGAACAAAAAAGAAAAAAAAAAGAGTAATTTTTTATTTTTATCTTTTTTTTTTTTTTTTTTTTTTTTTGGCAACAATTAAAAATTTAAATGTCCATTTTTAAAGTTTTTACCAGGGTATTATTTTCCCATTTTAATTAATTTTAAAAAATCTAATCAAAATTTCGTTACAAATAATGTAACAAATGAAAGAAGCATCCATCGGTTTAATTAACTTATCGATCGGACAATTAGATTTTTTAAAATTAACTAAAGTATGAAAAGCTGGTAACAATTTTTTAAATTAACTAAAGTATGAAAAGCTGGTGGCAACAACACACAAATAAAGAGCAGAAAACCTCTCTTAGCCAATCAACTTGCGTTCAGCAACGGACAAACAGGAAGAAAGCTCTCTTAGGTATTTATATTTAGCCAATCAACTTGCGTCCAGCAACGGACAAACAGGAAGAAATCTCTCTTAGCCATTTATATAGAGAGAGATGTATTATAAATAGATGCGTAAACCATTTGTGCTTTTTTTATTTATTTTTATTTTTATTTTTTATTTTTTAATGTTTTGGATTTATATCGTGGTGATGAAATATTTTTGTGTTTGTTTTCCAGAAATATCCGAGAGAAGCGAAACGTCAACGTAGACATGCGTATTGGCATCCATTCTGGACATGTACTTGGTGGTCTTATTGGTCTCCGAAAATGGCAGTTTGACATATGGTCTCGAGATGTAACTATAGCTAGTCATATGGAACAAGGGGGTGTTCCAGGGTAAGAAACTATAGCTTCACCTGAAAATACAAATAAAATGAATTTCATGATGAATGAAAATTAAAAACAAACATCATAAAATGAATAAACACGCAACAGTTGTTTCAGGTTGAAATAATTAAACACAAACTTCATCTGATCGAAAATTTCAAATACGAGTGTAACATGTAATCAGTTATGCTCAAAATCTACGCAAGTGACAATTTTTTATGGGATTACATGGGTTTCGACGGTAAAAATTAGTATATTTTCTCTATGTTTTTAATATAATAAATAAGTTGTTTACTCAAAATTTTGAGCATATAAAAGGGGCAACATATCAACAACATATTATAAAGTTTTCATTAAAATTTTTGGAAAACTCAGCTGGTGGGATCTAGTTTCCAAAGACAAGTGATAAGCATGATAAATCATTAGCCTTATTTGAAATTGAGAAAACAAATTTTTTTTGTTAGTGGATAAGTACAGTGGTGAACATAATTATAAGACCCCTATCTAATTTGACAAATAGTGAAAGAAAAGATTCAGAGCTTAAAAATGTTTTATCAAATACGTCAAAAACATAAATTTATTCTGTTATCACGTAATTGTTTTACAGAAATGATATTTTTATAGAGTTTAATAATAATAAAAAATAAAAATAAAACTATCATGGACAAAATTATAAGACATTCTAACATTTTAATTGAAACACATGCTTTTTTTCGAAAATAATGTGCAATATGCAAATTTTCTGCACGCTGTTATGACGTCAGCAGTTAACTAAAGCAGGCGATAACCGACTTCACGCATTTACAAACATGCCACGAGGTACAGAATTAAAACTAGTTGGCATAGGTGGACTCTGCTCAGTTCCTCATCACATGTATGTTCTCATAAATTTCTTGTACAGGACTTATTATATACATGTTAAGAGAAATGAATTTGACCAAACGCTTGACACAGTGACAGAACGAAATCCTCGCCTAATAGGGTACCCACCATTCAGTTCGATATCTTATTCTAATCTATTAATTTATTTTATTGGGATCAATTTCGTAGTTTATTTTCATGCTACTATTTCCAATGCAACTTTCCTAAAAATGCGTATTTTTATGAAATATCTCCCCATTTTGCTATGTTGATAAAATCTTAAATTTCGAATAACTTGCGAAATTTTCCTATTAGAATATTTGCAGTCAATCATGTTCATACTAGTATCATAAATGTTATTTTGAAATTGTCTGATATATTTATGATCCTTATAATAGACGTTTATGCTCGATTTTGCCTTATTCTGCCATTTTAAGTAAATCGTAAATTCCAAATAACTTACGAATTTTTTAAATTGGAAAATTCATACTCTGTGGTATTCATGCCAGTATCCTAAATGATATTTCGAAAGTGGTTTGACATCTTTAAGATGAAAATATCCCTCAAGATTTACGTTTATGTGAAATTTTGTTATATTCTGCCATGTTAAGAAATTCGTAAATTTCCAATAACTTACGAAATTTTTATACTGAAAAATTCATAGTCATTAATGTTCATGCCAGTGTCCAAATAACATTTCAAAAGTAGTCCGACATCTTTACGATGAAAATATCTCCCAAAATTGACGTTTATGTGAAATTTCGCCCTATACTGCCATGTTAAGAAATTCGTAAATGTCTAATAACTTGTGAAATTTTCAAAGTAGCATATTTATAGTTACCGATGTTCATTCCGGCATCGAAACTGATATTTTAAAGCTGGTCTGATATTTTAACAGTAAAAAGTTTCCATTTAATGCACGTTTAAGTGAATTTTTGTCCTATTCTCCCATGTTAAGAAAATCGTAAATTTCGAATAACTTACGAAGTTTTTAAATTCGAATGTTGCAAATGAATAGGGTTCTTGCCAGTGTCGAAAGTAATATTTTAAAACTGATCTGACCTCTCTGCGACAATTTGTTCTTGAGATATCGTGTACACAGACTAACAAACTAACGGACTGACCCACTAACAGACTAACACACTAACACACTAACACACTAACAGACACCCTACAGACAGACACCATAGAAATTTTGTCATTTTCGGATTCCTCACACCTGAAAACGTGTAGAAAAGTCAAAAAACCGAGGTCGAAAATTTTCACGATTACCTAAGTTCCCCATACCTATAGTATGATGGGGAACTAAAAAAAGTGAAATTCGCAAAATTTGGAGATTAAATGGAACTGGTGCTTCAATTAATGATATTTCAAAAGTTATTAAACGCTCTAAATGTGCAATTAGAAATGTTTTGAAAAGAGGAATTAATGGATCGGTGATTAAAAGATCTGCACGTACTCCTTGCTTGTCCTCGAGAAACAGACGCCGTGTGCTTTCGCTCGCTACACAGAATAAGATGACCACTACAGGCATTAAAAATGCTTTGAAACTGAATTGTTCAAGGAGAACCATTCGCAAGGTGTTGCATAATGCTTCCTATGTGAAATATAAAAAATTGAAGAAAAAAACCACCGCTTCTAAGCTGGCACAAAATGGACCGTCTAAACTTCGCTAAACAAAACTATGGCCTGGACCTCCAAATGGCACTCTGTGTTATTTTCTGATGAAAAAAGGTTTAACCTGGATGGTCCTGACGGGTTTCAATATTATTGGCATGATTTACGGAAGTCTCCTCATGTACTAATGAGCCGCCAAATGGATGGAGGCTCAGTAATGGTTTGAGCTGGCTTTTTCGCTCAAGGGAAAACGGATATTGTTTTTGTGCATTCAAGAATGAATTCCGAAAAGTATAAGCATCTTCTTAAAGATCAACTAGCCAAATACGGTGAAATTCTTTGTGGCGAAAACTACATTTTCCAGCACGCTAACGCGCCGATTCATGCATCACACGAAACAAAAAAGTGGCTTTCAGAGCAAATTATCAATGTTCTCCCGTGGCCTTCTCGCTTCCCAGACTTAAATCCCATCGAAAACTTGTGGGGGATATTAGCTCGTGCGGTTTACCGAAATGGGAGGCAGTTTATATGTGTCGAAGACCTAAAGAATGCTATAAAATGTGCTTGGGAAGAACTGTCTTGCGATATTTTGTTAGAATTGATAGATTCGATGCCGAATCGCATCTTTCATGTTATAAAAAACAATGGCGGCTCCACCAAATATTGAATAACCATGTTAGAGGATTTTCTTTTAGACCATTAGTGTCTGCTAATTATGTTGACCACTGTATTTGGAAAAAACGGTTGGTGTCTTATAAATTTGTCCATTATGTTTTTAAGTTTTTTCATTAAATTGTATGAAAATATCATTATTATAAAATAATTATATATGGTAACAGAATAAATTTATGTTTTTGACGTATTTGATAAAACATTTTTAAGCTCTGAATCTTTTCTTTCACTATTTGTCAAATTAGATAGGTGTCTTATAATTATGTCCACCACTGTATATGTAGCTAGCGCTTGAACGAAGGATTTTAAAAATAAAAGAAATTTGAATTTTTGGCAGACTTTATGCAAAAACGTTACACACAATTTTCGGTATATTTTACTCCCCATATAACTTTGTAAAATTAGTTGTTATCGAAAAATAATAATAATAATAATAATAATAATAATAATAATAACAAAATAAAAAAGAAATTTTTATATGCTATGTTTTTAAATTTTCTGTCGAAACATATAAACGCTACCGAAGGCAGCGGGGACCCGAAACAATTGGCTAAAAGTATTTTTTTTTTTGAAGATTTCAAAAAGCAAGAAGCAAATTATAATAAATAAATGAAAACCTTACATACTTCTTGATTAAAGCCTGAGTTACTTTCGGGAAGGGGCCCCTCCCATCATCAGAGGCTGCACGGTGGCGGCTTGCTTTGCTGTGTTGACGTTACCGACTTGATCTTTAGTAGTTCTGATGGTTCTACACCAGTTACGGTTAATTTCCTGTGCTGGGTCGTTGCCATTACAGGTAAGTGGGTTAAACAAAATTTCGATAGTTTCGCGATTCGCGGCGTATGTTGCGTTGTTAAAATCTGCCAGTTTGCGAGTTTCGTTAAAATTTATTTTTATGGATTCGGTGGCGTTTATTTTGGTAAGTGCGGTGGTAATTTTTCCAAATTTAATGTCAGCTGAATGCTCTTTTATACGGTTTTTTTTTTTTTTTTTTACGGTTTTTATAAATATGCTATAAGAATATTTTATAAGAATGCTCTTTTATACGGTAACCGTATAAAAGAGCATTCAGCTGACATTAAATTTGGAAAAATTACCACCGCACTTACCAAAATAAACGCCACCGAATCCATAAAAATAAATTTTAACGAAACTCGCAAACTGGCAGATTTTAACAACGCAACATACGCCGCGAATCGCGAAACTATCGAAATTTTGTTTAACCCACTTACCTGTAATGGCAACGACCCAGCACAGGAAATTAACCGTAACTGGTGTAGAACCATCAGAACTACTAAAGATCAAGTCGGTAACGTCAACACAGCAAAGCAAGCCGCCACCGTGCAGCCTCTGATGATGGGAGGGGCCCCTTCCCGAAAGTAACTCAGGCTTTAATCAAGAAGTATGTAAGGTTTTCATTTATTTATTATTATTTTTTTTTTTTAAGTACATTGTCATTGTGTTTTGAGCTATTCTAAAAGTTGCAAATGTCTAGCTAGTCGGAAAGTTATATGATTGTAGAACTATATAAACGCTACTGAAGGCAGCGGAAGCTCGAAACAATTGGCTAAAAGTATCTTAAAAATGCATTTTTATCGTATTCTGAGCTAATCCAAAGTTTCAAATATCTAGCTAGTCGGGAAGTTAGTTAAATAAATATTCTGTTGAAGCATATAAACGCTACCGAAGAAGGCAGCAGAGACCCTAAAAAATTGGCTAAAATATTAAAAGAATGCTTTGTCATCATGTTCTGAGTTATTCTGAAGGTTTCAATTGTCTAACTAGTTTGGAAGTTAGTTAAAAATCAATTGCAAGATTTGTACTGGACAAACAAACATACAAGAAACCGAGTTAATAAAAACATGGTAAAAAATCCTTCGTTCAAGCATTAGTCAATTCAATTGTGAAACAGAAATTCGGTGCATTAGCTTTTGAGAAATTGTGTCCACCGACTTCAAAACTAATGTTTTCAGATAAAAGCGATTAAAACTTTAAGTAGAAATAAAACGAACTCAGTGAGGGAAATTTTAAAAGCCTCTTTCTCCTAGCCTTTTACTTTGATTGACTTGAAACATTGGGAAAATATTCTAGACATGCTGTATTATTAGATAAAATACATAAATAAATAAATATGAATTTTCTGAAATTTTCAAATCCATGTAACTTTTTCAGTGCCAATAATATTAAAAATAAAGAAATAAAAAATAAATAAACATAATTTGTTGTTATTATTATTATTGTTATTATATCTTGCCAGTTTTACAGATTTTGTGCATTAATGTTCTTATGTCGTTGTTTTTTTCTAAAATCCAGGTAAAATCTTGTGTAAACTTAAATTATCGTATATCTAAATTAATTAAAGATTAAATAGTCCACAAATTTGGAAACCACACAAAACTGCTAAATGAAAAAAAAAAGGGGGGGGGAGGGGGCTTATTGCATTAAAAACATGCATTATACTATTATTATTATTATTATTATTACTAAGATAGCAGGCAAATTAATAGAAATATTTTGAAATCCTTAATCCACTGCTATAACCCAATCCTCCTAGAATTTTTCGCTATCTTGTAATAATTTCCAATTGATAACCTTTATACAAAAGGAATGTATTTCAAAATAATTGTTCTACTTTCTTATTAAAATTTCATTAATATTCATTCACTATATTATTTTTGTTTTATATGTTTAATTTTAGTCCTTGTTACACATAGTTTTCAGTTCTATATTATATATATGTGTATAATGTATACAGGTGGTTCCAAGGTCATGGTACAAACTTAGAGGAGAGTTAGAGAATATCGCAAGGATTGAAAATTATGTAGGTACCTATGGCTGCAAATGTCCTTTACACCCATTAAAAACTGGATGCTTTCGGTTATTATTAAACAATAAAATTCAGATATGGGCGTGCTCTCGAATGTTGCTTTTTTTTTTAAAGCTTTTACATGCTAATTTTTATATAAATGAATATACTTAACAAAACAATGAAAACTACAACGTCTAGACCGTCAAAGAGAAAAAATTGGAAAGCAGATACCTGTTTCGGTAGCATTTAGCGTACCGTCTTCAGTGCATAAAGGAATGAGAGAGAAATGTTCTTATATACGAGGTGTGGCTATTAAATAACGAGACTATTGCTGCTACAGATGAACTACATATGCGCCAAATCCGAACGACCGACAGCTGTGCAGCGTAAAGCCTTCTCTTTCGATTGCAGCGCCTCCCCTGTTTGTAGAGAAATCAGTCTGGCCATAACCTTCATGTAAGAGGTGTTTGTTTCGTTTTGCCGAAAAAACGTGATAAGTGTAAAAGTAGAGCAACGAATTTTCGTGAAATTTCACGTGAAACTTGGTAAAACCGCTAGTAGAACTTATCTTTCATTAAAGCAAGTTTAAATCGATGAATGTTTATCACGTGCGCGAGTTTATGAGTGGTTCAAGCGTTTCCAAGATGGCTGAGAAGACTTTGGAGATGATGACCGAAATTCAAAGCGATGATGATCCTTTTTCTCGACATTCATGGTATTGTGTACCTTCACTGGGTTCCTGAATGTCAAACTATTAATCAACATTACTATCTTGAGGTGCTTGTTCAACTCCGTAAAGAGGTAAGGAAAAAACAGCCCGAATTGTGGAAGAGCAAGTCAGGGGTTCTCCATCAAGACAACGCGCCTGCTCACACGTCCTTGTCTGTCAAGGCGTTTCTATCCAAATACAACATCCCAGTTTTCGACCATCCGCCTTATTCGCCTGACCTGGCCCCATCTGACTTTTATCCGTTCCCCAAAGTTAAGTCTGCATTAAAAGGAACACGATTTGAGTCAGTTAAAGCTGTGAAAGAAAAAGCGGCACGCCTCATGCAGGAGCTTACCGGACAAGACTTCCAGCACTGTTTCGAACAATGGAAAATTCGCATGGAGCGTTGTAGTGATAGAGGAGGGGTGTATATTGAAGGTGATAATAACTAAATATGTATAAATTTAAAATAAAATGTTTTACAGCGATAGTCTCTTTATTTAATAGCCACACCTCGTATATCGGAAATGAGTCGAATTCTGATCAACCAATAGAAATACGCGGAATGTGAGGGGCTTGATCAATAGGAATTTAAGAAACACTGGTTGTGAAAAATGTTGGAAAAATTAAGAAAATGTGAAGTGAATGTAAAATTTCGAACAATCAGACAAGTGGGGTACAGCGAAACCACAAATGACAATATTTTATATATTTTTTTAGATGTAAAAAGCTTCAATGAAATCGAGTTCATGAGTGGAATTATATACGTAGTAATAAATCTATTTCTAATCGATGTACTAGTCGCACTAGTTGCATTAATATGAATATTATGTACAATCATACGGAATTTATGCAGTAGGTGTTGTTACAGGTAAATGAGAAACAAGAGATTCTTAAAGGGTTAAAATCACATTTTCAGTCATGGGCTCCTATACAATTCTCAATCCTTGTGATGTTCTGTAACTCTCCTCCAAGTTTGTCCCATGACTAAAGAATCACCCTGTATAACTGAATGAATCTGATGAAATTTTTATTCCTGTTCTTCGTCAGCCAGGTTCATATCACAAGAGCAACTAAAGACAACCTGAAGGAGGACACTTATGATATATATCCTGGAAATGGACATCTACGGGACGCTTACCTTCAGAGTGAAGAAATAGAGACTTTTCTCATTAAACCTCGTAATAAACCGAAAGTGAGTACTATAGAGAGGGTAACTTTAATAAACTATTCGAACTTTTAGTCGTTACCGAGCATTTAAACAAGCTAGAACAGAAAATAATTCCTCAAATAGCGTGTTTGAAACATAGATATAGTAATAAGACATAGATTGATCAATTAGGGGGGAAAAGTGATGCCTTTTCATTTGAAAAAAGACGGCCATTTTACTCTCTTATGGATATCATTTCCCTAGTAAATATACACGGGAATAGACAAAGATAATTTAGCAAATAAAATTTATGTTCTAAAAGAGAATGAAAATCCTCAGATACCCATTTTCCTTTCTTTTTTTTTTTTTTTTTTTTTTTTTCCTTTCTCTTTCTCTTTTTTTTATTTTTTACTATACTCTAGTATACTCATGTCTGCACAAAACTGACTTTCTTTCTATCGGTATTTATTATTATACTTCTTTGAGATAAAAATCGTCTGCATTCATGATGAAAAATAATTTTCATAAATTATAATTTTAATTTGTATTAAATTTGTATAGAATGTATTTTGCGTAAATTATATATAGAAAAAAGTCTTGTGGTGGTCACAACATACTAGTTATATATTAAAACTTCCGCAGCTGCTAACTACATTTAAAAGAATTTTGAGAATTCCACATTACTTACTAATATAAAATATTAAAAAATATTAAAATTTAAAAAAGCATTCCACTAAATATGAAGACAGTAAGTGTTTCATAATAATAACAAAGCAACTGATTATAAAATTTATATTTTTCATAAATTACTTGAATATAACTTATTTATGAAAACTTATCCCATTTTTTTTTCATATATTTATTAGAACACTTAAAAGCCACGCAATATTTCGGCATTTCCAAAATTCATTAACACTCCATTCTATTATTATTTTCGAGTTTTAACTCTCTAATGGCTGATGCCAAAAAACTTTTTCGGCATCAAATATCTTTGCTCGTTAACATGGGGATGATAGATCTATATAAATTACTATATCTATGGTTTGAAAGCTTGTCCCCAAGTTCATATATATGCAATATAAATTTTTTAGTGCATCCAAGCAAAAAAACTATAAATAGTGAAAAAAAAAAAAAATCTGTAGTAACTCAACATAGAAGATTGTAAAACATATATGAGTTTCATTCTCCTTTAAATGATTTTCACTTTAGAGATTTAGGCCTCTGTCTTTTAGACATGCGTTTCATCGGCGCCAATTTGCGTAATGATATGTGCTTGGAAACCACGTTGCTATGTTTATGCGTGTAATATGAAACATGCTCTGTTGTGTAATATGGACCAGTGGTCCAAGATAAAAACAGAGAGGTTTTGTTAATGCTCGGCGTACATATGTCGCACACTCAAAATCTTGAGGCTATAGAATAGGCCAGAGAAGTAGGGGTAATCAAGCAATTACTTCCTTCGCATACTACCCATTGGATATAGGCATTGGACCTCCCTTTTTTCCGTCCATTAACTACTATATATATTTTTTTTTTTTTTCGTCCATTTCTACTATTCCCAAGAGATGGACATGGACAAGTGTGTGAGGGAACATGCTGGACAGTTCGTTTCACAATTCCAAGTGTCTCAACTGTTCGGGAAGGACCACTATGGACAACTTGGTCCATATTACACGAACGTATGTGTAATATAGACCACTGATACATAAATAAACTAATTATTTCCTGCAACTATTAATAGTTCCCAGAGTGCTTTACCAAGCTTGAAGCATGCAACTATACAATTGTAAAAAGCAGCCAACGAATAAAATCTTTTTATTTTAATCTTTTTAGTTTTATGAGCATTCTTGCTAGAGGGTCAATATTACACGGATCTCCCCTATATAATATAAAATATTTATTTTTTTTTTTTTTCCTTTTCCTTTTGTATTTATTAGATGACAACGCAATAATTCTAGACCAAAAAAATTTGTTGAACATCAAAATTACCATTTTAAACCAAAACTCGTTGTGCGTTCATGTGTCACTCTTCAAATCTTCTCTTTTCCTCTTTTTCAATAATGAGATTGTAAAATGTTACAGATGAGGGGTGAACCTCGAACTGTGTCCTTATCGTTATAATAAAGAAACATTATTTTAGAATTTATTTTAAGCTATAAAATAATAGATAAATTGAAATGTTAATTAAGGAAATTGATAATTAATATGAAAACAAATAAAAAAAGAAACTAACAAAATAAATTTATTTAGTTTGAATATTAATTTATGTTTATAAGTCATTTGTTATTTATTTTACAATTTTTTTCTTTTTTTACGAATTTTTACTTTCTCTTACCCATAGGGTCGAGAAAATATTGTTTTAGGGTCAAATTTTCGAACGTGAGTTTTTGTTATATTTACATATTCTGAGGTCCCCTGAATACGAAAATCATGTTTTTAGCAAATGGTCTGTGTGTCTGTCTGTTATCAGCATATCTCAAGAAAAAATAGTAGCAGAAATTCCAAACTTGGTATTCTAAATGTGTATCATATAGGGATGCTACAGTAAGCTTTTCGTTGAGATGAAGCAAATGGTTCGTGTACAGGGACACTCAAAAGTATTCAAATACATTACGTCTATGGGGAAAATTGCAGGTAAGTAGAGTTTAACATCTATAGACTGCGCTAAACCAAATGAAACGAATATATATTTTTTGTAATAGAGATAGTCAACTGGGAAAAAATTTTTGTGGATGTAGGAGCCTCGCCTCCCCCTCTGGGGGGGGGGTCCCCCATCGAGGGGAGTAAATTTTCAAGATGGGTATCTTTCAGAAGAGCTCGCCAATACCTTTAAAACGAATGGTTGAACCATCGATCTGCGATAATTTAAAATAAAGTTATCGATTTTTTTTCATTTTTAATTAAAATAATAATAATAATAATAATGTAATATTGAGAATAAATTCATCTTTTTTTTTTTTTTTTTTTTTTTTTTTTTGATGTAGTGTTACAATACTACTTTTCTAATATGGAAATCGTCTGCATTATCATAAAAAATAATTTATTTAAATTATTTTAATAAACTAAACAAAGTCGTGTGAGTGACACACTAGATTATTATTATTATTTTAGTTTGTTTCTTTTTACTTTGTATGCACATTATTATTATTATTATTATTATTATTATTATATTTTTTTATTATAGAAACCAACTTGCGACGTTATTGATCATCCTGAAAGTCTACGCTTCGCAAATGGGATCCATTATCAGCGCCAGATTTCTTTTTGCAATCAATCCAACTCTACAAGATTATCAAAGGTACTTAATCATTTAGAAATAAAACAGAGAGACATTTTTAACAGAAGTAATTCCTCTAAAAAACATTATTAATGTGCATCTTGCTTTTATTTATGCATTAACTAAATTCAATCAAAACTTTATTTTATTTTTATTTATTATTTTTTTTTTTTTTTTTAATTACCGTCAAATTATTTTTCTTTCTTCTGTATACATATGGAGAAGTTATTGAATTCGTGAAATTTTTCAACTTCTGAATTTCAATGGATTTCTCGTTTTAAGGTCTCCTGAACACGATTTGAACATTTTAGAAAACTTCTGTTGTGTGTCTCTGTGTGTGTGTGTGTTACCAAAATTTTGTGGCCGTTGTCTTTATCGAATCAATAAATAGGATCTAACCAAACTTTATATTTAGTTGCACCAGGGCATGTATTGGTACTGTTTATAATTTATATACTTCACTCAACAGGTAGTGATGTCATCCCGTTTTTTTCACAATTTTTAATGCAGCAGTACAGAGCAAAATTCTGTATAAATGTACACAATGAGAATTATTTTTAACCAATTACACTCAAAAAAAAAAGTAAATTTTGAATACGATTTTTTTTTTTTTTTTCAAAATAACTCGTCAATACCTTTAAAACGGATAGTTAAAACATGGATCTGTGATGCCTTGAAACATTATTATTATTATTATTATTATTACTTGATTTTTAGAAGAAAAAGTCTATGAAAAATATATTTCTTCAGATGTAGTCACTCGGGCACAAATCTCACATTCTTTTGACATTTAGTTGTATTTCTCTGAGCTGAAAATCGTCTGCCTTAATCATGCAAAATAATTTTAATAAATAACTTGTACAGTGAGAATTTGTATAGGAAAGTAGAGAAGAAATATTTGTGATAGCTGCAACATACTATATATACATATATACATATATATATACTTTAGACATGTAGAAAAAGTGTAAACCTCTGTAACTATTCTCGGAAAAAGAAACAAAAAAATGAAGTAAATATAAGAGATTTAAATTGCGATAGTATGTTTCCAGAAAATATTACTTATTGTATGTAAGAAGTTACAGAGAAATACAGAAAATTTTAGCAAGATTAAAAGAAAAAAATAAATAAGCAAATAAAAGTTCAAAACTTAACAAGAACAAAGCATTACAATATTCAACACTGTATCAGAGGAATAATTGGAATATTGTGAGCTAAAACAATAAATGCTTTCTTTTTATCTTTAACCCTTAAATGCATGAATATTTTCTCCAAAAAATTGTATTTAGCTGTAAGAAACCTTTATTATGCTGGAAACGCAACGAAAGAAAAAAAGAAACAGATTTATTTTCTATGTTACGTGCTAATTTATATGTTTATACATAGATTAAATAATGGAAACTTTCCCAAAGACTACCAAAAATCATTTATTTACATGTTGCAGAAATGTTACACTATGCATTTAAGGGGTAAACATTGAGGTAAATTCCACAGACATATATTTATACATTATTACTAATTATTATTCCAGAATATCCTCTCTGGTGGACAATGGTTAGCAATCTGGCCTTCAGGTGTCAGGTTCGAGCTCCGGTTTAGGCATAGATGTTGGTAGTTGCTCGAAATCTATTTTAAGTCCTCGTCTAATTAACCTTAATATGAAAACAAATAAATAGCGTAGTGTCAAGGAAAACCAGTTCTATAATAAATAAATTGGATTCTCTAAAAAAGTTTCCGTGAAAGAATCTTTCAGTAAAAGAATCCTCTTTACAGTTTCATTTAATTACCATTCAATTGCATACAAATATTTATTTTACATTAGAATGTTCAGTTTGGATATACCTTGAATTTACTCCGGAAAAAAGAAATATCTTGACGCATTCTTTTCTAACACTGTTAAAAATAATAGTTCAATATTTCACCATAAAAATGGTGTTAGCTAACAAAATCCAGTTGCAACCCATATTTCAGTGCTACGTTTCACTATTTTAGTGGAGTCTACAATTAAACTTACACTCTACTAAACTGGGGAATCAAGGTGCACCAAATTAAAATATATATACACTACTGCTCAAAAGGTTAACAAGATTTGCAAACGATCTTTTTTTTTTTTTTTTTTTTTTTTAAATTAAAAAACTTATTTCCCGATGAAATGGTTTTCAAACATTGAGTAATTTAAAGAACTGGGACTCCCTCATGTTTTTCAGTGAAGATTGGTTTAAGACAACATTTAGCGGGCCAGTAACAAATTGAGCAAAATCAATAAGCACCCTGTATCGTTAAGTAAACGGAATGATCTGTAACTTTAGGATATGTTAATATAGACCCAGTACAATTTCTGATGAATTTGTGCGACGATAGCAAGTTAAATAACAGGGATTTAAACATTTATTTTAAAACTAAAAAAAAAAAAAAAAAAAAAATCAGCCTATTTTTTATTTGTAATATACACAGTTTTACACGAAAATTATTCTCACTTTCAGATAAATTGAAAAAACACTTTTGAAACAATATACTGCAATCGGAATACAAATATCTTAAATATCTCATGAAATATGAGCATTTGTATGAAAAACATTTTTACTGCGCATGCGTGAAATATAAAAAAAATTTATTACATAGATTGAAAGCTAGATATATTGGGCAACTTTGTTATAAGTTCAATTGAATACAGTAAAAATTAAGCAAATTGTCGGCATAAGAACAAGCTAGATTTTGAGTATTTTCCAAGCGTTGAAATTTCATAAGGAGTTTTTCCCATGTTGCGTAAATAATTTCAAGATCCAATTATTGTAACCACTTTGCAAAAGTACTTTTTTGTGAAAAATCACTTATAAAATTGTAACGCTAACATATTTATATATATATATATATATTTACTAAGATTTGTGAGATCATAAGGGGCCCTGATTACAATGCATTACTTTACTTTTTTTTTTTTTTTTTCCTGACAGAAGGCGTGTATTGTTCATTTTTCATTAAAGAAATTTTTGACAAGAAGATTTTGGCTCGTATTTCCTAAAATAATTCAATATTTACAGATTGCAATTTATCTATTTATTCCAATCTACAAGAACTCGAAAAGTCTTTAGGCTTATCAGACGTGAACAAATATATTGACAATATGTTAGATACACAGATACACGTGAAATTAACACAAATTCATCAGGAAACAAAATATACAACGTTGCACAAATAACAAAGAAAAGAAAAATGTATATTAATAGGAATTAATCTATACTAATAAAATCAGACATTTGTCTGTAAATTTGTCAGAATCAAAAAATTTTGCGATATCTTCACATTTCACACACCATGAAAGCCGAAAATGACTTCAGAAAATTTTGCCTGTGTGTGTATGTGTGTCATGGTGTCCATATGTCTGTAACGCTATTTTTGTCTGAGCATCACTTGAGAAAGGCTGGACGGTATTAAACGGTGCGTGGCAGAATCTTATATCTTTACCCAACTTAAAATTATATCTATCAACTTTCCAGGGGGGGGGGGGGAGGCAAAAGACAAAAACACGTTTGTCCGGGTGTCACTTGAGAACGGCTGGACGGAATTCAACGGCACTTCGCAGGAATTTAGGTCTTTACTCAACTTAAAATTATATCTATCAACTTTTCAGAAATTCCCCCACGTTCCCCCCCGGGGGGCAAAAAACAAAAACGCGTTTGTTCGGGTATCACTTGAGAACGGCTGGACGGAATTTAACGGCGCTTCGCAGGAATTTAAGTCTTTACCCAATTTAAAATTATATCTATCAACTTTTCAGAAATTCCTCCACGTTCCAAAGACAAAAACACATTTGTCCGGGTATCACTTGAGAACGGCTGTACAGAATTCAATGGCGCTTTGCAAGAATTTAGACTTCATCCAACTTAAAATTATATCTATCAACTTTTCTGAAATTACTCACCTCCCCCCCCCCCCCCCCGGCGAAGGGCAAAAGATAAAAACACGTTTGTAAGCATAAGTCGGCTCCTAATTACTTCACAGTGAAGAAATTGTACATGGTGAGACTAGACATGAATTCAAATAAAACAATATCTGCGATTTAGGAATTTTCGATTTTTAAGGGAAGGAGGGGGAAAATCAATTTTTGGCGGTAAATATCGAAAATTCCTGATTTTTGAGTAGAACTCTACCAAAAATGGAACAAAGACGTTAAAAAAAAGCTCTGCGACTTCCTTAGGATATTTCCAATAATACATTTCTGTTTTTTTGTGGTTTGCGGTTTTTTGGGGGGAAGGGGGTTACGAGGGGGGCAAAATCGAGACACACCTTTTAGCGCAAAATTTGCCCTGAAAAATCTATAGGAGCTGCGGTGACGAATTTTTGTGCTTGGATTGCTTATACGTATCCGACGCCTAAAGTAACGGGATTTATAAAAATTACCACCGTTCCCCACCAAAGGGGGACAGAAGGTAAAAACACCTTTGTAAGCATAACTCGGCTCCAAATTACTTTACATTGAAGAAATTGCACAAGGGGTGACTACACATTAGTACAAATAAAACATTATCTGCAATTTAGGAAATTTCTAATTTTAACGGGAGGGAGAGGAAAATCCATTTTTTGCGGGAAATTTTGCAAATTTTGGATTTTTGAATAAAACTCTGCCAAAAATGGAATAAAGATGTTAAAAACAGCCATGCGATTTCTTCAGGATATTTCCAAGACACGTTTTTGATTTTTTGTGATCTGATATTTTTATTTATTTATTTATTTATTCATTTATTTTTATTTATTTTTTTTTTTGGGGGGGGGGAGGGGGGTATATGTTACAATGGGCAAATTCGAGAGTTCTGGGAAATTTATGAAAGCTGCGGTCACGAAGTTTGGTGCTTGGATTGTTTATATGTATTTGATATCTAAAGAAACGGGATTTATCGAAATACCTCCCTTTTCCCCTGGAGGCCAGGAAGCACAAAAACGTTTGTAAGCATAACTCGGCCCCCAAACTACTTCACGTTGAAGAAATTGCACGTGAGGAGATTAGACTTGAGTATAAATAAAACATTGTGTACAATTTTGTTATTCTTGATTCTTAAAGGAGAGAGAGGAAAAATAGTTTTTTGGGGGGAAATTTCAGAAATTCCGGATTTTTTAGTAGAGCTCTACTGAAGGTGTTACCAGAGCCTCCTTAAGTAGATGCCTAGCGAGACGTTCGAAAACTTGGCAACAGTACAAGAAGAACATAGCCAGTAGATGGCGCTTGATACCGTGTCGTAAAGTTCTGTTTATTTCCCGCGATTCAATTGACTTTCAATTGAGTTCTTCATGGTTTATGTTTTATTAATTTAATAAATGTGAGAGGTTTTTTTTTTTTTTTTTTTTTTTTTTTTTTTTTAATGGTGTATTGCGTTGTTCCATTTTGTAAATCGTACAGTCGCCGTGAAAATATAAGTTTTCAAATGGCCAGCAAATATTTCAAGACAAGGTATGTAAACTATACTATATTACCAACCCTCCGGATTTTTGAATATCAATAATATTTTTCACCAAAAACATTATTTTTATTTATTATCGTAAATTCTATGATTAAGACGAAGATAAATTTAAAAGAAATTATGATATAAAAATTCGAAGGGTTGACACCTCTGTTAGTAAGTTAGATTTAACAAATAAAATAGTTATGCTTATTACAAAATGAAATGAAATTTTTATTTATTGATGTAGGAATACAGAAAAATAAATTGTTCTTAGTTACTTTGAAGTAACTCTATATTAGAGTATTTTATAGTTTTATTCATAAATTACATTAGTAACTTATGAATAAAACTATAAAATACTCCAATATAAGGAACAAGATTGATTTATATTTTTTAATACCACTGTTTTTTAAAGACTTGTGTAAATACGTATAAAAATTTGATTATTTCAGTTAAATCGAAACAAAAGTGTTGGGAATCTTGAAAAGAAAAAATAGAACATTTTTATTTCTACTTTTGTTCTTTTTTAAAATATTAAGTTTTAAGATTCATAACATTACTTTTATTAACCTTTTACCACACAAATGGAATATAGAATTAAAAATTCATGTAAAAATTAAATATCATGATTACTGATTTGAAAAATTATCAGATATGACAGAAAGATGACTTGATTTTTTTAAATAGAAATTCTCCACATCCATACACTCACATATACACACACACACATATACTGGCTAATTGCCAAAAACTTCTTTTTTTGGACTCATGAGACCTTAAAAATATAAATCAGGGGAAAACTCGATATCGAATTTTTGGACCGAACACAATACTTTCATTATGTACGGTAGTAGGGTAATGGAAGTAAAAATATTTCATTGATATTATTAATTTGTCCTTAAATTTGCCAATTTTTATCAAATTTTTCAAATTGAAACCTAATACGAGTTTTAAAATACAATTGTGAATTTCCTGCATTTGTTTGTTTTTGAGTTATTCTGATAATAAATATGCATATAAATCAATTACTAAAAACAAAAAAAAATGTTTTTTGTATTCAGGGCACCCCAAAACGTGACTTTATTAAAAAACGTGAGTTGAAAATAGAACTTCAAAAAAAAATACTTTGTTTACATTATAGGTTCAAAAAATTAATTTTCCTTCTTCAATAGTATTCGTCGACATAAAAAAGTGTAGCAAAGCACTTCCGTCAATTACATTCTACAGAAAAGAACGTTTAGCTTAATTTTGGATAGCCCTGTATATTTTCAATAAACTATTTGTACATCAGATTGTGCATTTAAATTTAGTCTTATATGAAAAACACTTAACACAAAATGAAATACACTTTCAGCATTTTCCAAGTATATCCGAGATAGACAAACCGACGCGCACAGACCAACCGCTAAAAACATTATTTTTCGTTTCAGGAGACCTCAAAACATGTAAACATAACACAACTTTATTTCGAAACTGTCTATCAGTTTCGAAAGCATACCCTCTCGGAACTGGTAGAGCTAATAAAATCTTGAAAAAAAAAAAGAAAAAAAAAAAAACTTCGTGCTAGAGAAAACTTATACTCAAGAAATCCTTAATTTTAAAAATTTAAATCTTAATGGTTATTTATTTATTTTTTGTGACGGACTAGACAACAGATTGTTTTCTTCTCCAATTTTTATTACTGAATGTTAACTTATCTCGTTAATGTGCTGGTCTATTTTTCTTATAAATAATATAAAATTCTCGATTTAAAAAAAATAATTCACACCTAATAAGGTAAAAATGTAACGTAAAGGACATGACCAAAAAAAGACATGATTTTAATAATTTATCATTATAAATTATTCATTCTAAACTGAAACTCATTTAAAGTTCGGAGATTTTAATTTATACAAACGAAACTTTCATCTGATATCTAAATTAAAAATTTTTTGAAATTTTTATTGAATAAATATATAAAAAATAATTTAATCGCGTGATAGTGATCGCATGTTTTTGCTTATTTAATTTTAAATTTCGTTTTTTAATTAATAATATATATTTTTACTTTCTTCTATATGTAATATAGAGAAAGTATTGGATTCGTAAAAATTTTCGACCTCGGGTTTTTGATGAATTTACACGTTTTGAGAGCTGTAGAACACGATTTGACCATTTTTAGAAAATGTCTGTCTGTCTGTCTGTCTGTCTGTCTGTCTGTCTGTGTGTGTGTGTGTGTGTGTGTGTGTGTGACAAAATTTTGTGGCAACTATATCTCAAGAACTACTGCACAGAATTTCATACAAATTGGTATGTAGTTGTACCTTGACATAAATTAGTGCCTATCAACTTTTGGTAAAAATTGTCTTACAGGTTGCGTTGCCATCCCGCTTTTTCTAAATTTTTAACATGGTGATATAGGACAAAATTTTGTATAAATGTGCATAAAGAGAATTATTTTTTAGTAATCATTATGAAATTTACAAGAATTATTTAAAATAGAGATAGTGAACTGGGAAAAAAAATTTGTATGCGTAGGAGCCTTGCCACCCCCCGTGGGGGGGGAAGTCCCCCCTCGAGGGGAGTAAATTTTCAAGATGGGTATCTTTCGAAAGGTCTCGTCAATACCTTTAAAACGAATGGTTGAACTATAAATCTGTGATAATCTAAAACAAAGTTATCGATTTTTTTTTACTTTTAACGAAAAAAAACTTAGAAAAAAATCTTTTTTTTTTTTTTTTTTTTTTTTTTTTTTTTAATCGAAATTTAACCAAACTTGGTATTTAGTTAGCCCCTGACATAAACTGGTGCTGATTAGATTTGGTGATCAATCGCTCAACAGGTGGCGCTGTGATCGTATTTTTTCTAAATTTTTAACATGGCAGTATAGGAAAAAAATTTCGTATAAATGTACATAATGAGAGTTATTCTTAACCTGTGATTGTGAAATTAATATGAATTATTGATAATAGTAGTAGTTAATTAGGGAAAAAATTTGGGGCATCGGGGGTGTGTGTAAATTTTCAATATCGGTATCTTTCGAAAGGTCTCGTCAATACCTTTAAAACGAATGGTTGAACTATAAATATGTGATAATTTAAAACAAAGTTATCGATTTTTTTTACTTTTAACGAAAAAAAAAATGAAAAAAAAAACGTTTTTTTTTTTTTTTAAATATTGTTACTGCGTGAATTTGTATAGGAAAATATAGAAGAAAGTCTTGTGGTGGCCACAACATACTAGTTTTTAAAAAGGTGTTATTTATTAGATACGCTGTAATTCAATTAGTTGAAAAGCTAAAATAGGTCTTGTCCACTTCCGAAAAAAATTAAACCCTATACTTTTTTAAATATAAATATTTGAATATTTTTTTGAAAATATTTACGATAAAGCACTTTTACATCATTTTTTCAAATTAAAAGAAAAAAAAAAAAAAAAAAATACAATTTTGGACTTTAAATTGAAATTAATAGCTAGATTTTTAGATGAAAAATATAATTTATCTGTGAAAGAGAAGAAAATTGTTGCTCTGGGTAGGTGCTGTCACCTAGCGTTAGTTTTGTTTTTTAAATGTTGCCTAATTTAACATTGGGATTCGCAGCGCGTGGAAGGCATCTACTTAAGGAGGCTCTGGTGTTACAAAAGTATTGAAAACAGCCATGTGTCTTCTTTAAGATATTTCTAAAAACACATTTTTTTTTTTTTTTGTGTGTGTGTGTGTGTGTGTGTGTGTGTGTGTGTGATTAGAGGGGGGGCGGTTACGAAGCAGCAAATTCAAGCCCCCCCCCCTCCTTTTAGCGCTAAATCTGTCTTGGGAAATCTATGGGACCTGCGGTCACGAAATATGGTGCGTAAACTGTTTATATGTATCCGACACTTATTGTAACAGGATTTTACGAAATTCCATCCCCCCTTATCCCCTTGAGATCGGAGGGGGGGCTATAAACACGTTTGAATTTATCTTAAATTATCTTAGAATGGCGAATTTTGGTGTGGGGATGTTGATTAGGTGTACACATTATGTACTTGGGTGAAATTTCGAAAACTTCGAACTTAGCCACTAGGGAAGGGGAAGTAAGAATCGGGTAAGTTGCTGTCGAAGACAGTGGGAACACGGATTCCTCTTGTTGTGATCGAGAAAAAATTTTACCGAACACAGCGGGAACTTTAACTCAGGTTATTAATAATGATATGAGATTTTGAAAACTGATTTAAGTATTGTGTCCAGCGAAGCGGGCAAAGCCTGCTAGTAGAAAATAATAAAGCACATACTAAAAATGTGCACATACTAGTAATTGATGATATTCTCAACGCGCTTACAGATACATTTACATTTCATATAAATTTAATCTACTGGAAGTAACTACACTACCTTTCCATAAATAACTGGACACTTTCAATTTTAGACATTTTGTCAAATATCTAGAAAAAATTGACTATATATACTGATTATAAGTTCACAGCTCAAAAATATCTAAATTCAGTTGAAAATTACAGATTTTGATACAGATATTTTAAATTATTTAATTATTATTATTTTTTTTTTTTTTTCAAGAAAAATTTGCATTGATAGTTTAAAATTAGTGCGCTGTCAATTTTTCAATTGTCCATGTTGATAAGTCATAGTTTTTAAACTAAAGTATACAGAAATGGTGGGGGGGGGGGGAGAGGTAAAAAATAGTGATTATCTGTTTACAGTAAAAAAAAAATCGCTAAATTCAATTGAAAATTAAAAAATAAGAAAAAAAAAATATTTTTATGTGGAATTCAAGGTCAAATCCTTCATTGACACTTTGTAATCTGAGTTCTTTCAAATGAAAACTGCAAAATCTACAAAAAAGTAAAATTTAACTAATTTCAAATTTTAAAGGGTTTTGCTGGGTTGGGTTGTGGGGATTGAGGCCGACTGATTACGCTAGGGTCCTAGGCCTGTAGAGGAGTGCCCTCCGTATGTGTCTTCGTAAAAGGTCCTAGCTCGTATTTACGCAAGTTTCGAAGAAAAACACGGAAAGCTCCGAACAGCTAGGCCGACGAGCGCGACCTGGGATTGAACCCGGTACCTCACGTCTACCAGCTTTGAGCGCAGAACCGCTCGGTCGCTGTTGGGCCTCAAATTTTTAAGACTAGAAGGACTATTACTTTCCATCTGGGTAAAAACGTCGTCACAAGTTTTTGTAGAACAGTTTTGTGTAACACCAAAATGTCCTATGTTACAAATTTGGTACCAAATAAAAGGGGCGATTTTTCTGAATCCAGAGGTGTAAACAGTTTTTCGACACGATAATTAGATTTTTTTTTTTAATTAACTAAAGTAGGAAATTTAGGTGGTAACACTTCATTTTAATTCCTTTCAGTCATTTTAAAAAGTACGTGGCCCAGTTTTTAGGTCAAAAATGAGATAAAAAAATAAATAAAAATAAAAAATAAATCTTACAGATTGAAAGTAATAGTCCTCCGTACTAAACTAAATTCTGTCCATCTGGGTAAAAACGTCGTCACAAGTTTTTGTAGAACAGTTTTGTGTAACACCAAAATGTCCTATGTTACAAATTTGGTACCAAATAAAAGGGGCGATTTTTCTGAATCCAGAGGTGTAAACAGTTTTTCGACACGATAATTAGATTTTTTTTTTTAATTAACTAAAGTAGGAAATTTAGGTGGTAACACTTCATTTTAATTCCTTTCAGTCATTTTAAAAAGTACGTGGCCCAGTTTTTAGGTCAAAAATGAGATAAAAAAATAAATAAAAATAAAAAATAAATCTTACAGATTGAAAGTAATAGTCCTCCGTACTAAACTAAATTCTGTCTTTGACAGAAATTTTACTTTTTACTTTTGTTTGTTTTTTAGCTTTACATTTGTTTTTAACAATTTACAAACAGCTTCGCAAACATAATATATCTGCGATAGAATGAAACACAACAAACTTTTCGCATCGTCTTATGAACTCCAAAAAGTCGATTGTGACTAAAATTATATTAACTTCTCTACAATGAATTCTCTTTTAAGAAATCATGGAGAATTCTCCTTGTTTTATACGTTTAATCACATGCCAACTTTTATAAGTTTTCTTGAAATTATTCCTCTATGAGATCATGATAAAATCTATTTTATATCTTTGTTCAGTTGATCAGTTTTTCTTTCTTTTCTTAATTCTGTGATATTACGAATTGCTTTTGTTCACAGATTATTACTACGTTCTACAAATATATATATGTGTGTGTGCACTGTTAAAAAATTCAACAGAAAACTCTGTGTAATCTATTATCTTAAGTCTTACGTAAAATTACAGAGAAACATAAACGGAGATGCTAAAAAACTTATTTTATACATTCATTTTTATAACTAATATTAATTTAATTAATTATTGGTGAGAATATATTTCGGACTTGGAATGTTTTTTCTGAAGTAGAAACAGTCATTTTTAATTTTAATTAAAAAATTAAATAAAATTACGTAAAAATACAGAATAAAGATTGAGAATCTCGATTATTCACTTTTAATTAAGAATTACTGTAAATTTACATAGACTCTGGATAAATATATACATTAAATTTACAGACATTTTTAACAGTGTGTGTGTGTATTGTTTTTTCCAGAAATACGCTATGTTTCTAATAATTCATTGATATGTATTATTAAGAAAATTATACGTTTATAAAAGGTGTTATTATATTTCAGCAATCGAGTAATGATTCTCTTTTGCCTATGGGAAGGAGAGGAGCAATTGGTTCCAGGTAAAAGTTATTCACCTTATTAATTTTCAAGTTTTGGTTAAAAAAAAAAAAAAAAAAAAAAAAAAAGAAGAATGTTTTTGTTCGATATGGGTTTATTAAAGATAAATCCAAACTGCTATGTTCTTTAACTAGTTCATAGGTTAATTATGTATATATATATATATATAGTCCCTTAAATGAGGGGAGAAATATTTGTTTTCATTCTTTTTTCTTTCTTTCTTTCTTATTTTCTTTTTTTAATCCGTTAAACATACCCTCTATTTTTTTTTTCTTTTTGACCCCAAACAATTTATTGCAAAATATCAGCTCTCTGGGATAATGTTAACACTTGCCGATTTGACGAGAAAATCCTATTATGATATCTATACTATTACGATATCTATAGTAATTTGATAATTTTGGCTGATCTTTTATGTTTTTCGATGTGCTGAAACCGAAACTGAAGCCGTTTTTTCTCTATCATGTATAGATTTTTGTCAATACAGGGTGCCTACTTACACGTTTTTTCCTGTGACTCTTCCACCAATATAATAGTATGGTAACTTTTATAGTATGTTCCCATCAATCATGGAAACATACTAGAAACTGCCAAAATTGAAGAAATTGTGATGGTAAAACACCCTGCATTGTCAAACATTTTACGTGATAGAGAAAAACTCGGTTTCATCACACCGAAAAATATATGTATCTCTAAATTTATCAAATTAAATTTTGCCAATTTTATTTTTGTAGAACTGTATTCTTAGGGAAATAAAAACAAAAAGAGAGAGACTAAAAATAAAAAGACACACACAGAGAAAGAGAGAGAGAGAGAGAGAGTTTTTTTTTTTTTTTTTTTTTTTTATCCACGCTGTTGATTACATGTTTTCTCTTTCTCTAGTGCATAAAATATACAATATAAAATTTATCCGATGAAACCATGGGAATAGACCATTTGGTATTTATTATAAAGGGAAGCTTCTTACCTATCTATGTCTAAAGATTGCGGAGCTTAGTACATAAAAAAAAAAAAAAAAAAAAACATCGCAAACTAACTGGCACGGAAAACTCTCAAAATAATAATAATAATATTAAATAAGTAAATAAGAATAAATAGCTTAGATAAAGATCACTTATTTTGTTTAAATCAAAATGAAAAAAAAAAAAAAAAAAGATTTTTTTTTTCTTTTTTCTCTTTAGAAAAGAAAAAAAAAAAATACAACTGTGAAAACTAAATGTAGAAAAAATTTACTTGAACTTATTGTGTACGCATGACAGAACAAAAATATATCTCTAACTGAAGTAAAGTACACAATGTATGTTCATTTATCTTATAAATACAAAAGATTAAATCAAAATGGAAAATAATAAAGATAAAGAAAACTGTGAAAATTAAAGGTAACATAACATTATTTTATCCGATAAATAAATAATGTGAACAAGATTTTGCTTTTTCAACTGAGAGCAACAATTGAACCGAGGTGATTGTATTTTACTTGAGTGTGTTAATGTACACTGTTTGATTGATAGGTCAATTGCGTCATTAAATTTAACCGTTTCTGCACCGAGCATCACTGCAATTAAATCCTCATTGAAGCATCAGAATTAATTAATAATAATAATAATCCTTTGTGCACTGAAGACGGCACGCTTAAAGCTGCCGAAACAGCTGTATGCATTTCCAATATTTTTCTTTGGGGTTTCTGACGTATTATTCGAGTTTTATCAGAATGAATTGCTTAAAATTTGCGGTTGTACACGGGTAATCTATTTCAATTTAAACAATTTGTTTTTAAACTATAAACAATGGATTCTTATTCAAACCTGAATAAGCTACTACGTCAGAAACGCCAAAGAAAAATATTTGAGATGCATACAGCTGTTTCGGTAGCCTTAAGCGTACCGTCTTCAGTGCAAAAAGAATTGATTACACATGAATTCTTTTTGCACTGAAAACGGTACGCTTAAGGCTACCGAAACAGCTGTATGCATCTCAAATATTTTTCTTTGGCGTTTCTGACGTAGTAGTTTATTCAGGTTTTAATATTCCAACGCTAAGTCTCCTGTTATTATTTATTAAATGGATTCTTATGTTATAACTTTTAACTTAGTTAAAAATTACACATCCCTCATAGTAGTTTGAAATTGACTGTACTTATTGAGTTATTCATCGTTTTTACTTTCTCTTACCCATATACTATACGATAGAGAAAGTATTGTTTTTGGTCAAACGATCGAAATTGAGTTTTTCTTATATTTACACGTTTTGAGGTTATCCGAGAATCATGTTTCTAGCTGTTGGCCTCTATGTGTCTGTGTGCTTGTTATCACCATATCTCAAAAACAAATAGTAACGTGAAGACCAAACATAGTATATTGAATCTATATGACATAGTAATGCTATATTAAACTGATATTATTAATGCTATATTGAGATCAAGCAAATGGTTCGTGTACAGGGACATCCAAGAGAATTCAAATACATCATACTGAAATTTATGATAAGTACAGTGTCACATCTATAGGATGACTTAAACAAAACGGAATATACAAAATTATTTATATAAAATAGTCATGTTTTGTGTAGATTGTCGTATGAAAATCATTCATCGTTCGTTTACAGGGCTACCCAAAGTATTTGGATATATTGGGGCTATACTTGGAAATTGCTGGAATTGTAATTCATTTTGTATTAGATGTTTTTCAACTAAGATTAAATTTAAGTGCACCATATTGTTCATAATGCATAGTGTTTATAGACAATATACAGGGCTACCTAAAATTGAGTTAAATGTTCTTTTCTTTTGAATGTAATTGAAAAAAGTGCTTTGCTATATTTTACTATGTCGAAGATCACTGCTCAAGAAGGAAAATTAATTTTTCATACCCGTACAGTAAACAAAGTATTTGTTAAAGTCATATTTTCAACTCTGTTTTTTCTCTTTTTTATTTATTTATTTATTTATTTTTTTGTATAATATCACATTTTAAGATGCCCTGAATACGAAAGTTCTATGTTTAGCAGTTGGTCTGTATGTATATATATCTGTTATCAGCATAACTTAAAATCAAATAACTGCTGAAATTCAAATTTTGTATTTTGAAGTTTGCATTTTAGGTTGCCACTTAAAAATTTGATTAAGATTGACAAGTTTAAAGGGAAATTAGTAACAGTTTTTTTTTACCACCTATTAAGCTATTGCATAGCTTTTATCGCGGGCTTTGAGCGCGGCGACCGAATCAAGAAATTCCGTAACGAAAATAAACCTAACACAGTTCGGCAGACTTCGGCAGACAGTCAGTTCGGCAGACTTCGGCACAGTGTTTGTGTGCGTGCGACTAGACGTATGCGTGTAGACTAGCTGCTAACTGCTCATAACTGATTCTATCTCTTTTAGACACAATGCTAGGTGAGACAGCGCGCTTTTTGGCCGCGTCCACGAGTGAGTTCGAGCCCGCGACTAGTTGAACCTTAACGTGTATGTATATGGTACGACTGTACGAAGCTCGCACGGATCGAGACGAGCTGCTCCGAAATCGGACGAATACGTGAGCAGCTGCTTGTGAGAAAGTATATAGGTGTATAGGTATCTATCATCTATGTACAACAGTGAATAGCTGTACGCGTAAAATTTGTGTATAAAGTGTTTCAAATATGAATAAACAAAGTGCATTTATTAATGAAGAAAGTGGTGAAAAAATAGTGAAAAAAAATGAGTGAGTACTCTATATACATACATTTTATTATTATCACAAATGCAGTATTTTTTTTTTTATTTTTTTTGAATTTATATATAATACTGCTATAAAAATAACCTAAATTTTTTATATTAAAATGAGCGATCTTAAAAGTAGCCCTCTTTTATACACACAAACACACACACATATAGTTTAAATTCTCAATTTAGATTCTCAATATGTATGTATACATATATATATATATATATTCATTCTTCATCTATCTATATATATATATAAAAGAGCAGAGTCTGTCTGTCTGTGTGTGTGTCTGTGTGTCTGTCCGCTATAGAAACCAAGGCCGTGGGGTAAAAGGCTATGGGGTAAAAACAATTAGAAATACAGTTAGGCCGTTCAAAATTGGTACAGATAGGTTTAAGAGGCCTGCAAGTCGAATAGGGATATTTTCGAAAGTGTAAAGTTATTAGGAGGGGCGAGAAGGGGGGAGGGGAGAGGGGGGCAAAAAAATAAAAATACAGTTAGATCGTTCAAAATTGGTATATAGAGGTTTTCGATACTTACAAATCGATTGCGGATATTTTCGAATTTGTAAAATTATTAGGAGGGGCGGTAAGGGGGTGGGGCGGTAAGGGGGGGGCTATGGGCAAAAACAAATAGAAATACAGTTAGGCCATTGAAAATTGGTACAGATAGGTTTTAGAGGCCTGCAAATCGAATGGGGATATTTTTGAAAGTGTAAAGTTATTAGAAGGGCCGGGGAGGGGGGGACAGAGGGGCAAAAAAAAATAGAGTTAGATCATTCAAATTTGGTACATCGATGTTTTCGATACCTACAAATCGATTGCGGATATTTTTGAATTTTTAAAATTATTGGGAGGGGCGGGAAAGGGGGGAGGGAGCGAAGGGTAAAAAATAAAATAAATAAATAATTATAATTGCATAAGTTGATAAAAAATGTTATGCAATAGCTTTACCGCGGCAGTCCCCGAGTGCCACACGTATTTTTTTATATATTTATATATATATCACCTATATTTATATATATAAATGTAAACTTTATAATTGAATGAGGGTTTGAAGGAGTGATAGAACTATATGTCAAATAAACAGTACCTAAACTTATTTTAGATTATTTTAAAATTAGATTGAACTTGATTATCTTACTTTATTGATATTATGACTTAATCTACAATCTATCTTAATGGTATTAAAATACAGAGTAAGAGAGAGTCGTGTGAGTCATTATTTTTTCTTGTTTGTTTTGTTTAATATCAAACATGTTATCTTCTTAATAATACAAGTCCAAGTTTTCCAAGAATACCGCTAACATCGAAGTTACAATGATGTACATCTAACGTCATACTAACGTCATACATCTAACGTCATAATGCATTGATATAAAGAAAATAAATTTTTATCCTTGGTTTGGAAGAATGAACAACACTATAAATAATCTGGTGTGTCACTCACACGACTTTCTGTTACCCTGAAATTCAATACTATAAATACAGGTTGGAGATTAAGAGGTAAGATAACGAGTACTCTTATGTAAACCTGTGTTAAACAATTCAAATTAGGCTGTGGAAGAGTTTTTATATGATAATTAGTTCTGTGTGAGGGGGGGCTACCACCCCTCAACCCCCCGTTTCATTAATGCACCTACATTTATATAGAATTTAATTCGGTTATTTAAAAAATAATTTATTAAAATTATTATTTAAACAAATTATCTTTTATGATAATGCAGACGATTTCCATATTACAGAAATAGTATAACACTAAATACCAAAAAAAAAAAAAAAAAAAAAAAAGAAAAGAAAGGATTTATTCTCAATATTACATCTAATTTTTTTTTTTTTTTTTTTTGGGGGGGGGGGGGGGGGTTAAAAATTAAAAAAATTGATAACTTTATTTTAAATTATCGCAGATCGATGGTTCAATCATTCGTTTTAAAGGAATTGGCGAGCTCTTTTGAAAAATACCCATCCTGAAAATTTACTCCCCTCGAGGTGGAACTTCCCCCCAGGGGGGAGGTGAGGCTCCTACATACACAAAATTTTTCCCCACTTGACTGTCTCTATTACAAAAAATATATATTCGTTTCATTTGTTTTAGTGCTGTCTATAGATGTTAAACTCTACTTACCTGAAATTTCCCCCATAGACGTAATGTATTTGAATACTTTTGAATGTCCCTGTACACGAACCATTTGCTTCATCTCAACGAAAAGCTTACTGTAGCATCCCTATATGATATACATTTAGAATACCGAGTTTGAAATTTCTGCTACGATTTGTTCTTGAGGTATGCTGATAACAAACAGACACACAGACAGACTCACAGACATCCACACAGACCATTCGCTAAAAACATGATTTTCGTATTCAGGGGACCTCAGAACATGTAAATAAAACAAAAACTCACGTTCGAAAATTTGACCCTAAAACAACACTTTCTCGACCCTATGGGTAAGAGAAAGTAAAAAGGATGATTTAGCGGAGAAAAATTACATCCCAATTGAAACAATATATTCTCACACAGAACTAATTATCATATAAAACTCTTTCGAAGCCTCATTTGAATTGCTTTAACATAGTTTTACGTAACAGTACTCGTTATGTTACCTCTTAATTTCCAACCTATATTTATAGTATTAAATTTCAGGGTAAGAGAAAGTCGTGTGAGTGACACACCAAATTATTTTTTGTTACAAATCACGGGAAAATAAATGCTCTTGATTGCAAATTGCAATTAATTATTTGAAATGTTTATTCTAATTATTATTTCACATCTGCTGTTCCAATTAATGAAGTTCGTATTACGAGATTCTCGGCATAATTACAAATTTCGTAAGTTTCTCGTTCATTTATTTATTCATTTTTTGTTTAGCAAAATCATTTTATTGGAAACGAAGCATTATCCTTAAAAAGTGTTGTAAAAATTAATGAATAACTTGTTTTTCTAGTCCAATATGAAACATTTTAAGAGTTATTCAGTATTAGTAATATAGATAATAATAATAAACTATAAACCAAAAATAACTTTATTTCATTACATTTTATATGAATACGCGTTGCGTATGCAATTGGAATTCAGTTACTAAAAATTAGTTTTAATATTTTTATCCTGAAGGTATATTTATATTCACACACAAAAAAAAAGGGTATCTTATTAAAAGAGAGATACAATAGTTAATTTATTGATACTTCTAATTTTAGCTGCTGATATATTATGCATTATTCATGAACTCATTTTGTAAGTGCAATATCAATTATTTTAAAAGACTTCGATGTACTTTAACAACGAAGTATAAGAATATATTATGTGTGTTAGAATTAATTTATCATGCGGATGGGCGACAAACTAAACATGTCATTTCGGAAAGAGACTTTATTGAAAATATATATATATATATATATAATTGAAATTAAGAAAATATTTAAAGATTTCTTTCTTTCTTTTTTTTTTCTAATGTGCATTTTTTGATAGTGCAGAATTTACTTATTATTAAAATTTCTTCAGTTAAAGCATTGATGGTGTAGCGCTTAATGCCGATTGCCTACTCCAGAGACTTGTACCTGGGTCTGATGTAGAGTCGTGCAGGGTCAGATTTTACCCGACCCGAGTAGGACAGATGAATTTTAAATCAATCCGAACTCAACAAGAAAAAAAAAATCGACCAAAACCCGACCCGAAACCACGATAGAGAATTTTCATGACACGTAAACGACCCGAACCCGACTTCTTTTAAACTAAAACCCGAAAACTAAATAAAAATTAATCATTCTTCTAAATATATGCGAAACTTTGTAAAGTTATAAAATAAAGTAAATCTTCAATGTCACACATGTGTTAAATCATTTTAAAAAGAATTAAAAAGCATAATTACTAATACACTATTTTAAATCTTAGAAAGCCCCCCCACCCCACCCCTCACGATGAGAATTCTCTCTTAGATCCAGGTCACTAGTGCAGACAATTGGGCCTTAAATGGAACATCTCACTACCACTAAGTTAAAAATGTAAAAATCTGCAAAATGGATTAATAATAATTTTTAAACATTTATGTGTGTTGTGTATTTCAAGTATGCAAAATTGGACTTAATGCTTAGTGTTTGTAGTTATTATTTAATGCTTGTATTCTTAAAATAATAATAATAATTACTTGATGTGTTCTTTGTTAATTGCTTTTGTCCGATATGTTTGTTTACTTTACTATAACAATTTGGGTATGAGAATATTTCACCATGGGTATGTGTAATGTGTTTACATCAGTTATACAGTTATGATCATACCAAACAAATATCTGCTTATTATGATACAATTTCTTGAAAAAAGATTTTTTCTCAAGTCCACCAGACTCGTTGAAAACCAAACCCGACCTGAACCTGATCGGCTGGGAAAACATTCAATTAACTCGATTGGAATGAAAAATAAATCAGTTAAGCCAACCCGAACCCGACCTGGAAGGGAAAATAATTAGTCGATCCGACTCGATGCAGGACTCTAATCTGTTGCCTTTAATGGGATCTTTTTAAAAGATACTAGCCTGCATTCATGCGGGTTTTGGAGCAAACCACGGAAAACTCTGAATTTCAATGCAATCTAGGGATATTTCGTTCAATTTCAGAGACTCCCGTATACCAGCTTTAAGAACGGAATATGTTATACACTGGTGGAGCGCATATATTCTGGAGATTACTAAAAAATTACAAATAATGTTAATGGTTAACACAGTGGATAATCAAACTATTATATATATATATATATATATATATATGTTTTTTTTTTACCTTTTCTCTAATTTCTAAACGAAATAAAAAACGACCAAGTGACCTTTAATTTCAGACATGCGAAGAATATTTATAAACGCACATTTTTCTCTATCGATTTAGTCATGAGTGCAATCATGGGACCAACCACTAATTGAATAAAAGTACAAACACTTTGGACCTCCCTAAATCATAAAGAGCTACAAATAACTTATAACTTTAACAGTTTCTTGCTCGTACTTTGTACAATATTTATTTATTTTATTTTATTTTATTTTATTTTATTTATTTATTTATTTATTTATTTTTGTTTGAGAATCGCACAATTATTTAGGCAGATATATTTATTATTATTATTACTTTAATTTTTTTGCAAGTAGTACTTTGCTTATAACAAGAATGGATTGAAACAAAGTTTTACAAAGCTTTCAGTAAAATTGACAAAACGTTAAAGAAACATTTTTCTGATTATTTAGATTCAAAGCTAGGCATCGTCGGTCAAAAGCTCGTTTGCATAGAGTAAAAGTTAAACAAGTTATCGGAAAAAGAACAAGCTAACTGTTACATATTTTCCAGAGTTAAATTTCATAGGGTTTTTTTACATGCTACGTATTTAATTTCGGGAACTAATTATTTTAACAACAGTGTACAGTGTTAAAAAAAAAATGCTTTTGAAACATGGATAAGATAATTGGATCTCTAAATTAAATACGTGGCATGTGTAAAAAACCCTTTATGAACTTTCAACTCTGGAAAATATCCAAAATCTAGCTCATTCTTTCACCGATAATTTACTTAATGTGTATTCTATTCAAATGAATCTCTTCCATGGAGGATGAGAATAGTGATGACATGTTTCCAGACTCCCTCTAAGGTGGAGTCCCAGAACGTCGCCAACTGCCTATTGCGCAGCACTAGTGCGACGTAAAACCCAACCCAACCAAACCTATTCAAATGAGATTTTGAGAAAAGTGGCCCAATATATCTAGTTTTCAACCTATGTAATAAAACAATTTCTATCTTTCACAGTAAAA